>CM067298.1:71771187-72300476 GCA_034231615.1 Meghimatium bilineatum | reverse complement strand
ACATGGTTGTACACTTTCCCCAGACCTGGTCTCTTTATACAGTGAAAACATAATGTGTGCAATATTTGATATACCAGTAATATCAGTGGGAGGACATAACAAATACTTTGAGATATGCGGATGGCAGTGTTCTAATTGCTAAAAGCGAGGAAGACCTTCAAGAATTAATTAATGTAGTAGTCACAGACAATAAATAGAAGGGCCTCTTCCTAAATATCAAGAAAACAAAAGTAATGGTTATTTTAAAGAAACAAAATAACACAACTTGCAATATCAAAGTGAATGATATAGTATTAAAACAGGTCCACCAATTCAAATATTTAGGTACAACGATTCTGTCTGGCGGTTCACGCTGTTTTATTTGAAATGATTTACAGTTTCCAAAATGATTTACAGTATATTCCTATAAACACCGTGTTACCAGTGCCAAACCTGGTCACACTCATTTTCAAATTACAGAATGATAGTGACATGTGATAAATACTTAAAGAAAGCTGCAGGGGTCACCAGGCTTGATTGATATAATACGAAATTAAGACATCAGGGAAAGAATATTTATAACAACTTGCACAGAATATATAGAGAGGCACCAGATGAAGTGGTTTGGTCACATTATGAGAATGCATCACGGCAAGTTGCCCGTACATGCATATAGCCAAATGAGATAAGGATACAAAGCCAAAAATGGATAGAAAACGTCAGGGACATCTTGAACAAACACAGTCATAATACAGTCTGGACACATTTAGCCTTGGAACACAAGCTCGGGCTCAAATCACGACTACGTTAAAGGGCAATAGTACAACCCACATGGGAAAAGACAATAGACAATAGGTACAACAATTACAGCAGATACAGAAGAAGATTTAAAAAATAAGAAGCAGAATAGGGCAAGCAAAAACAACATTCACAAAAATGGAAAGTATATTGTGTAATATGACCTTGCCATTAGAGATGAGGAAGAGAGTTCTGCAGTGCTATATAACTCCTATACTAACATATGGATGCGAGTCTTGGACAATAAACAATCGGGAAAGTGGGAAATTTGATGTAATAGAGATGTGGTTCTACAGAAGAATGCTGAGAATACCGGGTGTTGAAAAAGTCAAAGGCGAAACGTAGCTTAATCAATAATAAAAGAAAAAGACAATCTTAATTTTTTAGCCACGTTATGAAACAAGGAGATTTGGAGAACATAGTCACAACAGGCAAGATTGCAAGCAACAAAGACAGAGGGCGACAACGTGAGAAAATATTAGACAGTTTGACAACCTGGCACGGCAGGGAAACAACAAAGAAATCCAACATAGATGCAACATAGCATATCGAATCTTGGGACAAATGTCTCCTATTTTCAAAAACAAATATTTAAGCATGAACATCAAAGCCGAAGTGTATAAAACAATCATCATACCATCACTATGCTACCAATGTCAAAAGTGGAAACTAACAACAGAATCCAAAAGAAAAATTGTTACAACAGAAATGGCTTGTCTACGTAGAATTTTCCTAGTAACAATAAGAGATAGAATCAGACACGAAAACATCAGAAGATTAACAAATACAATGCCAATTCTGGATTACATAAGAAGACAACCGATTAAGTGATTTTCCCATACTTTCAGACTACCACCAGACATACTGACCGAAGTATACTTATTTATGAGTGTGTGTCGCTAATTTTCTCACCAAACCGTAGGTCTAATTGGTCCATTTAGCATAAAGATCAAATTAATCCATATTTGTTTAAATGTTTGTAGTGCTCTAGAATTTTACATATCTGTGCAATTTACATAGCTGTGCAATTTTTATGTTGTTGTTGTTGTCTCAGCATATTCGTAGTGACTTAATAATGAACGCGTTTGATAATGAAGACTAAATTGTATCATCTTTAGAGATGTGGATTGATCGCATTCGGAAAACACCGTGGACTCACATTGCACAACGAATTGATGTCAGCTGAACAGAGCTAGTTTAAATCTCATATACTACTTTCTTAAAATAATGCTAAACAGCATAATGCAAAGAATATAAACTAAAATTATAGATTCAGATAACCGAAACACAAGCTGGATTCAGATCTGGCAGAGTAACATGAGATCACATTCTTAACAAGAGGCTTATCGTAGAAAAGTTATGTCCAAGGACATTTACAGCTCGAATAGGGATCATTAGCAATCTACGAACTCATAATCAAGGACATAACTCCAATTGAATTTTCAATAGTGGATGTAAAAAATGGTCGTCATCACTTGTGATGGACGAACAACATCATAGAAAAGTGTAGGGAATTGTCACTTGACGTGCACATGTGCTTCATAGATTGCTCAAAAGCGTTCGACTGCGTCCAACAACAAAAACTATGAGAGATAATGAACAACATGGGTTTAACACGACATCTGATTCATCTAATAGAAGAACTTTACCAAGATCAAAACGCTGCAGTGAAGTTAGAGGGCGATCTCTCAGTGTAGTTTGAGGTACATAGTGGAGTAAGGAAAGGATGCACAATCTCCCCATACAACATCTACACAGAGAATATAATGAGGAATGTGAGAGAAAACATGCACAACGCGGACTACCACACTATAAACACTGTGGTTTTGAAATCCCTGAACTAGAAGAGTGTTATAGTTCTAGTTCACT
Source organism: Meghimatium bilineatum (assembly GCA_034231615.1). Lineage (NCBI taxonomy): Eukaryota > Metazoa > Mollusca > Gastropoda > Stylommatophora > Philomycidae > Meghimatium > Meghimatium bilineatum. The sequence continues at coordinate 72,297,830 of CM067298.1, read as the reverse complement.
AGAGAGTTTTCCAGAGATTTTTCTGTCTTAGTTTGCAGCCCCTGATGGCTGAACAAAGCACCAACACGACTTCAAGAAGCTGGCCTCCATGGGGAAGATCTTTGTATCTAACGACAAGAAATGGAAGTTGGGATTTATTTAGGAAGGTTGTATGGGTGGGAACCAGCTTGGGTTATGGAGTTACGAATGTATTGTCTGGTTAGGCTGGTGGGGACGCTTGTGTGTTGCCGGGGCCCGAAAGGGGAGCAAAGAATAGCAACACTGTTTATCTTCCACGCATGTCGTAAAAGGCGACTAAGGAGGTTATGGGATGGAGTTGGCTGTCCCATCCCATATAGGGTCAGTGACCCAAAGCCATGCTGAAGTCGGATGTGTTAGGCCGAAAGGCGCAGATATCGCAGCAATGTTGTAAACCATGACACAACGCATTCCGTTCTCCGGACTACATCCTGTTAATCTGCAGGAGTTTGAGAACGAAGCAGAAGAAGAAGAGAAGAGGCTGGGAAATTGCATCAAGCGTATTGCATCCTCATCTTTTGAAGACAAGTTCAGCATCCATACGGTAGTCTACATCTTGTCTGCAAATATATTCCTTCCGCAAGTACTGCAATTCCCTTGCTCGGCTATTCCACTCACATAAAAATCACATTTATTTTGGAGAGAAGAACATTCAGCGCCACGCTAAAAATCCTGCTGCTATCCCTTCACATCAAACTAGGTTTGATAAAGAATTTCGTGAAAAAAATATACCGGACTCGACAGCTTTCCGATACCTGCATGAAAAAGTATCTCGACTCAGTGAAGCAAAGATTAAAAGAGGGAAGTTTTTGTGGTCCTCAGATTCGAGAGCTCTTAAAAGATGACCAGTTGAATAATTTACTGCAGGATGATGCGAAAAAAGCATGGAGTGCTTTTTACCTAGAGTCCACCTACTTTCTCGGTAATGATAGGACAGAAAACTACAAGGAAATAGTAGAAGGCATGCTGATGAAAAATCAAATACTTGGCTGTAGTATGTCTTTAAAGATCCACTTCCGTCATTCCCATCTGGATTTCTTTCCTAAGAACTGTGGCATGGTTAGTGATGAACATGGCGAGCGTTTTCATCAAGATATCGCAACAATGGAACAAAGATACCAGGGAAAATAGTCAGCTATTGCTGGGTGACTATTGCTGAACAGTCACCAATGCTCTCAAACAATGTACAAGAGACAGGCGAAGAAATCTAAATAGTCTATGATTTGATTTTTTTACAGGTATTAAACGTTGCATTATTAATATTGGCATGCATTTCGTGATGTAAACATTCATTTTTGCATATTACCAAAAAAAAAAAAAACTAGGGACAATTTTATGATTTGACTGTCATATTCGTGCCTAGAATTTCAAAATGGATAAGAAGTAAGTAATATCATTTCAGTAACATAACTTTTGTAAAAATGTGTTGACCAATGTGGTTGTTATAGTTCTCTTCTCTCACTTGCATTGATTTAAACTTTTCGAAAAATTCTTTTGGGTTGTTTCAAATATGTCAGTTAAATGTTCTACAAGTTCGTTCCATGAAATAACTTTGCTTTTTTGATTACACGCTAGGTATTTCTTCTAGATCAGGGGTGGGCAAACTTTTTGTGCAGAGGGCCGCATTGAAAATTGTAAAGCTATTGGAGGGCCGCATATAATATTATGTATGTTTTTGTTTAAAATTCTCGGTAAGTAATATATTAAATATTTTTATTGTAAAGAAAGGTAGTTTTACATAATGTAGATAACTTCTGAAATAAATTACATTTCTAACAGACTTACACTATAACAGTATATTTTCTAATATGGATAAAAGGTTTTGCAAATATTTTAACAATGTTCGTGTATTTAAAAATGTGCTTCAGGGCCGCAAAATATCCAATGGCGGGTCGCATGAGGACCGCGGATTGTAGTTTGCCCACCCCTGTTCTAGATAGTTGATATTGTATGCAGCAGGAGTTGTGACTTTAATCTCCGAGTCACGAAGCTGCATAATATTAGAACACATAATATTAAAAAGTTGGAACGAATTCCCGTGGTTTGAACACATCATTCCTTAATGAACAGTAGTTAGTCGTTCTGATGTTTGAATTTCAACAATTTCTGAAACGTCGTTTTTCTGTTGTAAAATTGTTGGAACACCACACTTCATCCTGATGTTTTTTTGCCTTTCGTGGGATGTCTTGTGTCATTGTTTTGTAACTACATTTTGTAGTTGGTCTGTTACTGCGTCTTTGAAAATATTCCATTCCTTTTGGATGTTATACTTTTCATTTGGTAAATGTGAAAATTTGGAGTCACTTCTTGTATACAGCTAATCACCATTTTTTTACTTCTAGAGTTTTCAGGTATATAACTTTTTCCTGCCATTTACGTGTGTCCTTTCTTTGTGTTATTCTTGTTTATTCTCTTTTCTCGGTTTGTGTACAGGTTTGTAATCTATATCTAGGGCTATAATCTATCTCTCTCTCTCTCTCTCTCTCTATATATATATATATATATATATATATATATATATATATATATATATATATATATATATATATATATATATATATATATATATATATATATATATATATATATATATATATATATATATATATTTACTGCCTGTGTTAGTAAAAGAAATTTATTAGCATTCTGTTCTACGCCTATTGATCAATTCCTCCCTGTTATTGTTTCGTAATTAGCGCAACAGGACACACACACACAAATGAAGCAAGACAGCACTCCACCCCCCCCCCCACCCCGAAAAATTGACATTTACCTTGACCCCCCTGCCCAAAGATGACCTTTAAATTGACGTGATGAACTTTATATTTATGTTATACATATGTGCATGTATTTAGCTTCATCATGTTCTATTAGATTATACATCTGTTGTCTACCATTGTGGATGATATAATTCATTTTATAAACAGCAAAGATAGAAACGTTAACAAGAGCCTTCCCTACAACATCATTATTATCTTAAATGAATCTGTGACTATCTCTGCATTGTAAATGTATTTTTGTTTCCAAATTTGTGTTACAAAAATTATTACTTATCAACAGCACTGCTACTATGACTTTGCCACCCTGTGAGTCTACGCTCCCACACCTATAAACAAATAAATAAGCACATTTTATTTTATTTTATTTCAGTCCTGTATAATGTTTTTTTCATGCTTTCTGCGTAGTGTTTGCACTAATTAGTAACTATAAATTAAAATTTTGTGAATGGAAAAACATATTTGGAGTGTCTTAAAAAAATACTACACAAAAACACCACGTAAATAATTTCAACTTGTCAGTGCAAGCATGTTGGAAACACAAAATGAAATGCTTACTGATGAAAATGCACAATTTTAAATGTCTCATTTGGAATACTCAATTGTGGCAGTATCAGACATGAACCAACTTGCTATTTCCAAACAGAAAACTGAGGATCTGTGCCATAATCTTGAATCATTTCTGTCCCTACGCTTTTCTCCTGTGCTAAAACATCTCCAGATATTGCTGCCATGTAGCTGTTGCCATTAATATCTCCACGAGTGCTTGAATTATAATCCTCCTGTTTGTGTAGTTTAGTAAAGTAAACATTTATCGTTCAAATTGAGTTGATATCAGCAATACTAAATACCAAAATATATTGCACTGATCATCAAAACAATGATGTAACATGTAAGTGTTATTATTGTGTTTTCAGACATACTGGACAAACGACAGGAGCTTATTAACAGTCTTTACGCATTAACATTACAATATCTTATCTATGTCAGTAATTACAATATAAAAATGTTAGTTGTATTAATTGTTGCATTATAAATACCACATATATTAACAATTATAACACTACCCCAGTATGTTATGGTGGACTCAAAACTATATCTGGTAAGCAACTTACACGGCCCAATAACGAGGATTAAAAGTTTCCATTTCAACACTGTAAGTTGTAAACAAGAGAGTTGGCTTAATACTGTATAATACCTATACACATGAATAGGTTGTTTAAGCATGATCAATCGGCAATATACGACATGTGGACTCATTGGAAAACCACCTTCTATCGTAACTAATTTGACTTTTCCATGCTTTTCATCAGCTGATGACACAACATGCCCACCCATCACAAGTGATGATGATCATTTGTTACATCCACTTTTGAATTCACTTAGAGTTATGTCCTTGATTATGAGTTCATGGATGTCTAATAAGCTCTATTTTGGGCGCAAATGTCTATGGACAGTCCGGGCATGGAATGACCACTATAGATCGTTTGTGGTCTACCGGTGACTTTCTATCTACTCCCTGCTGCATTTCTCCTATTTTCCCAAGATGCTGTATCTTTTTTGACTGTAGAGTGACATGTAACTCTATTTTGAGCAAGTTCTTCCCATGTATCTTGGTCTATTTCAAAGGCTTTTCAATAAGTCTTTAACGAGTCATTGTATAGTGCGTTCATCAATAGTTGTCCACCGATATTGTCTATTATCTCCGTAATTACTGAGCGTATCGACTCCATATTTTGCATGAGTGAATTATTTCATAACCACGTTAAAGATTTATGATTAATTATTACCTAGATTGAACGGATTTATCGCAGCAGTCGCTACGAATGTCATTTTTGAGGTAGCAATTCTTGTTGATTGACAAAAAAATAGAGTACAGTACCATTTACCATGTTCTGTGTTTTATTTTATACGGTCAGTTGATATCGGCAAGAAACACGTGAAATACTAAGAAGTAGCACCATATTTTTTTTTCATAGTTATATATTAAAATATTAGCTAAACGTCAGTTTCCTCAGAGGTGTATCTCATATTCGAAGTGTTTTTATTGTGATGTATTCAACATATTATGTTTGTGTAAATTATTAAAGCGTATTATAAAGCAGCATTTACAACTATAACCATGTCTTCGAAAGTTAAATTCGTTTCATTAAAAAGTATAGCTATTAGATTGTACCCATATTTTTCACAAGAAGCGCAACGTGGTACTCTATATCATAGTATTTCTAAGCCCTCAGAAAGAACACAGCACGCCATGGGTATAAACTGCAAAATAATATCAAGGTGGTTACGAGAAGATAACCATAATTTTTTTTTAAACTCAAAAGAAACGAGTGGAAGAAGAAATGTTGTAGATAGTTTCGATGAAGAAATTATTAAGAGAGCGATTCATAGAATTTTGGACTTTAAAGAAGCAATGACAATAAGACATTGAAAATATATTTAGAAAAGAACCACATTCACATTCCGAAAACTATATTATGGAGATCTGTAAGGGGTTCAGGATTTACATTTTGCAAATATACATGTGGCAGAAGCGTCATTTGTGAGAAACCTCATTTAGTAACTATCAGAAGTAAATATCTGAGACAAATCAGGGAGATACGTACATAAACTTATGATATTGTATATATATAGATGAAACATGGATAAACACTCACCATACTAATGAAAAAGCATGACAATCTGTAGATGGAGATATTAAGAGATATGTACCGAGCAGTAAAGGTAAAAGATTAATAATGACACATACAGGTAATAGACAAAATGGTCTTTTGAAGAATGGTAACTCATTTTCATTTCGACATCTACTGATAATCGAGACTACCATGCTGAGATGAATGGTCATACATTTAGAGAGTGGACAGAGAAGACTCTACTTCCCTCATTAGATAGACCCTCCTGTCTGGTTGTAGACAACGCTTCCTGCCACAATGTTGCTGCATGTGAAGATAATGTTTTTACAACCTCGTCTACTAAGGCAGACATTAAAATATGGCTTAGAAAAGAAAATATTTCATTTAATGAACTGCACTTGAAACCTGAGTTGCTGATGTTGGTAAAGAATGCACACAGAGCGAAGACTTTCCACATTGATAAAATTATAGAGGAGCATGGACATAGATGTATAAGACTACCACGGTATCATTCACATTTAAATCCAATATAATCTTTTTGGGCTAAAATTAAAGGAGCAGCGGCATTGGAAAATAAAAACTTCAAACTTAATTGGTTAGCTGATTGCTAAACCAGCGGTTCATTGGCTCATGCTTTTTGACCAAATTCCATTGTGTGATATATGCATGTGTTTGTGAGGTTTGTTTTTCTCCATGTGTTCCACCCCGGAGAGAGAAGCATTTTACTGACGTCATATTGAGGTGGACATTAAATAAGGTGATGGTCAACAGTTTCATAGGGATGAGTGCACACTGGAATGTGTCGTGGTTGCACTCTGCCCAGGCGACCACTAAGCTGCACATGTTGTATGCAAAGTCGGAAAATGACACTCTGATCTTTCCTCTCCAGGAGGCCGATGTCTCTAGGATCTTTAGTCGGTCATATATCCACAGATTTCCCTCCCAGTTTTTCGCATGACCCATTTGTTAATCTAATTCTCTCTGTACACATCTTTCAACCCCATTTTAACTATGTCCATGGTAAAATGTGTATATGACTGTTCTTGTTGTGCTTCCTTCTTTGCCAGTCTATGTGTCTTGTCATTTCAGAGTCTGTAAAAATCACAATGTTTTGGATTTCTGATGGAAAGACATCAAATATGGTCTTCAGGTGGTACAAGGCAACTTCTAGTGCTGCTATTTCAGCTTCAATAGTTAGAACATAGATGCACGTTAGAACATAAGAAACAAGACCAGATAGATGAAATGAATAGGAGAAATATCAAAATACTAGGAATACAGATACGAGGATTAAAGACAGGGGATGTAAGAATCGATGTCAAAATTACACGTTCCCATACAGTGAAGTTGATCCAATTTTTAATAGAAATTCACGGAGTGTGCTTTACCTGACTTTCACCAAAAATATAGTTCAAGTTGGTGATGATGATGTTCGTCCGTCGTAATCGACGATGACCAAAAACTCAACCAAAATGATAATAACAATAAATATTGTAAATAAAAAAAGTTAATAGTGCGTTTTTAAATGACTAACAAGTCCAATGCGCGCACAAAATGTTATTTTACAGAATTGACAACAATAGAGGGTATCTATGTGAGGTTGAGATGTTTTTTCTTTTCTACGTGTCCGCTTCTGTCTTGCAGTATCTTGTCTGGACTCTTCCGCCGCTAGTGCTCCCGTTCTAAGGCTGTTAAAGTTCAAGTTACACATAAGCTAAGAGACAGAGTGAGAAATGAAGACATCCGACATCTTAGAATATATTAAGAGCCAACAGATCAAATGGTTTGCACACATCAGCAGACTACCACCAGACTACATACCACAGATAGCTATGCTACACAGTGAAGGCAGACCTAGAGGCCGACAACGATAACGATGGACCATTGAAATAAAAGAAGGGACAAATTCCACAATATACTCAGCACACACGAGGGTCATCTCCAGAGAATTCTTCTAACCCAGACACTGAAAGACAATAAAGTGTTTAGCGAATAGGTAGATAGATAGTTATAACATATCTCCCCACAAGCATAAAAAACTCATCAGATGTTTGTCCGGATATTCTCTATAGACACCATAACCTGCTTTCATGGTGGCTTGGAAAGCAGACCTGTCAATATACATGATTCCTTGTTCTGGATAGATGTCTATTATTTTCTCTATTACTTTAATAGGACTTACTGCGACCTACTTACTGACGTCAGTAAGACTTACTTACTATGAGGTGAGTACAGTTAAGGTAACAATGAGAAGTTAATGACCAGGTGGACAAAGTCAATAGGTTGAATGATGTCCTATCAGTGAATATCTTTTATAAAAGTAACTCCAAAAACGCTTATTTCTTTTGCAAAACCGTATATATATATATATATATATATATATATAGTGGACAAAGTAGTACGCTCTGGCCATCCACTGCACCTGATTTTCTTCCAGTTGTCTCTATTTTGTCTTGCCACTGGACCAAGATAAAACTCAGGAGAGAGTGTGGTTGACGATTAGCGCAACTCTTCCACACTATAAACCAACTTCAGCGATAGTCATTTCTCAACCCATTTATTTACTTATCTTTACTAATTAAATATGAAGAGAACAAAGTGTGAATCAATCCTAGTTGGTTCATGGAATGTTCGGACACTTACAGATATCTCAGATGTAAACAGACCAGAAAGAAGAACAGCACTAATTGCTAAAGAACTGGCCCGTTATAATCTGGATATTGTTGCACTTAGTGAAACGCGGTTTACAGATGAGGGTCAATTGACAGAGAGGTGGAGGATATACATTCTTCTGGATAGGACGTAAAACACAGAGAGGCTTGAATCAGAGAGGTGTTGGTTTTGCTATAAAATCATCTCTGGTGCAGAAACTTCCAGGTCTGCCTCGAGGAATTAGCGATCGCTTGATGTCGTTGCGATTGAAAGTGAGCAAAAATAACTTTGCCACATTACTTTCTGCATATGCGCCGACAATGACAAATCCTGATGAGGAAAAGGATAAATTATATGAAGAGTTAGATGCCGCTATATCTGGTACACCTAGAAATGATAAACTCATTATCCTGGGTGATTTCAATGCCCGAGTTGGCAAAGACCTCCAGACATGGCAAAGAACAGCATGACGTTACAGCATTAGAACGGGAGCACTATCGGCAGAAGAATTCAGACAATATTCTGCAAGACAGAAGCGGACACGTAGAAAAGAAAAAACATCTCAACCTCACATAGATACACTCTATTTTTGCCAATTCTGTAAAAGAACATTTTGTGCGCGCATTGGACTTGTTAGTCATTTAAAAACGCACTGTTAACTTTTATTATTTACATTATTTATTGTTATTATTATCATGGTTGAGTTTTTGGTCATCGTCGATCACGACGAACACACATCATCATCATATATATCGACTTTGGGCTTACCATTAACAAAGAGAAAACAGAAGTCATATTACAACCAGCATTTGGCAAAAGCTATCTCGAGACCTGCATAAAGGTAAATGGTGTAGCAATGAAAGTTGTGAATAGATTCACATATCTAGGCAGTACGTTATCTCAAGATGCCAACGTTGATGATGAAGTGTATACAAGGATCGCCAAAGCAAGCAGTACTTTCGGCAGATTGTACGCAAATGTTTGGCGTAGAAATGGCATTAACCTACAGACTATGCTGAAAGTTTACAGAGTATTGGTACTTCCAGTGCTATTATACGCTAGTGAAACATGGACTGTGTATAGACGTCATGTGAAAAAACTCAATCATTTTTATACAAATTGTCTCAGAAAAGTTATGAACATCAGATGGCAAGACAAGATTCCAGATACCACTGTCCTTGATAGAGCTGGTATCCAAAGCATTGACACGATCATAATGCAGACACAGATACGTTGGGCAGGTGATTTGGTGCGTATGCCAGACCATCGTCTGACAAAGATACCTTTCTATGGTGAGCTAGAGAAGGGTATACGATCTCAAGGTGGCCAAAGGAAACGCTACAAGGACTCGTTAAAGAACTCACTGAAAGCCTTTGAAATAGAATACGATACATGGGAAGAACTTGCACAAAATAGATCTACATGGCGTTCTAAAATAAAAAATAGCGCATCATCTTGTGAAAAGAAGAGAAATGCAGCAGCTCAACAGCAGAGAGCAGCTAGAAAGTCACGGATAGACCAAGATCCGTCTACAGTCGTCATTCCATGTCCGAACTGTCCAAGGACATTTACAGCTCGAATAAGGCTCATTAGCCATCCACGAACTCATAATCAAGGGCATTACGAAAATTTAATTTTCAAAAGTGGATGTAACAAATGGTCATCATCACTTGTGATGGACGAACAACAACACACCATACATACATATATATTTATATATATATATATATATATATACACGGTTTAACAGAAGAAATAAGCTTTTTTGGAGCTATATATAGGCCTATTTAGTATATTGGCCTATATATAAATATTAGTGCATTGCTATATACTATGTAATTTGAGGTTTGTTTTTCTCCATATGTGTTCCACCCCGTATATATTATATATACATAAACAATCATGTATTAAAATATATACTTGTATTAACATAAACACTCGTACACATAGAGATATATGCATCTATTAACATAAACGTTCACCCACATAAACATGCATTAATAGAGAACATGCTTTAAAATCTAGATATGTATACATACAATTGTGACTCAAAATAGTTGTATTGATACATTGAACCATATAACCACATAGGGGCCTATGCCTATATTGATACCAGTGCAGGATTTACCTATAAGTTAAATAAACTATAGCTTAGAATCCCCCACTTTTTTTGGAGGGCCCAAAAAAATCATATTTGGCACTGACATATAATATATGAACTTATAAAGGGCTCCATATTTCAAATAGCTTAGGGCCTTATCAAGTCTAAATACGTGTGTGGGACCTTTCCTGTAGAGAGAACGAAATAATACAAAATGTAGAGATGTGTAAATGAAGGAACAAATTTGTATAATCATGTATTACAATGCATAATTAACTAATGGATGGATAAATGTAAAAGCAAAATAACTATAGGCCTATATTGACACACATAAACACCAAAAGAACATAATAAATATACCAAATTAGATTAAAAACCCAAATATGTACTAATAAACGTGGACAGATAAAAACATTTGCAAGGACCAATAAAATAACGGGAGTTGAGATTCTCGAGAGGAAGTAGGTGAAAATCAAACAAATAAGTGATTAATGTTCATTCCATGTTGTTGGAGTACTACCAGAAGAGAAATCAATCGATACTCCAAAGACTGATGTTGCTGGTTACCTGAGTAGAAACATACCAAACCGGTTACTAAAACATCATAAAGGACTGTTAAAATGAATTGAACCCAGGAAATCACGATGATCCACGATATCTCTTAAATGTTCCGCAAATCTGCTAGTCAAACGTCTGCTGGTTACACCAAAATACTTCATATCACAGTGCTTACATATGATAGAGTATATTAATTTACAGGACACACATGAAAAAGAGTCTTGAATGTGAAAATGGGTCTTGGGGAACTGAAGCATGGGAGTTAGAATAACAAAAGGGCATGAACAATACATAATGCATATGTGGTTATATGATACAATGTATCTATTAAATTACTTTGAGTCACATATTTGTATGTGTACATATCTAGATTTTAATGCATGCTCTATATTAATACATGTTAATATATTTATGTGGGTCATTGCTGTCAGCTTATTTTTTCATAAATCCACATTTCGAACAATTTATTTTAAATGGAGCACATTATATGGAACAAAACACTAGCTCACAAACACATGCATATATCACACAATGGCATTGGGTAAAAGGAAATGAGCCCATGGACCACTGGATCAGCAACCAACCAACAATTTATTTCTGTATTTCAATAAAAACGTCCATATTTTAGCACCCCCAAAAAAAAACCATACAAAAGAATTTTTTTTAGGACGACCAATACGCTCAATACGTGAAAAACCCCCACATTAGTAGTAATTACTAAAGATGTAACACCAAATGACATTTTTTTAAAATCCCCACACAAAAATTGGTGGTGTTGTTAGGGGAGGGAAGGGGAAGGGAGACTGAGATCAGTATCAATATGCAAAAATAATCTGTACTAGTTGACATCTATGATGTGGATGAACATTTATGTTAATACATGCATATATCTTTATGTGGACAAATGTTATTGTTAATACATGCATATATCTCTATGTAGACAAATGTTCATGTTAATACATGCATATATCTCTATGTGGACACATGTTCATGTTAATACATGCATATATCTCTATGTGGACACATGTTCATGTTAATACATGCATATATCTCTATGTGGACAAATGTTATTGTTAATACATGCATATATCTCTATGTAGACAAATGTTATTGTTAATACATGCATATATCTCTATGTGGACAAATGTTCATGTTAATGTAAGTATATATCTTATGTAGGTGATTGTATATGCTACAGCATGTATCTATCTACCTTTTTGTGTAATAATGAAGCCTACACTTATTCTTATGTGAGCTCATATTTATGTGTGCATGCATTTACATGCCTGTGCATATCTGTGTGGGTACCTTTCATACATGTATTTATTGACTTGTGATTACCCATATATTTTGTGTTCATATGTATAAATATATAGCTATGTGTGTGTCATGTGACGTATTACTTCCAGAACGTTGTCTTCCCAATGAACTCTCTGAACCTCTCTCTGTCTTGGGCGATGTGGCTTGCATTTTCTAGCGATGTATTCATGTAATCTTTAATGTTGTCAGTCCATCATCTTCTTAGTCTGCCCTTTCTCCTCTTCCCAGGTAGTCTTCCATCCATTATTTGTCTTTCTAAATAGTTGTGCCTCTTTACATGACCAAACAGGCATAGTTTTCTTTTTGTTATTGTGTTTAGTAGCCAACACTCTGGAATCTTCAATGTTTTTATAATATCTGAGTTTCTGATTTTATCCTTCCATGATATTCTAAGTATCTTTCTGTAGCATTTCAGCTCGAAGGCGTTGATCTTCTTTGCCGCTGTTTTACTTAGGGTCCATGTTTCACAGCCGTATGTTGCAACCAGAAAATAAAAGTTTGTAACATTAGCACTTTCGTTTCTATTTTGTTGTTTTTCCATATGTTTTTCAACTGTGCTATTTTACAATATGCCATTTCCTTATTTTTGCCATGCAGTCTCTTGCACCATTGATGTTTGCTCCTAAGTATTCAAATTTATCCACATATTATATCACGGTATTGTCTATTCTGATTTTTGGTTGCAGTGTTGTTATATCTGTTGACATGATTTTTGTTTTTTGCGTGTTTAAATATAGGTATATGCTTCGCTATACTTCTTTGTGTTCTTGATTAGTTGTTCCAATCCCTTTATATCGTTTGAAAGAAGCACTGTGTCGTCTGCGTAGAGTAGTTCCGGGATTAGGAATCCACCTATGTTTAAACCATGGTAGTCAGCGCTGTGTATGTCTTCTCTCACATTCCTCATTATACTTTCTGCGTAGAAAGATATATCTATGTATATAGCCTATATGTGTTATCATAGGCCTATGTAGGCTATGTGTACATTTATGCATGTACTTGTATGCATGTTTAGTTTGAGAATATGTAGGTATGTTGGGTCTATGTATATACGTATGTATATGTATTTATTCAATTATATTTACATAATTTATTGTATTGTTAATTTGCAAATTAAGCAAATGTTTTTTAATTTTATATATATCAACATATTTCTTTTATTGTTTTTGTGAATCAAGTCTCCATTCCTAATACTGTCAACTACATACCCCCCCCCCATCCATCACCCTCCCCATTTCTCAATTTTGTAGATTGATAGCTTCCTATTCTGTTTTTGTCCTCCTGTTTTTTTTCTCAACATACACAATACTTTGTTCATGTATGTAGTCTGTTTTTGCATTTTCATATTTTCTTATTCAAACATTTTGAACACACCTAGTTTAATATCTGTTTAACATGCATGTCACACCATAACTTGGAGGTTTCATGGTGAGAGCAAATATTAAAGTGATCACAGTTCCAATAATTTGATTTCTTTTTGAGTTTCTTGTTTGTTATCTTTGAAGTGTTTCTTGAAAAAGGTTCCAGTTGGACCATAACATGGAAAAAGTCCTTGTTATTATGTTTATTTGATTTATTTTTTACATTTGTTTTTTTATTCGATAGTTAATATAGATTATAGTAGCATTATTACTTAATATAGTATTTATCGCTTATATGGTTTGTTTCTGTGGCTCTGTTTACTTTGTTGGACATCGTCTGACAGTTCAGTTTACATTTACTTTTATGCACGGCTTGTGATAGATTTAGCCAGATGTTTGTTGTAACATGACACCTGTTTTCTCCATATTTATAGTAAGCCCAAAGTTGGTACAAGCTTTGAAAAATCTGTATATAATAATTTGTAGAGCAGTCTCAGAGTTTGTATTTAGGGTAAAGATCAGCAAATAGTAGATTCCTGAGGATGTGTGATTTGATTTTAGTTTTTGTTCAAAGCCACCAAAGATTGAACATTTTTTCATCAATGCGATATGCATATATCCAGTCCAGATTTCTGAAAACATCATCCAATATAGCAAAGAACATGATGCTAAACAGGATATGTGCTAATACACATACCTGTTCAACTCCATTTGAGACAGGAAAAGTTTCAAAAAACATGCTTTTGACACAAAATATGCATACAGTGACCAATGAAAATCACAGGAGTGGATACAAATGAGTCACTTCAGAAGGTTGTTTTCCAATCAGTAGGTCTTATATTGATCATGATTCAAGATAATTTTATGGCAATTCTCTATAAATGAATCTCTTCTATTTTTAATTCCCTGTATATTATTATATGCTATTTAAATATACCATATCAATTCCTAATCCTGCTTCTTTGGATTGCAGCATACAAGAACCCTGAAAAATACATAATAGAACGCTATTTCACTAAATGAATTATTTTTTCCAGGTAATAAAACATTTTCAATAGTAAAAAGCAACAATTATTTCATTAATTAGTCAAAATTCATTTTAATTTTCTTAATATCTGTCATTAGTACTTTAAAGGAGCTGAGATTTCCAAACTCACTAACAAATCAATTAATTTTTAATGTTACTTTTTCAAAGTAAACACAAAATACACTGTGCCTTTGCTGCTGCTTCTCTGAAAGCTACTTTTATAATTAGTAGCTGAAATGTTCCATGATGTGGTGATAGAACCCTGAGGGAATATGAATTTGTTACCCGTTTCCAATTCCAGATGGTGTCTTAGCTACATGTTGAGGTTTATTCAATGTATATATAAGGTACATTCTCTCCAGTCTCTCAATCTGTATGTGACTGGCGGTGATAGTGGCGCCTGCATATTCAATGACAGTGAGGACAAGAGCCATGAGCTGGGCAGTCTTCTACAACAAGGGGATTTTATTATGACTTTCCTGAAATCTCAAAGCATTTTAAAAAGGATGATTCCCTTCCAGCAGCCCAAGCATGGGTCTTCATCAAACTATATCATAGCAGAGATTATGAGTAAAGTAGTCAACTGCACACTCAACCTTCTTAGTTACTTCTTATGTCATGCATGGCAGTGTTACAATTCATTGTTTCTCTTTCAGTCTTATGTTGCACATAAGTGGGAATTATCCCATGTGGATATACAGCAGGTGTCAGTGTTGTAACATGTTATTCACACATATTAAACAGTAGCAATCGGATATACCATGTTTTAAAATTTCATTAATTTATTAGAAGTGAATGGATTATCATCATTTCATGGATGTTCATTGTATTTCATGCATGTACTTACCGGACGCATAATCCCTTTATCCACTAATGCTGCCCGTGATGTTTGTACAATTCCAAGAGCAGCAAAGAAAGGCCATATTTTTTCTGAAGCAGATGCAAAATCTGCAGAGGTTCTGAGAAGAAGCATATTATATTATTATTAAATATATTATAATATAAGCCTATATTCATGTTTATATTAAAATAAACAACCTACTAGTATGTTCTATAGGCATGAACTGAGAACACATTTTACAATTTACAAAATAGACTAAATAACATGAAATAAATAGGATCCATAGTTACCAATTTAAAAAAACTTGCTAAATCACATTTAAAAGTGTAGTTAAAAATTAACAAAACAGACTGAATCTATGTTTTAACAAAAAAGGCCTTATTCAAGAACAAAATAGGAAAAAAAGAGAACAAACAATAACTTATGGGAGGGACCTAAATAAGAAGTTATTTATAAATAAGCACATTCTCTTAGTCGTCTATAACAACATGCCTGGCAGGTGACAGTATTACTATTATTTGCTCCACTTTTGGGCTAGTAACAAAAGGCGGAGCTTTATTTCATACCTGGAGTGCTCCAACTCTCATTGGTATATACAATACTTTAAGAAGACGTCTCCACTCAGAGGCATACATTTTAGGGGTTTTTGTGGCTTTTCTACTTTCGTCACTGGGTGGATGGGTTAGCCAGCAAAATCAAGTCAGCCTGCAATAGGTAGTCACAATTCTCTTGCAAAACACCTGGCCAATGATTTAGGAAAGACCAAATGGAATTCAGGCTCTCAGATTATAAATGGTTACATGCCCACAAATTGAGGAAGAAATGAATTGTCAAATGACACGTGATAGATCTCTGACAGTAGAAACTTAATATGAGATATAAATAGTCGAACCACTTCCAAGTCTCTGTTACCTATTTTTAATATAAGGTAATGCTGGGTTAAACGTAACAACAATAGTACGTATGTAAAACACAGGTTTTTAGAACATTCCATTTAGACACGACGGACTATCACGAAAACTAGGGACTATGATGTGCAAATAAGAAAACATACAAATTACAATACACAAAACATTATCAACCTTTCGACCAAAAGGCCTTTATCTAGATATGCACAAAACATCAAAAGATAACGAATAGAAATGATCGCAACACACAAACGTGTTCAACCGAAATATGGAAGTGAGATGCTGGAAGGACAAGAACAGGAAGTATATAAAGAACGTAAAAATAGGGTGGAACAGATCTATTGACACTACACATCCTTGTCTGACACACATTTCTATATTTTGGAATTCTCCTACATTACTGTAAACCCTCATCGCGGCTGTTTGTTCCTAATACATATTTCTTGTAAAGCAATGACAAACTACTTAACGTATTTATATTGCCTAGAAAAAACTACAGCCAAAAATGATGGGATGATGGCTACATTCTGAATAAGATACACCACCAATTTCTTTTTATCTTTAGATCCTTCCCATCAATATTAAGTTTTTCTAACTTTTTTCACTATATTTACGTTCTTTATTTACTTCCTGTTCCTGTCCTACCGGCATCTTACTTCCATATTTCGGTTGGACACATTTGTGTGTTGCAATCATTTCTATTAGTCGTCTATTGATGTTTTGTGTATCTTAATAAAGGACTTCTGATTGAAACGTTGATACTATTTTGTGTATTGTAATTTGTATGTTTTCTTGTTTGCACATCATAACCTCCTAGTTTTAGTGATAGTCCGTCGTGTCTAAGTGGGACGTTCTAAAAACCTGTGTTTTATGTAAATACCACCTTCTTTTTATCACATTTGAACCACTTAAAAAAGGACTCCTTGCACTCCAAAAGAACTATAACTATTCTAGACTAACATATTTGCCTGACTCTGGGACCTCTCAGATAATTGTAACTTCCTGCACAAACCTGCTTACACCACATCCTATGTGACACCTGTTCATTGCCAAGGTACAACATACACGTTGGTAGCCAGGACCATTGTCAAGTATGGAGCTCATCTGGTTCTCACAGAATGATGTGCAATGCTGGATTCTCTGAATATTCATCATAACATTCGGGGATCTCTTTGGTATATTGCTTAAGTAATTGGTATGTGCTCCAGAGCTTGTGGGTTTAATCATATTTATGAAGTGGATTTTTTTTTATTCCTGGGGAATATCACTCAAAGCTTTAGTTACATACTTCGAATGGTACTCTCGGCAGATTGAATGCCACTTCATTGAGCGGAACGGAGCACATATGGGGTAACCTGAGTGCAATTATGTGAATCCTCTATGCCTTTCCAGCCAGTGTACTGCAATAGATTAGGTATGTTAATTATCCTCTTCACACACGGGACACGTTCAAAGGTGCTCAGATCTCCGTTTCAGTAAATCTCTCAGAGTAAAGCGGTTTTGGTTCTATGTTCGTTCACTGCTCTTTTTTTTTTTAAATGTATGTGTTCTCAATGGACCACGCCTGTCCTCACTCCCAATTCGCGTATTTTTGATATTGACTGATGCTCATTTATCTCAAAAATTATATGACCGTGCGGACTCACGAAGACTAATGTGTATGTTGCTCGGTCCATATACATTCAATCTGTTATGGTGGCGAGGATAACTAATTGGTCGGCCATTTACCTCCACACCCGCGTGTCCGGCGACAAAGATCAGCGTGATTTATCTCAGTGATGCATGTATTTTAGCTCTCTCTCACTCTCTATCACTCTAATGACTTCATGTTTTGACTTTCTGAATCATATTCATTGAGTCACTTAGTATGAACCAAGATAATAGACTTGCGATTTCTGCCAGTACCTGCGTTATGGCAAATACTTAAATTGTTAGAATGCCTGTTATTGCGGTAAAGGCTCCACTGCCTTCGTACTGCTCTTGCTTGTAATCTGGCAGTAAAGGCACATGCGCATCGCTGGTGGCCGATGACCGATCCATCCGTGTAAATCACAAAATCTCTGTCACCGGCATGTTCGCAGATGAGTGTCTTGACCTCAGCATCCATGTTCACAATGCTATATTCCCTGCACTCTCTATTGAGTGTGATCACGGTCTTGACTTCATCCTGAAAGACCATAGGAATAGGTATCCATAGGAATGGGTATGCCTTCTGGAGCGAAAATCTGTTTGACGATATCCTCGGCACGACCCATCATCTGCCTCTATTGAGCCTGCTTTTCTTCACACAAGTTAGCTCACTGTGTAGTGGGTGGTCTATATCAGAACTCACTCTGAGGTATGCAGTGGCTTGCTACATATCCATTCTGTGAGATACGCTTGGAAAAATCAAGGAGAAACTCATAGCCACACAGTGTGTGACCCTGGTACAACCAATGATGATCCGCATCCTTCATTGTGAATTATCTTCAGTCTCGCAATCTGTGTGTGACTGACACTGGTAGTGGTGCCTGCATATTCAAGGACAGGAAGGACAAGAGCCTCATATAGGATTACAAGATGTGATTGCATAATATTAGCCGCTGCCATCACTCTCAAAGCTGAGAGACCATAATAACATGATCAACGTGTTCCCGAATGCACAGACCACGATCAAATCGCACACCCAGATATTATACGTGGAGTCTTTGTTATCTCTAATATTTTATGCTAGTGAGTCCTGATATAGCCTAATTTGATTTTGTTGTCCGCTGGCTGAAAGCAGCAAGCCTCTCCAAAAGAGGGGTAAACTCATTAACTACCTACCTACTACCGTTAAGGATGTCCTGATTACATTGTACCCTCGCATATCCACCGTCGATGCTACAAATTTTACGCTGTGATTGTTAAGAGAGAATCATGTCACCGCAGCTTACTTTTAGTAGCTCAGTGACCCGGAATCATCACACCAGGAGGCGATACGGTCTTGTTCATTCTGCAGTGATACAACAGTTTCTGTTCTGACCCTTCCTTGTCTGTATAGCAGGATATCGTGAGATCCGCATAGATACCATCTTTCATGATATTTCAGCTGATATGATGGTTGAAATATAAAACACCAATAACCATCAAGCCGCGCCAACGTAGACGCGGTAAGAGGAAGTTAAATTGAGCGGGTGCTAGAAGGCAACACCTTCAGTGTGACAGGATGGGGCGCGGTCACATGGGCATCTTGCACTGGAACTGCTCTAGCCTCAATCAAAGAAGAAGCATTATCGATAAGCTTATACACAGCGCCGACATAATCACTTTGCAAGAGACTAACCTCGGGGGAGGCATGATTGCAGCCACGGGATTTAAAGCCTTCTACAATCGGACTCACCTTGGTCAGGTGATCTTGATACGTAGCAGTATAACACCATCCATGATGTAGATGTCTCGGTGGAACTGCGCCAAGATGCAAGTTCACGCTGTCAGGATACAAGCGCCATTATATATGGTCATCTAAACATGTAGGCCCTATGCTCGCAATGGCAAGATAGACAAAACGATGTGAGAAATCTTACTCGATCAAGCAGAAAAGCACACTGTTTTTTTTGCGGAGACTTCAATGTGAGAAGATGGCAGTGGGAAAAGACATTGCCAACAAGCAAGAGGAAAACAAGAAACGGCTTGAAGTTGATAGAAAGATCATCTGCTTATTCTACTATCACATCGAGCATGAGGATGGAGATAGAGCAGCACTGTAAACGAAAGAGCTGACTCATTGGCAGATAATGCTGCAACTGACGGTAGAGTACTAAAAAGAGATAGGGCCTAAAGCGGACTGAATTGAAGTAGTCATTAATTCATTGCAAAATTAAAATGTTAATAATGAGACTGAAAATGTACACATACAACGAATGATAGAAATGGAAGAATGAAGTGATGAGAGGGAAGAAAAATGTACTCTCTTTTGGAAAGAACCAAAGTCATATAATCATCAACACCTGACTGGGACTTTTAGTCTCATAGTAAAAAGTAAATTACCCATATCAATTATTAATGCCATAAGGGTGTGAGATGTTAGCGATCTCACATTTCTGAGACTGCAAATGATGACGGTAGCCATCTCCTCTCCCTCACAGTCTTTACTTCACGGATTAGTCCGATACCCATTTACGGCTGGGTCGACTTGGGAGCCTTGCGATCTGAAAAACATTTCCGCCTCAACTTGGAAATGAACCCAGGACCACTCATATGCGAAGTCAATGCGCTACGCGGCTCCCTAGTTTAGTCTCATACTCTCGAATGGCTGCTGAAACAGAGCGGAGCACTTATGTTAATGTTCCGTGTGCTATGATGCTAGTTTCTAATCAAGAATCAACGAGAAAAACACTGAGGACGTGTTAGTAACTGCCGATGTCGTGTGTCTCAATGATGGCACAGTAACTAGGGCTGCCAGCCGATCTGGAGACAGTGACAGTAGCATAACCAGGCATTGGTTTCCACCGCCTTGGTACCTCTATGCAGTGGAATGCGTTAGGGCATCAGTGTACCAGTGTATCATCCTGATCAAGAAGCACAACCATGGTAAGCGTATCAATGTGCCACAAGCTTTCCAGTATGATAACTCGGGCCTTGACACAATATTCAATCAAACACACAGGCAATGTGTGTTGCCTGAAGGGAACAAAAGACTAATAACACTGCAACATTCTATGCATGTCATAACGGCAGTTAAGGAAGGTTTGGAATAGCTACCTCCATTTCAATTGAAAATCTAAATAAGTCAAAAAATGCAGATAACAGATATAGGGCCTACTGGGTAAAAAGACACAGATTCAAATTTTATGTAAACTTGCTGTAGGACTACACAGCGATTGCACTCAAATTACAAAGTAAATCAACAAGAAAAAAAGAGTTTATTTAGACATTAAATTTGTTTCCAATTATTTCAAACAGGCCTGCATTGTTTAAAGACAATGTGCATACATTCTTCGATGTCGCTGGCCCATCATCTTTTTGGTCTTCTTCTCTTATCTGGTACTCTGCCCTCTAAATCAGCCTTTCGATACCATCATGTCGCTTTAAGTGTCCAAATACTGTAGCTTCCTTCTTAAGGTGGTATTTAGAAGCCACCTTCGTTTAGTTTAAGTAATTTCAAAACTTCAATATTCTTCTTTTTCTCTGTTCATGATATTCGTAGTAGGGTTACCATAATTGTCAGATGGAAAAGTGGATACGCAAAATTTTCATCAAATATGGCCAATATTAAGTGTTGCATAAATAAAATTAAAGTTAAACTACATCAAATATTGTTCTTATTTAATTATAAACTTGTATTAACTGAGTGTTCAGTGCACCACACTAGCTGACTGAAAGAAACAGTAAGTTAGTAACTAAATTACTGAAGTTTACCAAACAGTAGTGAAAGTATCTCATTCTGAGTCATTATCATCAAAATCGTCCGCATTTGAGGAAATTGACGTTGGGATCATTTATTGCGCCTGGGGCTGAGCCCAAGCGTATTTCTCCGAAGAACTGATGGCCTTCAACAAGTTAGGCTGGCTGCTGAGATATGTGTGAAGTTCTTTGCATGACATATGCTTTAAGTTATGCTGCACAAACAGAATTCCTGTGACAGATTCAGTGAGCAACTTATTCCTTTCCTTCGTCCATTGACTTTGCATCAGAGAAAATACTCGCTCAGTGTTAGCATTGTGTGATGGAGTGGCCAAAAAAAAATTCAGCAAAAATAAATTCTGAAAAACATTCCTCACTTTTGCAACTGTTGAAATACTTCACCCACTTCTCGTGAGCCAGTTGAGCTACAAAGTCGTATTCATCATAATTTGCCTCAACAAATTTCTTCAAGTTGCACAATTGATCGAAACACTTGCTATCGTCAACTTGTACTTTTCTTTCTCTGAGGTATGAAACAGATGCTGAAACCTCGTCCCAAGTTGTACTTTCTGTTAAAGCCATCCATTTAAATCCGTTGAACTCCTCCAGTTGCACAGTCCACGTATCCAAATATTCTAAACATGTGGTGTACAATAAGGTCAATTACGAACAGAAAGCATCACATTGGTCATCTAGTCCATCTCGACGCAAGTTTGTTAACAACTCCTTCCCTTTAAGTGGCATGAAACCAGATTGTGCACGGCACCTGAGAACATACTGGACAGATTTAAGGCAATTCATAACCTCCAGCAGCTAATTCTTTTCACGTTCAAGTTTTTCAATGTAGGACTGGAACACACTCATCAGAGAATGCATATGCCAAAGGTAAACCTCACTTAAGTCATTTTGAAAGAAATTTCGAATCACAGCAGGTGGTTTATCTTGAGACAAGAAGAAAGACTTCACTGCTGAAAACATCTCCAGCAAGCGTTGGATACCAGGAAGTAGTGACAGCCATCAAGTCTTGCTGTGATAAAGTAGCTGACGATATTCCACTTCAACAAACTCGTAGTACTCCTTCAGTTGTTCAGTTCTAACCGTGTAAATTGAAAAATAGTTGTAAATTTTCATAATGATTGACTCAATGTCAAGTGTGTCAGCGACATGATGCACAGCGCTATTCAATACATGAGCTGGGAAACCAATACCAACTAACGGCGCTAAGTTTTCATTGCTTTACATCCTCTGTAACTTAGCAAACACATTATTGCCATCGATTTTATGCCGGACACCTCCAAAATTGGTATTGCAATTGTTACCGGCATAGGCTATGCACTTCTGAAATAAGTAATGCTTATCCAAGCTATTCTTCAAGCAATTCGAAATGGTGTCTGCAATTTCATTTGGAGTGATGTGGAGGTCAGCGAGTTTTGACTGTAAACCACCATTTCTATAATCAAAGTATTGAATCAGAATAGGAAATAATTTAACACTACCATGATTGCTACCGTCTGTAGCAACACTACAGTAACGTACTGTATTCATCACAGAGTTCACAATTACTTCTATTTTAGTTCGCGAGCATTACATTTTGCGTGCAATATCAGAATCAGGTAATAGTGTTTTTAATAGGCGACAACTGCAGTCCATTGATTTACAGCTGCAGAAACACATTCGTCGCATTTCGAGCCCGGCGTTACGAAAAATTTGGTAACTTCAGTATATGAAGTAGTTCGGCCAACACTCTTCACATGCTTCGGCGTTTCCATGTGTGCCTTTAAATCCAGTGCCCCCTTATTGGCAACAGAGATATTAAGTTCCGCCGCCGCAGGTCAAACATCCAGCTTCCCAGTCATATTGGCCTGCACGAAAACCTGGATAGTTGGTATTCAGTGTGTCCTGTAAATAAACACTTCCGTTTCGGCATTTTTAAAATCTTATTTTTATAATTTAAGTTCAATCTACAATTCAAAAATTTATTTATTGATAATTATCACTAACGAACTCTCGTTACCGTCTGCTATGCGAAATGCGGTATGTTTGCGGGAAAAAAATGAAAATTACTAACGAAAACGGAAGTTCTGATGGCCACTGTTAACATGAGCTAAATATAGATGGCGCGCGTGTTTATTTTACGATACATAATAGATTAAAGTATATAGCACAGAAAAGTAAGTCTTCTTCTTCTTCTCGTTCGGAGTTTGACATGTCTACACAGCAAGTCCTGCTTTCCTAATAAATGCTGCTGTATTTGAAAGCTCATCAGTGCTCCCATACATCTTTCTGTGGATATCCATCTCTGTTGGCCAGTGTTCTTTCCTTAACTGGTTTAGTGTACTGCAGTCTTGCAGGATATGTTCAGTGTTCTGTACTGCCTGCCCACAAGGACACAGTGGTGATGGGACCAATCTTAGCCTATTTAAGTGGCTGTTTAATCTGCTGTGTCCTGTTCTGAGGCGGAAGATAATAACATGTCGAGATAGTGGTAATTGTCCTTTGGGTGGTCGACTTTCCTAATGGCTTTGATGAGGGTCTTCTTTTCTTGGTAGGTGATTTCTTGGTCTTTTGTTCCTGTGTTGCTCCATCCTTTGCCAGTCTGTCTGCCTCTTCATTTCTTGGTATGCCACAGTGGGATGGTATCCACTGTAGTACTACCCTTCTTTGGATGCTCACTTCTCGCATGGCTTTCTTCAGGTCTGGCAGCTTATCGCTGTCAAGGGCTTGTAGGACAGACATAGCATCAGTAAGAAATACCACCTGCTGGCATTGGTTTGTTGTGTTTTTAATTATTTCTGCAGCAATATTTAAAGCCTGTACTTCTGCAGAGTAGTTGGAGCAGAATATTCCAGTTGGTGAACATGCATAGTCTATGCACTTCTGAAATAAGTAATGATTCATTTTCTTTTTCTGGATATTTTATGTACATGCCAGCACCTCCATTCTTCACTGCTCTGGTTGCTGATCCGTCGGTATATACTTGTATCCATGCTTCTCTGGGGTACATATCTTCAATCATGTTGTATATTATTGTTTACTTTTGGAGATTATTCAGTTCTATCATAGTGTGGTAGTTGTTTATGGTGGTTCTGATAGTGAGATTTGGGTATTGCTCCCACAGAACTGGAAAAAGTGTTGGTGATATCTCCTTTGTTATGTCTGGTAGTTTTTCCTTATATTTTCTGTTTAGTTTTTTGGATCTGTGTATAAAACTGTTCCTCTTCCGTCTTCCATTGGCTAGGTCACTGTGTCTGGCCCTCATTGGATGTGCTGGCATGCTCATTTACGTTTCTGCATGTACCATGGTCTTAGTGTCTCGTCTGTATGATATTGGGGTGATGCCTGTAATTTTTTCCATTTCATTTATGGGAGAGATCTTCATCGCACCTGTGATAAGGCAAAGTGGTTGATTTTGTACTTTGTTCAGGGGTTGTAGATGGGAGTTGGCTGCTGAAGTCCATGCTGTTGATCCATATTCTAGTACTGGTCTAATTACACCAGTATATACCTTCTTCAAAGTTGCCTCATTGGCCCCCCAGTTTGTTCCTGCCAATTTCCTCAGGAAGGCAAGTTTATTTCTTGCCTTTGCTTCTATTTTCTCAATATGAGGCCTTCATGTCAGTCTCTTATCTAGCGTAGTGCCCAAGTACTTCTGTTTGGATATGTACATTTCCGAGTTTTATCTCTCCTGCTTTGTCCTTATTTGAGAGTGTGAAGAGTGTTGTTGAAGACTTTTCAGCATTTATCTTTACCATCCATTTATCTGCCCATTCTGCTATGTTGTCTGCTGCCTTTTGTATTTTTTTGTTGGCGATCTTTAGATGTTCTTCTACACACCATACCACCAAGTCATCAGCATACACTGCAGCTCTTACACCTTGTGGCAATTCACAAATTATATCATTTACGAAGAAAAGAAACCGAGTTGGAGACAATACTGAGCCTTGAGGAACTCCATGTTTTAGAACCTTCCATGGTAACTCTTGCTTTCCTATTGTGTAGGAAGGAACGGATCCACTTGCTCATGTTGCCCCCAATTCCGTTTCTTTGCAGCTTTATTATCAGTCCATCTTTCCAGACCTTGTCGAAAGCTTTTTGAAGATCTATCCATAGGGTGAAAACTTTTTTCTTTTCTTGAAATGCGTCGTCTATGATCTGGGACAGGAATGTTATTTGGTCTTCTGTGCTGTTACACTCTCTAAACTCAGCTTGTTCTTGCACCAATAGTTTCTCTGACTCTAGGTACCACTTTAGTCTTCTGTTGACCATCCTTTCCATTGTCTTGCAGACACAACTCGTTAGACTTATTGATCTATAACTGTCGGGCTTCTGTTTGTCCTTGCCTTTTTTAATAATTGGACAAATAAACACTTCTCTCCACGACTGTGGTACATTGCCTGTTTCCCAACTATAATTGTATATCTGTAATAATTTGTACATTTCTGCCTGTCCTAGGTTCCTAAGCATTTCATTGGTGACATCGTCCAGTCCTGGTGATTTTCTATCCTTTAATTTCCCTATAGATGCCTTTAGTTCTTCTATTGTGAATAGTTTGGACATGACGTCTGGGCAGTTTGTGTTCTGGTCATTGTTCATTCCTTGACGAATGCTTCGTTGTCTACATGTATTGATGGTAATTGTGCTTTCTTTTCTGTAAGATTCCGCAAGATTGTCTGCTGCTTGTTTGCCTGAATACTCCAATGTAATTTTTTGTCGCTGGGTATTGCTATCATCATTTATTTACTTCGTTAGTTTCCACAGCTTTCTCCCTTCCTTTTCAAAATTTAGTTTTTGAGTTTTTTCCCTCCAGCTTCTTCTTTGTGTTTCTATCATTTCTTTAGTAAAGTTTGCTTTGGTTTTTTGTAGAGCGATGTGGTTCTGTTGCGATTGTTGTTTCTCTACCATATTACGTGCTTCAGTCAGTGCTTCCTGTAGTTTTTGGAGTGTATTGGTCCAATATGGTACATAATTCTTCCTTGCTCCTCTTGGTATTGTCTCCTTAGCTGCCCGATGTATTCCTTTATTAAACTCCATGATAATAGTATTGATGTCTCTGCCTGTTAATTTTATGTCTTTTGTAAGTAGGTTTGCTCTATGTTTATATATGTGCCAGTTTGATTTCTTGTAGTTCCATCTTGGCTTAGTTGGTCTTGTAATTGTTGATTTGTTCACTTGGATGATAACTGGACGGTGATCACTGCCACCAAGTTGTTCGCCTATTGTTCTTTCAATTATTCCAGCCAGTCTGAGGTGCAGAATGCCAGGTCTGGAGTTGAAGTGCTATGCCATCTTCTTGAGTAGAAAGTTGGTGGATCCTGTGGATTGTTCAGGATTAGGTTGTTATCATCTTGCCAACTTTCTATCTCTTCTCCCCTTCTGTCTAAATTGTTATATCCCCAGCTTTGGGAGTGGCTGTTAAAGTCTCCCACTGCCAGAAAGTGTATGTTCGGGATGTTAATACTGATCATGTTTAGTGGGATGTCATTTGGGCAGTAGAAGTTTAGTATGTCCAGTTCAAGGGAGTTGTCTTTTATATGAATCATCTGGTATTCGGTACGTTCCTCTTGTGTTTTCGTTTCTATGGCGGTGATGTTATCCTTGACCAGAGTTATTATGCCGCCTTTCCTCCGATATTTCCTGTCTACTCTAAAGCATTGGTACCCTCGTATTTTGAATGTTATTTTTTCGTTGAGATGGGTTTCCTGTATGCAGCAAATACTAATTTCTTTCTGGTGCAAGGTGTTTTCGAGTTCGTTTTTTTTTATTTTTAACTCCCTCTGCATTCCAGTGCATAATATTCAGAGGGGTTTTCATCCTGTCTGGTTGGCCAGTCACTTTCCTCTTCTGCCTCCTGGCTCCACGAGGTAGACTAGAGGGACCTCCAGTAGCTGGGGGTGGATTCTGTCGAGGTTCAGAATCTGGCACTGCTCCTGCCTGGGGAACTTCACAAGGCGAGCACCATGACGATTTTTATAATTTTGTCGTGCAGACATGTCAACAATTCGGTTTGCATGATACCATGGTTGCTGGTGTGCTACTTGGCCTGGCATCTCTGACTTCAGCACCTGTGCTTGCTTGGGCAGGATTGTGACCCTGCTTGATATTGGGTTGACCCGACCAATCTTAGTTTCCAGCCTCTGTTGGCTGGACTACACCCCATCTCCATGTCAAGGAGATGGCCTCGATGGGGCAGAAAAGTAAGTAAGAAAGTATCGATCGGGGATGGATGAACGGTCGGGGATGGAGAAAAACCCGGATAAAAGCCAATTTTCTGGAAAACCGTCCGGACAAGGGCATAAAAAGAGGACGTCTCCGGAGAAAACCCGGACGTATGGTAACCCTAATTCGTAGGATCTTTCTGTAGCACTTCATTTCACATGAATTTATTCTTTTAAATATTGTCTTGCTTAAAGTCCAAGTCTCGCTTCCATATGTTGCCACTGGGAAACACGTGATCTTAAATGGTTAATTTAGTGTGATTATTACTATTTTGCCATAGCTTTCTCATTTGTGTTAATTTGAGTGTTGCAATTGTGAGTTTTCTTCTAATGTCGACTGAACAATCTCCGGAACTGGTTATATTTTCTTCCAGATATTCGAATTTGTTTACACATTCTAGTTTAAGAAATGCAAAGTAGAACTAAAAGTAAGGCTGGAGATGGCTTTAGCGTCCTTGTCAAGAATAACTGTGATTTGGAAAAGCAACATCAGTGTTGGAGTGAAAATCAAACTTTATAAGTCGCTGGTGCTTTCTGTTGTGCTGTATGGTTGTGAGAGTTGGACACTCACTGCAGACATAGAGAGAAGATTACAGGCTTTCGAGTACAAATGCTACATATTTCCTATAGGGAACATAAGACCAATGTGTACGTAAGAAATAAAGTAGAGATGTGTTCAAGAGCCATTTCTTTCTATAGTGAAACGACGAAAACTAGCATGGTTCGGACATGTATGCATGCACAATTCCTTGTCAAAAACAATACTGGAGGGAACTGTCGAGAGTGGAAGAAGCAGAGGAGGTCAAATAAAGGCATGGACAGACAACATCAAGGAATGGACAGGGCAAAATATTTCCACACTCATCTGCATCGCTGAGGCATCCAATGTGGTACCCGTACGACCCTGAAGGGTTACGGGTTTATTGATATTGACACATTCTAGTTCTATATTGTCTATGTTGGTTATTGGTTTGATCTTTGTTTTGTCTGTTGTCAAAATTTTTGTTTTCTGTGCCTTTAGATATAGATTTTGGATCTTGCTGTATTTCTTTGTTGTTGTGATAAGCTGTTTCAGTCCCTCAGGATGTGTAGTAAGGAGGACTGTGTCATCTGCATATCTTATTTATGTAACCTTGTACCCACTGATATTTATTGGATCAAACTCATTTTCCTCTAGTCACCTCTTATATTGTGCATATCAAGCAATAGCTTTACTATTTGCTCCCATGTTGTATTCTCAACACAAGTGTAAATGACATACAGGCCTACATCTAGTGAAAGTTCAAAGCAATTAATCTAAGAATGATGCTTTTATAACTTTAACCATACAACTATAATGATAAGATAATGTAAAAATACAATTTGAGAATAAATAAAGCCGCAATTACCTCTGTTCTGAATCTCCTAGTTCAGGCTGAGCTCCATGCTCTAGCAGCAACATTATTACCTGGATATATCAAGGTAGGTTTAGAAAATCAAAGTGTTGCATGACTTTTTAATTGTACGAAGTTTTTAATTAACAGTATTTATATTGATTACAGCTTGAATGTAATATATGTACCTTTCAACCTGACACAATCCAACCAGCATGACTTTTGGGTATGCTGACCTGTCGGATTGTACAGTTTGCCCCATATTAAGGGACAAGGTGGCGCAGTCAAAAATATGATACAAACCATTATAAAATGAGGGCAATCACCTCTGCAACAGGTCTAGCACACAGGCAGTGTGTAAATGTGTGTTAAGATTAGATATAATAAATAGATATACCTAGTTTTGTAACTTTACTCTGAAAACAAAAGTTCTGAAAAAAAATAGTACGCTAGTTCCGCTTTAAAGCTAATAATGATTTTGTAAGGTTGGTTGATCATTATAACCATATATATCAGTCTCTCCCAGCCTTATATCAGCATCCATGACATCTGCATTTTTTCCATAACATTTTTAATGCGCCATCTTGCCCCACTGACTGTGCGCCATCTTTCCCCAAATTATATGGTTAGAAACTTTAATAAAATATCATCAAAAATAACCAAAGTATTTTGACAATGTAACGTGCTTAATAACTTAACAATACAATATATGTTTCAGTTTAAACATGTAAAAAAAAAACATGACAGTAATGATAACAGTAGACAAGGAGTAAAACGTTGGGAAAAAAATAGTTCAAGACCCATGAAAAACAAAGTTACCTCATGGTTGGAAAACGACCTGTCCGTGAACTGTCAAATTTCGTTGTGTCATAGAATGGATGTTTCCCGTCAGACCTAGTCATGTGTCCTACCGGAAAAATCCATAGGCTCGGAAAAAAATTGAAATGCCGTCTTGCCCCGTGCGCCATCTTACCCTATGCTACCCCCTATAACCCTGATGCCTCTGTTCTATCTAAAACCTGCCTGAACTATATTTATTTTTCTGTTTATATTTTGTTACATTTTTTTCATGATTATCTTGAGAAGTATCTTGCTAGCATGACTAATCAGTAAAATCAATGGAATTGGCCATATTTCACTTTTCCAGATATTAACACAGATGACTTGGACACTGGGTTCTCTTCCTGCTTGTATCAGTTCAGCAACCAATTCATCGCACACTGGTGACTTGCCAGTTTTTAAGTTCTTAATTGCCCAACTTACTTCTTCTATGATGGTTTCTGGTTCGAGTTCTGTGTTTCTAATTGTGTTCATAAAAAAATAGTTTTATTAAATAAAAACACCTCTTATGGTGAGATTCGCTCATTTCAACTGCAGACATTAAATCAATTATGTTTTATCAGCTCTTTTAATCATCAAAAAATAGTGGTTGCTGTTCTGACAATCCAGTCACGATGAATTCCTGGATATTCCTATTAATATATCAATAGTGGACATTGTGATTCGGGTAATCCTGCCTTTTGTTAGGTTTGGTTACATAAAATGCACCTCTTACTGATCCTTTTAACCATGTGTGTTAGTCCAATTTAGTTATATCAGAGCTTTACAACAAATAAAAAACAAAGTAGGTGCAGCACTTTCAACCAGCAAAGAAAGTTCAAGTAGGCTATATCAGAATGCACTACCAAACAATATTAGAGGTAACAAAGACCCTACAGATTACATATACATATAATTCAACCTCTGGGTTTTGTGTCATACCACAGCTTCCTTGTATATGCTATAGGCCTATCTTAAATGACAATATAAATAATTTAATTTAAATAAAAATAATAATGTAAAATATTCTGCAATCAATGTGTTAAGTTTGAAAATGAAAGATATTTTGATGGGGCGCATGATTAACCAGGGGAGGAAGTAAGGTTAAATCGTAACTCAGTGTGGGAAGATTTTATGGGTTGTCGAATTTTTTCCACTAACCAAGTTCTCCACCACATTCTCGCGTTCAACAATTTGAATGTATTATTACAGTATACTCTAATTTATGAATTTACAAGCATAATGCTTCTTTATACTATAGAGGAGACGTAAGAACCTCTAACTCATAGCGAACAAAGTGAACACCTATTTGTAATTATCTACCTATTTGCTGGTTTTGTCCCTGGTCCACTAAGAGTTAATATACATTCGTCTCACAAAATGAAACATTATTTCAAACAAATCATAATAATCTGTTTTATTCTGGATGCAAAGTTTTTCTTTTTTTCATTGATATGCTTAATAGTATATTTATTTGTCTCATCACAAATATGTTGAATAAAACTATCATTTAAAAACAGATTCCAAGATTCTTGAAATGTTTGCATGATCAATGTTTTGAGTTATTACGTCATTATTGTCCGAAAACAAAAATGGGGAACTTTCCATATCACAGGTGTCTGACCACACATTGAAATATGTGCACTGCAGAAATAATCTGAATCATCTATAGCCTATCCTCTGAATCAGTACTAGTACCACAATGCAAACTAACTTCTAAATCATTCTTTCTTCATATCAAGTGTTCTTAGAACCTCTTTATTTGCTTTTTTTCTCTTTCCATGATTTTCTCCCTATTCTTCTATATATCCACATCTCAAAGGCATCAATTCTAAATGTTTGTTTATTATCCATATTTCTGAGCCATTGGCCTACATTAATAGATGTAGCATTTTATAATTCTCATTTTTAGCTCAAAATCTTTTCTTAAACATTTTGTTTTAATTGTTTGTTTAAACATATCATAGGTATCAACCAGTATGGATTTTTCATACTGATCGACCCAAAACAAACATAAAACCCCATACATTTTTTTTAATTAAAAAAAGATCATTTGGTGTTCTATTCCTAGTAATTATTACTAATGTGGACATTTTTAAAAAATCTCACATGCAAGTATTGATGGAAAAAATTATTTAAATGTTTTTTTAAAAAGGATTTGTTCTAAATACAGACGTATTATTGAAAATACATAAATAAATTGTTAAAAGTACGGATGAATGGGAAAAAAGTTGACAGCTATGACACATTCTGATCCAATTGAAGAAACTCATTTGTAAAAACACTGTGCAGTAAAACTACATAAACATATAAAAAACTATATGGTGTGTTTCATTTTAACACGCCTCATATTATTAGTCATATACTATATAATTTTGATAATGAATAGGTCTAGTGTAAACTTTTAAGATTATTAAACTTCATTCTTTATTTGTGATTATAAACTAGTATTATGGCCTACAGCACATTGGCACTGCCATAAGTGTTCCAGTCTCCGTTCCAGCATCCATACCAGTGTATGTAAACTCATACACTGAGTAAAGTCCTGGTCAGGTGTTGATTACACGATTTTCGGGTCTTTGCAAAAAAACTACTTTACCTTTCCTCACTTCTAGACAGTCCCCTTTCTGATATTCTTTGTATGTGTACGTTCTCAGCTTCATTGACATCTTCATCTTGCAAGGAATTTATAACTGCATTAATAAAGTCTGCTTTATCTCTGTTCTTCATTGTGCTGTCTATTGTCGCATTTCCTGACAATTTCCTCATGACCAGGATAGCATATACATGTAATGCTCTGGACAACTGAGTTATTCAATAAATAAAACCATTACTTTCTCAGCATGAACTTTTTTATCTTGCGCAGCATGCTTTAAAGTCTATGAGTGTTACCAACTGTGTAATGTATGAAGTATAAACCAATTTAGTGCTGCTGTAACTTCCTCTATCTCCATCCTCATGCTCAATGTCACTGTGGAGTATGCAGATGATTTCTCAAACAACTTCACATCGTTTCCATAGGCAACAAAACCCCAACCGCTTTTATTTGTATTTCTGTTGACTGAGCTGTCTGAGTATGTAATTATGTCTTGTGGTTTAAAATGTAGCTGGACAAACTCATGCACTGTAACCTGGACCTGACACCAGTCCATTTCCAACATGCTTTATCTAGTTGTATTATTATGTTATTGATTTTTTTCTCAATGTCTACCTCCACCAATTCACTGCCCTTTCCTACATCTAATTCATATGCTCTTTGCAGTGTGTCTTCAGCCTCTGCCATGATCTGTCATGCTCGATTTGTTTTCCCTTTGACTCATCTAGACGTTGGTGTAATGTGTGATGACTGTATTCTGTTACTTTAAGGTACAACCTAGTCTGCGCCACCAGATGTTGCACTCTAATACTGGGGAGATCAAGCAAAAATTTCACTGCAAAGATGGGTGTATCCTAGTACACCCCAGTAGGGCTCTCATTTTGGATTTTTCCCAATCTTTCAACTTGCGTCTGTGACAGTGCTAGCAGATTAGGGTCAGCCATAATCTATGACAGATAGCACCATCACTTATAGAAGTAGAAAGAGTACCCAGTGCTACATGTTGAAGGTCACCATAACCTTCAATCATTGAAAGAGAATAGGACCTTAAATATCTTGGGATAACCTTTGATAGAAGTTTCATTCAACAAACATACCATAAATATGATTCACTGGGCTAAAAAATATAAACCAAATCAGATGTCTGCAAAGATCTAAACATAGAAGATGGCTGGCTCCTCAAAACTATTAAAATCACAAGCTAACATATTTTGGACATATAAAAGGATGCAATGGTTAAGAAAGATTAAACATTGAGGGAAAAGTTCCAGGAAAGATAACAAGAGGAAGACCATGGCTCTGATGGACAGAGGATACTGAAGACCTTCTGAACATGACACTGAAAGATGTTGGGCAGCTTGCACACAACCATGAGGCTTAGTGAGGACAATATTCTCTAAATGACATGTCACATAGATAGAAACAGGGTTGGGGAGAAAGGGAGCATTGCTGTAATTATTATTAAACATGATCATCTGGATACAGAGCCAAGGGTAGACCAAGAAAGAGATGGATAGATAACATCACAACTCTCCACAAACACAGATTCAGCATGACTCAGGCATCACATCTGGCCTTGAGCAGAAACTTACAGCCCCCACCCTTATGCTTAACGGTAAGTGTGGATACTAGCAAAAAGCTTCCACCCGGGGAAAGACAATGGAAAATTACTAAATATGGACATTTACGTAAGAATACAGATATATGGAGTGCCATAAACATATACTTATACTTTAAAAAAGTTGAAAGGTGTGAATATGTAAAATAAAGAGCTGAATATCTAAACAGGTTATGAATTTAGTATAAATAGCAATCAGTTGTACTGCAGTCAGTAGTTTTTTTGTAAAAGAGACATTATGTTTAAACGCCACAATGAATGGCTTACAGGGCCATGCTCTTGAAAAGTTGCGGCATGAAGAGGAGTCCAAAG
Source organism: Meghimatium bilineatum (assembly GCA_034231615.1). Taxonomy (NCBI): domain Eukaryota; kingdom Metazoa; phylum Mollusca; class Gastropoda; order Stylommatophora; family Philomycidae; genus Meghimatium; species Meghimatium bilineatum. The sequence goes on along the minus strand of CM067298.1, from coordinate 72,263,334 downwards.
TGTTCCTTCATTCTGTAAATTTGGATCTGTATAGTAAATACAGGTGTAATTAACCAGATATAATTTATTATTGCTAATCACTTATAAACAAGAAATAAATTACACAATTATAGCAGATACATATTTCTTCTTCTTCTTTTGTTTACTTGAAACATGTCTATATCTGTAATTCCGTCTCCTGAATAAAACTGTTTTTTGTGCTGCCTGTCCACATGGTCATGTTGTCATACTTTAAATTTTTGTACATGTGACTGCAGAGTCGGTTGTGTCCCCATTCTGAGGCATAGAATTACAACTTGATCTAATCTTTTCATAAGGTGATAATCATCTTGTGTCTGTGTTTGTGGCTTTCTTATTGACTTGATCATCTGTTTTTTATTGTAGGTGATTGGTACATCTAGTTGGTCTTCGGCAGCACCTTCCTTAGCCAATGGGTCTGTATTTTCTTTTCCTTGTATTCTACAGCAAAAGAATATTCACTGCATGGCTACCATATACTGGTAAGACAGTTCATTAAGTAGTTTTTGTAATTCTGTTAGTTTTTTAGACTGGAGAGCTTGAAGCACTGACCTTGCATCTGTCAGGAATACCACGGGCTGTGGACCATGGTTGGAGTTCAGAAGTGTTTCAGTTATCACCATAATTGCCCGTATTTCTGCATTATAATTATTACAGAATTTCCCTGTTGGTGTTCTGATCGTATCTCTAGGCTTGTGTGGATATTATATATATATGCCAACACCTCAATTCCTAAATGCATTCTGTGCTGACCCATATGTGTATACTCTGACCCATATGTCTTGTAGACATTCATCGTCCAGGACACAGAGGGTGATTGTCCTTCGCTGCACACGGTTCTGTTCATCCTCGTTTAGTATTTCTTTTATGTGGATCTGAATGTATATTGATATCCCACGCCTTTCATTACAAAGGGTTTGCTCTAGTATAGACCTTAAGGGGCTATCAACTTCAGGCATGTCTGTAAGTTGTCTACAGAGTCGATTAGCTTATTGGATAAAGCTGTTTCTTTTCAGTCGCCTCATTGCTAGATCTTGGAATCTTTCCTTCATTGGATGACTTGGCATACACTGAAACTTTTCTGCTTGTATTAGTATCTTTGTGTTCGCTAAATGTTTGCGATCTCCCATTTTCTGCATCTCTACTATGGATGTTGATTTCATTGCTCCCAACATTATCTTAAGCGAATGATTTTGCACTTTATCTAGATCCTGTAATGTTGTGTTTGATGCAGGACACCACATAGCTGAACCATATTCCAGGTGTGGTCTTATGCCTTGCTAGTAAACTTTACGGAGTATATTCCCACTGGCTCACCATGTGGTTCCACTTAGTTTTTTCAGGATAGCTAACTTCCTCCTGGCTTTTCCTTTGTTCATGTGTTGCTTCCATGTTAACTTATCATCAAGAGTATGTGGGCATCAACCAAGGTATGTGAGATGTTTGTCTTCTTTCAAATGTTCTCCATCTATCTTGATAACACTGGCATACTGTTTGGTGAGAGCGTAAAGAGTGTCGTGCTGCACTTATCTGTGTTAATGCTGACACACCATCTATTTGCCCATAGGGTTAAGACAGCAATAGCTCTTTGTATTTGTTGAAGGGCAACTGTTGCATGTTCTTCCATGCACCAGATCACCAGCATGCATTGCCACTTTGATCCAATGTGGTAGTTCGGCAACTAGGTCATTGATGTAAACCAAGAAAAGTGTGGGTGATAGGACTTCTCCCTGGGAGACTCCATGACGCAGTAGAACTTTCTTGCTCTTGCAAATATTCAATTTTACCCTGGCTCTTCTATTATGCAGATATAATTTTACTAATTTGTACATTATTAAGTTAACTTTGCAATTTCGCAATTTCTTTAAGAGTCCTTCTTTCCAAACTTTGTCAAATGCTTTCCTGAGGTTTATCCATGCTACCAGTACCAGTTTCTTATCTTGGAAGGTGTCCTCAGTCTCTTGGGAGAGGTAGCTTGCCTGATCTTCAGTAGAGTAGCACTGCCTAAAGCCTGCTTGCTGCGATACTAGAAGGTTATCACTTTCAAGGTACCACTGCATCCTAAGATTGATAATGTGTAATTGGAGACTGTGTTGCCATTTTTTTCTGATTTTAGAAGTGGTATCATTATTGCTTCCCTCCATATGGTCCAGCTTGTGTTGAAGATCTGCAGTAACTTTGTTCTTTCTGCGTTTCCCAGGTTTTTAATCATTTCCTTGGACACTCCATCAGCTCCTGTGGACATTTTCACTTTGGATATTGCATGCTCCATTTCTTTCAATGTGATTGGTGTCTCCATGATTTCAGATATAGGTTCGCTTGTCCAATGTTTTGCTGGCTTTCTCGAATCTCCTGCTTGGAGATTGTCTGGGCTAACTTTGATGATGTTGCCTTCTGCAAAGTAATCAGCTGCACGTTTACCTGTTAAAACATTTGTATAAAGTTTGATTCTTGTATTTCTTCCTGTACCTTTGTCATTTAGTTGCTTTATCCGTTTCCATAATTCCTAGTATCTCTTTCAAGGTTCAGCAATTCTGTTTTATCTTTCCAGCTGCTCCATCTGGCTTGTAACTTGACTCTTTGAAATTTAGCCAATGTTTGCTGATATTTGTTGTGGTGTTCTTGGCTATGTCTGTTCTCTGCATGCTGTCTAGATGTTTCTATCTCAATTTTCAGGTTTTCCAGTTATCATTTAAATAGGGTTTGTAGTTTTTGCTTGCCCCACCCCTTGGGTATCATTTTATTAGCAGCATATAGTATGCCACCTCCATATACAACTTCAAGCTGACATGCATTGATATTGTTTTTAACAATCTATGTATCTATTTGCTAATCCCTTTGTTGGCTTTCAGCATCAGGGATAGAAGATTTTTTGGAGATGGCCCTCTTGTGTGCTGAGTATATTGTGGAATTTGTCACCTCTTTTATTTCGGTGCTCCATCGTTTTCGTGGTCGGCCTCCAGGTCTGCCTTCAACGTATCTGTGTAGCATAGTTTGCTGTGGTATGCTATCTGATGGTAGTCTGTTGATGTGTGCAAACCATTTGATATGTTGTTTCTTAAATATTCCAAGATTGGGGTGGTGCCAGTTCTTTGTCTAATGTCCTTATTCCTCACTCGGTCTTTTAGCGATATTCCTAAGATTCTGCGTAAGCATGTCATTTCAGTTGTCACAAGTTTACATTTATCTTGTACAGTCATTGTCCAATTGTTTTTAACAAGTGTCAAAGTTACACAATTTTGTCTGTCCTTTCAGTCGTATTGGTAGCACAGATAGCCTCTGATTTTAAAGGCTATATCGCTGCTGAGGTGTGTTTTTTTAATTCAGCATAGGCCTACATTAACGTGTTCTTTACATAGGATATTTTCAAGCTCCAATTGTTTACTGTATCCATCTCTTTTGCTGTTGACATTCTTAGCATTCCAGTGCATTATTTTTATTGATCATTTTTTGTTTGTTTGACCAGTAGCTCTATTCCCTTGCATCCTGGCTCCTCAAAGCAATTGAGAAGGAACTCCAGTAAATGGATTTGGGCCCTTTTGAGGTATAGGGCCCAGCACCGTCCCTGCCGGGACGCTTAATTGATTCTGTCAGGCCGGTAAAGTTCATGATAAAACAAAAATCATGAACTTTACCAGCCTAACAGAATCAATTAAACTAGATGATAATTATACTAGACAATGTTTCCAATTTCATATATTTGGGAAGCACGATAACAGCAGACGGGGATAACACCTCAGAAATCAAGACTCAAATTTCTCTCGCATCCAATGCCTTTAACAAACCCTCAAACATCTGGTATCACAAGTAAACACATCAAACTGCGACTATTCAATGCAAGTGTAATTCCATCATTGGCATATGGATGTGAAAGTTAGACATCTACCGCAATAATGGATAAGAAGTTAGTTGCCCTCGAGAATAGATGCCTCAGAAAAATCACAAATACTAATTGGAAAGATTTCAAATCAAACGACATACTAAGAGAGGAGACAAAACAAGAATATGTGAAGAACATCATCAGAAAACACCGCTGGACATACATCGGCCACATACTTAAAGGAAGGAAGACAGAATTCCATGACAAGCCTTTATATGGACACCAGACAGGAAAAGAACAGGGAAGACCAAAAACAACGCACCGAAGAATATTTATGAATGAATTAAAATCAATACGCATAAATGAACGACCTGCAATCCTTGACAACTGACCGACAGGCATGAAGAACTATGACATCCCGCCCTATGTACCAAACTTGGCAAAAGAGGAACTTACTGACCGTCCCTGCCCGAACCTCAATCACAGGGCAGGTACCATAACTATTATTAGACATAGATATGTTTCCATTGTGTTTTGTACATGGCATCCTGATTAATTGTGCGCATTTTGGTTGGTTGTCTCCACCTTCAGCCCACTGCTTACTTGGGCAAGACCGTGAGACTGCACGACCAGTCTTAGTTTCCAGCCTATGATGGCTGAACTAAGCCCCATCACCATTTTAAGGTGCTGGCCTCGATGGGGCAGATACATATAAAAACTGATCTCTTATAAGTAAAACACTCCATTAAACTGGACACTAATTTGTCTTTGACAGAGTGAATTATATTTTTTATGTTCTGGTGATTGTTAAGCTGTACATGATGTGTGTGCAGTCGGAAAATGATACTCTGGTCTTTCCTTCTCAGGAGGTTGATGTTACTTTTAGGATTTGGGCTGGTCATATATTTATAGATTTCCCTCCCAGTGTTTCCCATGACCCATCTTTTCATCCAATTTTCTTTGTTCACAGAGATCAGCATTATACTGTGTTCTTGTTGAGTTCCCATCTTTGCTAGTCTGTCTGCCTTGTCATTGCCAGGTATGTTTGAGTGGCCAGGAATCCACTGCATAACAATGCTGACTTCATAAGATGTAAGGAGCTGGTTGACATGGTGATATATTTCCACCAGCTCAGGCTTACAATGCCCATCACATTCTAGTGCTTGAAGAGCGGACATAGAGTCTGTGAAAATAACAATGTTTTGGACTTTTGATGGAAAGGTATCGAATATGGTCTTCAGGTGGTACAAGGCAACTTCTAGTGCTGTTATTTCAGCTTCATAGTTAGAACATATCTCCCCACAGACATCAAACAACTCATCAAACGTTTTGTCTGGATATTCTATATAGACACCATAACCTGCTTTGATGGTGGATTTGAAAGCAGACCCATCAGTATAGACAAGAATCCATTGTTCTGTGTAGGTGTCTATTGTTTTCTGTGTTGCATTCTGGGTTGGAACTTTTCATTGCATTATCTCTTAATTGTGTCTTGATCTCCAGCAATTAAAAACCTGCATGTGGTGGTAAACATTTTTCTACTCTTTGCAGTTCTTGTCTGGGAGGTAATAGCTGTCTTTTATTTCATTGACATGGCTCAGGACTGACTTTTGTTTTATTTTGTGGTTTGGTTACCAGTTTTCTACAAGTTGTTTATTTGGGTGGGATTTATTCCTTATTTTGCTTCTTTCACAAGCCTCCATTCCTGCTATAAGCTCTGCATCTCAAGGGGCTCTACATTTGTATGTATTTTACATGCAGCTGTTGGTGTAGATCTCATTGCCCCACTAATAAGACATACTGCATTGTTCTGCACTCTATCTAGAGATTCCATATTTGTCTTGGAACATGTTGTGAGGAGTGCACTGTTGTATTCTAAATCAGAACGTACATAACCAAGATATAATCATCTAAGAGTATCCTTGTTTGGTCCCCAGAATGTGCAAGTCTTTTCAGTAGTTGCAATCGTTTAAGTGCTTTATTTTTGATATTTTCTACATACTTCTTGAGGGAGAGCTGATGATCAAGCATGATTCCAAAATATGTGGGATGTACTTCTCTTGGCAATTTCTGTGTATCCATCCACGGACTGATATTTTATTTGGCTATTTTATGATTCTTGGTAAAGATGGTATAGACAATTTTCTCACAATTTATTTTTAGTTTCCATGTTTGACAGTAGTCGTGTAGTCTCCTTAAATCACCATTTAGTCTTTTGTCTGCACTTTCAACATTCTCATGGCTCTGCCATATTGTTAGGTCATCAGTATAGAGAGGGCTTTTTCAGCTTTGATATGTTTGGCATTAATGTAAATGAGAAAGAGGGTGCAGCTCAAAGCAGAACCCTGTGGTAAGCCTTCCTCTAGAACTTCTTTAGATGAGATTGCATCATTTATCTTTGTCTGGATTGATCTGTCAACGAGGATGTATTTTATCCAGTTATATAGCTTTCCACTAATTCCCATCTCAATCATCTTCATCAATATACTTTTTCTCCATACTCGATCATAAGCCTGTTGTAAGTCAAAGAAGATGGCTACAGTGTGTTTGTTTTCCTGGAATTCATCATGGATTTTCTATGTCAACCTAAATAGTTAGTCTTCTGTGCGACTGTCTTTTCTGAAGCCAGCCATTTTCTGTTAATGGCAGAGAATATTTGAGCTCTCGAGGAGACAGTAATGTCATACGTTAACCATTTTTTCTGCTAATTTCCCAAGACATGATGTTAGGGATATTAGGGCGGTAGCTTTTGGGTTCATCTGGGAGTTTGTTAGTTTTCAGGATGGGAAAGATGTGAGCCTCCAGTGTTTAGGCAGTTTTCCATTTATCCAGGTCATATTTATTAGTTTAAGGAGTACTTTTTTTCGCTGATGTGCCCATGTGTGTTAACATTTCATTATAAATTGTATTTGGTCCAGGAGACTTTCTTGGCTTTAGTTTCTTCAGCCCTTGTTGGAATTCCTGCATACCGAAGTCATCTTCAAATATGGATGAGCTAGAAGTTTGGACTTTTTCTTGCTGCTTAAGTAGGTACAGACGCTTCTTGTCAGCCTCAGACAGCTTCCCTACTCTGTTCACACTGGCACAAAAAGTGGTTTAAGTGATCTGTGGTGATTGTTGTTTCTATCACAGGTTTATCGTTTGTTATTCTTTTTCCAGACAAATTGTTGATGAGTGCCCAAGCCTTTCTACCAATTTTCTTTAGATCTAAATTTGTGCATGTTTTCACCCATTTATCATGTCTGGCCTTCTTCACTATTAGTTTTACTTTAGCACAAGTTTTATTGTAAAGGATTTTTGCTTCTTGTGAAGGTGCAATATCAAGGGCTTCTCTTGCTTTTCTCTCAAGGATTCCAGCTTGCATTTCTTTGTTGTAGAATGGTTTGTAAGATTTCCTACTGCCCTGGTACGTTTTGTGATGCTGAATTGAGGATAGCTTTGTCACCTCAGCAGTAAATGTTTCTATGTCATTGCTATTGATATTACATAGCAGGAAATCAGATGTTTCTTGGAATAGTTTCCAATCTGCCTTGCCAAAATTCCAACGAGTTTTCTGTTTGAAATATGGTCTGTTGGGTGTAGTTATTATGGTGAGGAATGGTCTATGGTCACTTCCGATGTTTTCAAGGATTTCTAGAGAGCAAGAGTCTATTATATCAGATGAACAGATAGTCAAGTCAGGTCAACAGAGACAGATGGCTTCTATGTAAAAGTGTTGGTACAGACTTTGCATCTTGAAGGACTGACAGGTTTCAAGTGCATGTTTCACAGATCTCCTCTATATATCATCTTGTCTTTTTGTGGTTCTGGTAACCGCAATGGGATGAGTGGCCATTAAAGTCACCAGCAAGTATTGTTTTGAGAAACTGTGTTGTATGGATTTCTGGTAAATTGCATTTTGCCTGAGGTGGGCTGTATATGTTGTAGATTGTGTATTTTCCTCTAGTGTGCCAGATGATCACCTTCTGCATGTCTGTAGGATGGGCTGTTAGCTGGGTGGCATGTCCCTGGATGTCATTCCTGATATAAGTAATTATGCCATGGCAGTTGGTACACTTACAGGCGTAGCTGGTATATCCTGACAGATATGAGCCAGTGTCTTTGTGTATAGTTTCCTGTAAGAGGGCCACAGGTATCTTGTGCATGTGTAATAAATTAGCAGTCTCTAGTTTTTTGTTTTTTATACCACAGAAGTTCAGTTGTAGGATGTTAAGCGTAGACTTTGTTTTATGACAATCTTGGCTCTGCTGGTTCTCCCTCCAAGGTTTTCTGGGTTAATGTTATGGTGCTTGTGTAGGTGTTATTGCTGTGTTGTGTATTGTGCATGTCTGTGTTTGTATTGTTGTTTTGGATGCGCTCCAGTAGTTATTTTCTCAGCCAGAGCAGCCTGGTTACCCACTGCCTGCCGCAAACCTTGATAACCGAGGCGACGTCCGATCTCGTTTGTAAATAATATTTGTTGTACTGGCATCATATTGCTGGGAAGTCAGTGGATTTTTAGCCCACCCTGGGCCAGAGCCTATCACACCACCAGGAAGGTAGGTTTCAACCTATGCACTGCTCAAAGGCACTGTAGCCAAGATAGGGTTCACAGTGCTCATTCCCCGCCATCAATTGACTACTGGTTATGCCGAACTTCTCTATTGCTCCAGGCATGCAACCAAGTGCATGCTAAATGTTCAAGTCAAAAGAATTGTCACGTCCTGAGTCACTGTGAACACAAGATAGGTCTCAGCCATAGGAAAAAACAGTGCTGTCAGTTTCCTCCTACCCAGTGCTGAGTAGTAAATCTCTGGCTCCCACCCAACCACAGAGGGTGCATACATATTTAAAAAAAAGAAAAAAAAAGAGAAACTCTAGAGTGCCGACTGCACTCTTCCCTATGAAACTGTTGACCACCACCTTTTTGAATGCCCAGCGCTGGATGACATCAGGAAAATGCTTCTCCCTCCAGGGCCAGATAAATGGAGCACATTATTTGGAACAGAACAGCTTACAAACACATGCATATATCACACAATGACATTGGGTCAAAGGGTATGAGAACATGGGCCGCTGGATCAGCAACAAACCAACCATTGAATTATACTAACATAGTAAAAACACACACCAAAGAAATTCTACATGAAAATTAAGAACATGAGAAATAGGGAAAATAAATATGAACCAACCAAAATATAAATGATGAAAATGGAAAGTCAATCAATGACCCGAAAAAAAATCATGGAAAAGTGGCAACAGTATTATAAAGAAAAACTAAATCTAAAAGACAGAGGGATGACAAAATATTAAACAATATACAGGAAGAATTAGAATCAAATATATGTTGTTGAGTGACATATTCTTTCCAGAATGTAGTTTTCCTTATGAATCTTCAGAAATCCTGAGGTCTCTGGAAAGTTGTCCCGCTTCCTCTAACGACATGTGCATGCATTCCTAAATATCTCTTGTCCAATGATATCTTGGTCGGCCCCTGTCTCTACTACCTTCTATTGCCCCCATCAACAACACTTTTTCCATGCCATTATGTCTCTTCATATGGTCGAATAACTAATTTTCTTCTTAATATAGTGTTTAAAGGCCAGCCTTTTTGAATGTTGATTTTTCTTAGCACGTCTTAGTTGGTCTTTTTTGCTGTCCATGATACTCTCAGGACTCTTCTATTGCACTTCATTTAGAAGGTTTCTAAACATATTGCTAGCAGAAATAGAAAATGTCATATAAACAGCTAAATCAAACTAAGCCCCAGGACTTGATAACATATAAGTTGAATTAATCAAGGAAACAATAGATATGGTTGCATATCAATTAAAATTGTTATAAAATAAAATGGCTACATAGACTTTTTAGCATAATATGGAATGCACAAGAAATTCTAGAACACTGTAAATATGCTATAATAATACCTATTTGGAAGAAATAAAGGCAGCAAAAGAGATTGTACAAAATACAGAGATATTTCACTTCTAAGCCACACTGGAAATTTTTTTAGCATAATTCTAGAAATAAAGATTATGAGCATTCATCAAACCACAGCTTCACAAAAATCAAATGGGATTCTGTAAAAATAAGAGCTATACAGATACTACTTTTACACTCAGATAACTGGCAGAAAAAGACAACTGAAAAGAACTAAGAATTGTATATTGCATTTGTCGACCAAGAAAATTCCTTCGTCAGAGTAAGAGAATAACTATTAAAAATACTATCAACATATGGGGTTCCACAACACCTAATCAACTTGTACAGAAGTAGTTACACAGGTAGTCAATGTGCAGTTAGAATGAGTGTAGGGCTTTCAGACAAATTTCAAAATCACTCTGGCGTGCAACAAGGATGTATTCTATCTCCATCGCTATTCATTACATATATTGAGTGTATATGTAAAATTGCCAATACCAATGAAGGAGACAATCTGAAAAACCTTCTGAGTGAACTTCTTTTTGCAGGCAATCAAGTAATAATATCAACATCAGAAGAACAACTACAATAAGATATAAACAGACTCCACACAAAATGTAGGGACTTTAACATGAAGATAATACGTAAAAAAAATCGGAGGTAATGTCAATTGCAAAAACAGAAAGAAATACTACTATTTTCATTGATGACCATTTGACACAGGTGAACGAATTCACTTATCTTGGAAGCATCATTTCATCAAATGGAAAAAAAAACACCAAAGGAATCCAACATAGATGCAATATAGCATACCAGATCTTAGGACAGATCTATTTTCAAAAACAACATATGAACATGAACACCAAAACTACACTTTATAGAACAATCCTAATACCATCACTAGAAATGAAAACATCAGAAGACAATGCCAATCCTGGATTACATAAGAAGACAATAGATTAAGTGGTTCTCATATGCTTCCATACTTCTTGATTGTTCTTGATTAGAAACTGGCTTCACAGCACGCAGGACATTCCCATAAGTGCTCCGCCGTCCACTCCAGCAGCCATCCCAGTATATGTAGACTTAGAATCCCGGTCAGGTGCTGATTGTGTGATCTTTGGGACTTTCCAAAAAATTTACTTTTCCTTCCATCACCTCTAGATACTCCCATTTCTAATATTCTCTGTATGTATACGTTCTCAGCCTCATTGACATCATCTGCATCTTGAAATGAATTTATTACTGCTTTCATTAAGTCTGCTTTATCTCTTCTCAGCAATGTGCCATCTATAGCCGCATTGCCTGGCAATAAGTCGGCTCTCTCCTTTTCTCTGACCCCAGCATGAACAGGGCAGTATATCCATGTAACGCTCTGGACAACTGAGTTGTTCAATAAGTCCCACCATTCTTTTCTTAGCATGAACTTTTCTATCTTGCGCAACATGCTTTGAGAGTCTGTGAGTATTACCGAATGTGTTGATGTATCAGTTATCAACCAATTAAGAGCTGCTGTAACTCCCTCTATCTCAATCTTCATGCTCGATGTGATATTAGAATATGCTGAAGATTTCTCAACCAACTTCCATATGCTTCCATACTACCATTAGATAGTGCCCATGCAAAAGATGTATCACACGAAAAGAAGAGACTGAATTGTGCAGGATGCATAGGGGTTTTGCACTGGTCTTGTGTGATTCCTAGAGCTAATTGATGGCCAAGACACTAAATCCACCTTCACACTGTGCATCAAATAACAGGTAGAAATGAAGCTCATGTGGAAGAGTTGGCCCATGTTGTGGGGATGACTCTGGACTCTGACTCTTCAGACTGAGATGAACTATAGGCTCTCAGATGGTAAAAGGTTACATACCTTACACACTCACAAGTTGAGGAGACCATGAACCATTAAATTACATGTGATAAGGTCTGCAGTTACAGTGAAACATCTAATATGAGATAGATGTAGTTGACACATGTCCAACTACCTGTCTACCATTTCCATTCAGAAATGGTAACACAGGGACATATTGGCCTGTAAAGGTCAAGAGAACAGTCAGTGGGTGATAAATCATCAAAACCCTACATGCTCAAACCTATCAACAGGTTGGAAGGCTGTCACAGACTAGAGAAGTCCACTGAATTAAAAGCATGAAGACAGTGAATGTGTTAGGCCTATAGGGTGCAACTTACACAATAGCACAATATATTCACTCCATGCTGGCCAATTGAAAGCAAGCACAGGCAAAGAGACAAAACTGAATTAAACTTTCAATCTATAGTTGTTTTATAAATTATGAAGACGATATATTTTGGGTGCTAATTTAGTAATCATAATACTGCAGAAATATGATTTGTTCGGACGATTGGTGCACATAAAAAAGTGACACAACTATGTTTTATAGACTACAACTTTCTAGGGATCTAGTTAGAACATTGTTCTGCTGCAAAAGAACTCAAGCAAGCTTTAAAAAACCAATTATTATTATGGGCAATGGATTCATATTCTGTATAGGACACTGTTTTCCTTTAGCAAGCTGGATTAAAATTACACAATTTTTCCCCTGCCACCAGATACTTTTTGAAAATTTGCATTACTTTTGGTTGGTGTTTGGAAAATGCAACAATTCTTTTTTTATAAATATTAAAATAACATTTGCACATTTAAATAAAGGATTGCATACTGCAAATATGTTTGTATTTGGTTATTTTTTGTATGTGTGACGAGATACAAGATGTGGGGGAAGTGGTAAAAACGTTTTTTCACAAAATACAAAAACACACAAAATAACTTGGGTGTTTTTCCATGTTTGGAAAGCACAATAATGTTTTTGTTCTTAGAGATTTTAAAATAATTGTTTTAGGTGTAAATATATAATTGAATACTGAATCTAATGATGTGAGTTTCATTGGTGTATGTATGGCATGTGACATTGAGGACCTGGTAAAGATTGTAAATGGAACCCAAAAAAACTAAATCGTAAATATTTTTTACAAAATTACTCACCTTTATTTCCGATGTTTGGCAACCCTGAAAAACATATTTATACTTTTCTAGTATGTGTGCCATGAGGCATCATGAGCCGAAGATTCCTGTTCTCTGCCATTTGGAATGCTTCTGTGATATATAGATGTCTCTTTAAAATGTATTTGATGCTATCGATCTACCTATGTCTAGTGCAGCCTTTTGCTTTATATCAGGATATTTTCCTGTTGCAAGCAGCCACCGGGAGTTGACTTGAGTTCCCTTCTTGCTAGATGGCCAAACCACTTTATCTTTTGTCTCTCTATATATTTTATGCAAGGCTCAGAACCCACCATTTTTCTTATGGAGCAGTTAGGGATTTCATCTATGTGTTATTCCCATAGTCTTTCTAAGGCATTTCATCTTGCATATTGTGACTTATCTCTCTAGTTCTTTTGTCTGACATTGGTAACACAGAGTTGGTATAAAAAAAAAGAGTCCATCAATGAGCACTTGGTTATCATATCTATACATATTTACACAGCTAAGTCTATATTGTATTTATGTAGTTTAATAACCAAACTAACACAATAGTGCTGTGGAAACAAATAAAATATGTAGATGTTACTTATCTTGTCCAATTCATTGTTCTCTAGGCCTAGATCTAGTGTCTGTAGTTAAGTCAATATATTCTTGAACTGTGTCATTTCATAATAAAACCATCATGTTTTTACTTTGAAAGCAAACATAATTCTCAAGAATTCATCATCAGAATCACAATCCATAATGATTTTACTGAAAACTGGATAAAAACCAGTCAGATTTTAAAATTACATCCCTCTGTTCTTCTTTCAACAGAAGTACTTACGAGATAGGCAGATTATGTGACAGAACTGTCTGATGTCCAACGGAACAAAAAACTAACGATACACAACAATGATGGACCAGCAATACTGAAAGCAGAAGTAGAAAATGCAATAAAATGCGGAAAGGCTGTAGGCTCCGACAACATAACTGCAGACATAATAAAAACTCTAAATGAAGTTGGTGTGGATATTATCACAGAACTTTGCAATGACATATATGAAACAGACCACATACATAAAGAACTAACATCATCAATATTCATACCATTACCTAAGAAGCCCAGGGCTGTACAGAATATAGAACAATAAGTCTAATGAGTCATTTAACTAAAATACTCCTCAAGATAATACATGAAAGAATTAAAAACAAGATAGACACGGAGGTTGGTGAAGAACAATTCGGTTTTAGGAAAAACAAAGAAACCAGAGAAACCATACTTAGTATCTCACTAGTGATACATAAATATATACAAGTCCAAAAAAGTATCTACATTTGTTTCATAGACTACAGCAAGGCCTTTGACAGAGTCCAGCATGAAAAATTAATTGAATGTCTTCAAGAAATATGCATAGATGAAAAAGACAACAGACTAATTAGTAATATATACTGAGAACAGACAACATCAATAAGGTGTGAAAACAGCTACTCACCATACATAGAAATAAGAAGAGGGGTAAGACCAGGCTGCATTTTATCACCAAGCCTATTTAATATCTACATGGAGAATATCTTTAAAAATATAGAAGAAATGCCAAGACTCAAGATCAATGGAAAAATAATAAACAACCTTAGATATGCAGATGACATTGTTCTTTTAGCAGAAAGTGAACATGAACTACAAAGACTAACAGATCAAGTCAATAAATCAATTAATGAATATGGACTGGATATAAATATCCAAAAAACAAAAACCATGATAATAAGCAAGGACACAGAAGAACAAGAGCAAAACATAAACATACGTGGAGAAAAACTACAACAAGTAAAACATTACCATATCTTGGACACATAGTCACAAATGATGGCAGATGTGAAACAGAAGTTAAAAGGAGAATAGGAATGGCCAAAAGTACCTTCAATGACATGAGGAAAATAGTAACATCTAAACAAATTACAAACAAGTTAAAAATGAGAATAATAAAATACTACATCTATTCTATATTAATGTATGGATCAGAAACATGGACACTAAATAAACACTTAGAAAACAGAATTGATGCCTTTGAGATGTGGGTATATAGGAGAATAGGGAGAACATCATGGAAAGAGAAGAAAACAAATACAGAGGTGCTAAAAACACTTAGTATGAAGAAAGAATTACTAAGAGAAATAAAGATCAGGCAAATAAAATATTTTGGACATATTAAAAGACATGACACCTTATTGAAGACCTTACTTGAGGAAGGAAAGCGAGCAAGAGGTAGACAGAGATACAAGTGTGAGAGTAACATCACAAGATGGACAAGTTACAGTCTAGCAGAGTGCACCACCAAAACAAGAGACAGGGGATATTGGAGATCTGTTGCAGCCAACCTTCGTTGCGGAGACGGTACTTGATGATGATGATGTTCTTCTCTCATGCTAGCACAATGGCAGAAAAGGAAGTCTAATCGAATAGTTAGTTAGGATTCACAGAATCTGATCACATGACCATCAAACATCATGTTGTTTCCTTCGCTAAATCAATGCATTGCAATGGGCCCAAAATTCATATTCTAGTTGACATCTATGACATTTAGACTATATCAAGGGGAGATAAATAATGACTGCTAGAGAAAGTTCTAAACAGCTTACTTCTCTGTACAAAGAAGTCAATACTCAAACAGTTGTTCAGTATTAATGACAACTTCATTGACTTTACAAAGGCCTTTGACCGTGTTTGGCATGATGGTCTGTGCCACATACTTAGGCAATTTAATTTTGACACCACAATTATAGACATTATTGAAGCTCTGTACAAAAATGCAAATAGTGCTGTCTTGTCAAACAATACAATTGGAGAGCTCTTCAAAACAAATGTGGGAGTTCGACAGGGATGCATAATGTCCCCAGTACTTTTCAACATATACCTAGAGCACATCATACAAGAGACATTACATGATTACAACACGTCTATATCAATAAGAGTTCACCCTATTTGCAACTTGCGTTTCGCTGATGATATTGATCTTATAGCTGGTTCAGAACAATCATTGCAAGAGTTAACAGCAAAGTTGCAAAAAGTTACCAGCAAGTACGGAATGGAAATCAATACAGATAAGAGCACAATCTTGGTAAACAGCAGATGCACAGAAAATCAGACTAATATCATGATGAATGGACATATGCTTGAGGTGGTGAGTACCTTCAAATACCTCGGATCCAGTATATGCAGCGATGGTAAATGCAAAGCAGAACTAAAAATAAGGCTGGAGATGGCTTTAGAGTCCTTGTCAAGATTAACTGTGATTTGGAAAAGCAACATCAGTGTTGGAGTGAAAATCAAACTGTATAAGTCACTGGTGCTTTCTGTTGTGCTGTATGGTTGTGAGAGTTGGACACTCACTGCGGACATGGAGAGAAGATTACAGGCTTTAGAGTACAAATGCTACAGATGAATTCTACGAATTTCCTATAGGGAGCATAAGACCAATGTGTACGTAAGAAATAAAGTAGGGATGTGTGCAGGTGTTCAGGAGCCATTACTTTCAATAGTGAAATGACAAACACTAGCATGTTTCAGACATGTGTGCAGGCAAGATTCCTTGTCAAAAACAATACTGCAGGGAACTGTCGAGGGTGGAAGAAGCAGAGGAGGACAAGTAAAGGCATGGACAGACAACATCAAGGAATGGACAGGGCAGGATATTTTTACATTCATCCACATCACTGAGGATAGAATTCGCTGGAGGACTCTGTGTGCTCAACCATTCTTCTTCTTCTTCAGCGTTCATTCTCAAACTCCCGCTGGATTTCTCTTGTAACAGGACAATGGTCCTACAAGATATCCAGTTGAATATAGTCCAGAGAATGGAAATGCGTTGTGTTGCCGTTTTAATTGCGCCAATGGCCCAACACATCCGTCTTCGGCGGTTGCTCAACCATTCAATGTGGTACCCCTACGACCCTGAAGGGTTACAGGTTTATTGATTGATTAATGACAGGCATTTGTTGAGGTCTATGGCTGCCAATGACATCTGGCCTGTGCAAATTATGATGACTACAGATATATAGGAACCAATACATTTGTTTAAGTTTGGGAAGTAAATATATACTGATATAGAGATGTTGATAAATGCTGTAAACCATGACACAACACATTCCGTTCTCCGGACTACATCCTGCTGATCTGCAGGAGTTTGAGAACAAATGAAGAAGAAGAGATGTTGATAATAAATTATTATTACTAACTTGTCCCTGCCTCTAGAAGCTGCTTCACACTATGCTTTAATCCCCAAAAACTTGCTGAAAAAGTAAAGAAATAAAATATATTATTTACATATAGGGGCCTAACAGTGACAAGAGCAAACAGCAGACATGGTGAATAATTATCAATGGTCTTTTGCATCTTTCAGATGATTAAAAGAAAGTTAATGCTGCATTTTTCACGTTAGGGAGTTTGCAAGTGGCTTGTGTGATAAAATCGGTATGCCCTTGCTGTCATCACATCATGCACATGATCTGTTTTTTTAATTTACCCTCCAACAGAAACAACCCAGTCCTTACCAAAAGTTGAACCCAGGACCTCACAGGTGTAAAGCCAATGCTCTAAACTCTTGGCCATATGTCACACTCGCAGGATGATCATTAAACAAAAAAAAAAGCCAATGAGTATTTTCTCTCAGGAATGAAAGACTTCCTAAGCAAATCATGTCACAGCAACAGAACACTTATGTCTTCCTCTATTATCTTCCATATCTTTTATTATATTGTTCTTAAACATCATCACCCCAGCATGCAGATTGTGCCTCCAGACAGCCTGAGTTTCTGACATATTTTCCCAGTTTTGAGGTCTATGGAGAAATATTTCTTTGCAGACTTATAGATGTCTTTGTACCTCAACAATGGTCTGCCTTGTATCCACTGGCATTCAGACAGTTCTCATAATAGTACTTGTTTTGGAATGGGACAGTAGAACCTGCAGAAACCAGCAACATCGCAATCTATTTCTACTAAGTGTTTCCATGGCAGATGGTAGCTGAGTCCGGTGTAACACTACTATATTATAATTTTATTGTACCATTTAATATTTAAAAATTTGTGGAGACATCTTAGGTGAAAGGTATTTAGTCTCCTCTCGTATTTTATGTGGGTAGTCCTTGTTTCAGATCCATAGTATAGTGTGTTCAGCATTCATATTTGATAAATCTGTAGCTTTGTTTTCAATTTTAGCTTTTGATTTTTTTCCTAGCACGTTTTGACAGCAGCCAAAAATGGTAGCCACTTTCCCTATGCGCGCGTTTATTTCATTATCAAGGGTAAGGGTGGATGTAATTGTGGGTCCTAGGTAACAAAAATGTTCAAATTGTTTTATATGATTGCTGTTTAATGTGATACTTGTTGATACTGTACATCCTTGACACATTACCACAGTTTTTGCGATGTCATGGAGAACAACTCACAGACCTTAGCCATGTCATCCATTTGGGACTGCAAGTGAACTCACTGTGTGCCACTAGTGCAGGTTGTCAGCAATAAGAAGTTCTCTAATGAGTATTTCTGATGTGCTTGTCTTTGCTCTGAGATGAGCTAAATAAATTATAGAGCAAGATATTTTATAAGTCAACACTAAGTATACAAATAAATGTTAGTGTTAAACAAATTAATGAGATCTAGGAGAGCTTTGATAATGTTAGAGACAAGTTAGTCTTTAGTCTGTTTTCATATTGCTAAGAAGAATGGGTAATACTGTTAGATGCATATGTTTCTGTAACTAATGGCTAAGCTAGAGATGTTATGCTCAATATCAGATTAGATATCCTTTAAATTTCCAGATTTGTTTGGGGACTTATTTTCTGAATTTTGATAAACCTATATGTCTATGGGATAGGCATACCTGTTAACTTCCAGTAGGATCATTCTTTATTTTAAAATAACTTCTAAATTATGTGTTTTGTCCACAAATTATGTCCATATTCTGCATAAACATTACATTTTAAATGATTAAATACTAAACGTCTTCTTTTAGTTTAATTTATTTTGATTACTAGATATCTACACAGTCAGACAAATCTTAGAAAGCACAACAACACTCCTTCATACATGTATCAAAGAAGTAAAAAAAAGAAATTAAAATAAAACTGAAGTATCAAAATCCAGACTCATGCATGTAGATACCCCTTAACATTACAGAACTAAATGGTACAGTAGAAAAACTAAAAACCAAAAAAGTCCCAGGAAAGGATGACATAGCCAATGATATGATCAGGAACCTAGGACCATTCAGCAGAAATGAGCTCCTTACCATCTTCAACCAATCATGGAGAACTGGTAAAATTCCAAACATGGCGTGAAGCTGTCATCATCTCAATCAGTAAGAAACAAAAAAGGAAATACCAGGAAGTCCAGCTACGACCAGCCAGCCTCTTGAGTTCTGTAGGAAAATCAATGAAGTGAATGGTCAACTCTAGACTAGACTAATAAAATAATTAGAGAAAAACCAAAATCTCACCAAGGCACAGTCAACCTTTAGGAAAATCAAAGCACAGAAGACCAGCTCATATACATGACAGCCTGGCCATCAGCATAAAAAACAATACTAATCATCTTTTTAAAGTACAAAATGAAGGACTTCGTGATTAATCTCAGCAAGGATGAAGACAACTCCAATCCATGCAATGGAAAAACATGCAAACATTCACCCACTGAATAACAGAAGAGAAGAAAATATTCAAAGTGACAAAATTAAATGCATTCTAAACCATCTTATGCATGTCTAATTTTCTGTATCAACCACATGCTGACTGAAGAGAACCAGTTTCCGTCACATCTCCAACCATCTCCACTAACAACACAAAGAAATGCTCACTATCCTACCAACTGAAATTGAGACAATAACGGATTTTGGAGAGCTAGATAATAGCCTCCAAAATGTCTCCATAATAATAGAGCTTCTTGGAATAAGTAAAAAGGAATACCAGACTCCACCTCAATTAAAAGGATTGACACTAGAGATAGAAAGAAAATACAATCCCAAGGAATGGACACATATTTACATAGATGGATTAGCAGAGAAAGCAGTAACAAATGGAGGAGCTATTGCCCTTTAATGGACACCATCACACTGTTGAATCATGGGAAATGAAAAAGTGAATGCTCTGTCAACAACAGGTAGTGAAATGGAACAACACTGACAACCAATTGTCCTACAGAGAAGCAAAAACAATAATCCATAACACACATGTCAAAGTGGAAGAAACATATGGAAATGGAAGACATACCAGATGCAATACATCACCTCCAAAGATACCAACAGACCACACTATTTCGCCTTAGAACAGGTCACTGCAAACTGTTTGGTCACCTTTACCGAGTGAGGATCACATACACAGATGAATGTCCATGTGGATCCAGAACCCAGACTACTGAACACATACTTCAGGACCGCCCAACATGCAAAGAGCAGAGGAAACAGACCTGGTCAGAGGATACAGATTTGAGGAAAAAGTTATGGGACAGCCGTTCTGACCTGGAGAAGACAGTAGACTTTGCCCTGGTAACAAGCCTAACAATATAGCATGACAGCAGATGTTGAGCGCAGAAGAAAAAGGGAGAATATAGTGAAAGTTTTTTTCTGTGATTTTTATGACCTGTCATTTCTCAGAAAATGCTTTAGGTTTTTCTACTGCCTGCTGCATTCTATTGTATACTGTGGTTTGTTTGTAAGTATACCACAGGACACGGTCATCTGCATATAATCCCACTTTCACTCCAGTAAGGAATTCTTTTACAAGGTCATTGATGTAAACAAGGAAAAGTATTAAAGATATTACGCCTCTCTGAGGAACTTCCTAATGGAACAATACTTTCTATTCTGCAGACCATTCAGGGTGACTAGTTCATATGTTATGTAAGTAGTATTGAATCCATCCAAACATGTTAGCCTGCATTTCACTCTGGAGTTTGAGAAAAAAACAATCTTTCCACAAAAAGACCTTCAAGTAACGTCTGCAACAAGGATATGTTGTGCCTTTTTATAAATCTAAGATATTGTGTATTTGTTTAGTTTTTGTTTCCTTTAACAGTTCTTTAGTTTTCTTCTCTTTCTACAAATTTCTCCATATTCTATTTATCTACATGATAAAGGCATCAATTCTGTCTTCTAGCTGTTTGTTATCAATGTTTCTGAATTGTACATTAATGTAGAATGGATATAGAATTTACAATTCTCATTCTAAATTATGTATTATTATTCTGTAAATTATGTATTATTCTCATGATTTCTAGATTTGTAATAATAAATAAGGTACCCGAAGCAAATATACCTATCATAAATAAATGATATTCTCACCAAAATATAGCTGTGTCTTTTTAGCAGTAGGTCCTGTGCTTTGGATCCTCACATTATCACCTAAAAATTGTTGCACAAGCTGATGAAAAAAAATTGACAATTATTGCTCTTTGGACATTAGACGGGCAATTTGTCGATTATACCCAAATAACTTTACATAATATGAGTAGTAAAAACACTTTCAGACCTTGAATCAAATAATTAAGTTTAATGTTTCAAAATATATTTGCCTGAATACGGAACGTATGAGTGAGGAAAAGGAAGAGCCCCCTGTCTGTCTTGGAGTTAAACTATGCAGACAACTACCACTAAAATATCACATTGAGAATCTCAGAGGAAAAGCAAGTAAATGCCTAAATGTCATTATGAGACACATAGAGAAGCAGACAAGCAAACTATGCAAACTGTATGTCAGCTATGTCAGATCAGTAATGGATTATAACCTTCCTCTGCAGACCATTGTAAGCAACACTAACATTTCATCCCTGAATAGGGTGCAAAACCAAGCTGAGACTAATCTATCGAGAGTTATAATCAACACCTACAGCAGTATATGAGAAAGATGCAAATGTAGAGCCGATGGATCTCAGATGGAAAAGAGCACTGACAGAAGCAGTAGGAAGGTACAAGAGACAAAAGAATGACCATCCAAATAAAGTACTTATTGACACTTGGAAGAAATTTAAAAAATAATAAAACAACTGTCACTACTTCCCAAGAGAAGGATGATAAACACCATTCAATGCAAAAAAGAGAAATGAAAAACAAATACCAAGGACTACCCCCTTGGGAGAATTTTCAGAAACCAACTATTCAAAAACATTGATAGATAAAACAGTCAACACTCTTGAAGACATGTGGCCTAGAACCATACACAGTAACTTATCATTGGAATTCAAGGCGTACACTGATGGATTAGCTTTCATGACCACCTGTTTTGCAGGATATGGCATCTATGCATGTTACCATGATGGATCTGCTTATGAATTTTATAAATGTTATGGTGAAAATTGCTAAATTTGTGCAGAGGTAGCACTTACCCGGTATATAAACACAAGGTCAATCAGCTTTACAATAATCGCACACTACACATTTTCTCATCTATCTTCTTACTGCAATTCTTGCCATTCTCCCAACTTCACCTGCATCACATATGATTGATTTCTTTTATTAGTCACTCAAACCCTGACAGTGTCCTTTCATCTGATTGGCTTTGTGTGGGTAAATTCTCTCACCATGATACCTTGACTAATACTCATGGTATTCTCTTCTGATAGTTAAAATTGTCCTCACTTTTGATTCCCATAACTCTACTATCCATAGAATCTTGTTAAAACATTATCCTTCTCCAGGCGTGACAAAAATCTGAATGACATCATGGTCCAAAGTCACCTCAGGGCTAATTTTTCAGACTATTTTGACATGATTTATTGCGGATGTCAGCAATGCTACACATTTCTATGTAGTGCAGATCTGCTCCGTTTCATTTCCTAAGGCCACTTTCACTATCAATGATGCCTTCACACGTGAATCCCGTAACATCATTTATGTTATCATTTGTAAATGATGTGACAAGAAATATTGAGGAGAAACTGGAAAAAGACTAAGTGACTGTTTCTGTCAACATTTTCATGCCTTTAACCAAAGAACACATACTCCTGTCACTATACATTGCAGTGGTGTTGATTATCGTGGTGCCTGTGGTATTCAGGTTAATTAAAATATTGCACCACTGTTGATAAAGCTTGTTACTCCCTTGAAAATCTATATATATTGCAGTTTGGTATCAGGTTCTTTGCCTGAATGTGTGAATACCAACTGAATTTTCTTTTGATTATTTTCCTTGGCTATGTGTATCAGACACCTAGTATTTATTTATTACTTAACATTAGCACATACTGGCCACCTTCTAACCCCAGTGTGTTGTCACTCACACAACTCTCCTAACCACTCATACAACCATCCTAAATAAACTAATATTTAAATTAATAAAGATAAAATAAAAAAACTGCCATACTGCATTTTACCAGTTCAGGCGTTGCAGGGAGGGGATTGAATAACTGTGTGATAAAGGCCGCATGCTCTTGCTGTCGCCACGTCATGCACAGGGTGAGTTTTTTAATTTACCCTCCGACAGAAAAAAACCCACTCCTTACCGGGGATCGAACTCTAGACCTCACTCGTGTTAGACTATCGAATAAAGATAGATAAACAAATTGATAAATCTAGACAAGGAAAATAACCAAAAGAAAATTAAGTTGGTAGGCACACATTCAGGGACTTACAGACAGCCGGATGGAATCTGTTGGAAGGATTAGGGTCGGACCATTTTCCTATAGAGGATGCATAATGTTTAGAGTTTTCTTAAACTTCTTATTTATGTCTAGAGTTTCCTTAAACTTCATCTTTATGTCTAGAGTTTCCTTAACATGTACCTGATGTCTAGAGTTTCCTTAAACTTGTGTCTGATGTCTAGAGTTTCCTTAAAATTGTCCCTGTTTTCTAGAATTTCCTTAAACTTGTGCCTGATGTCTAGCATGCCTAAACATGTACCTGATGTTTATAATTTCCTTAAAATTCATCTTTATGTCTAAGCTTTTCTTTAACTTCGTCTTTATATATAGAGTTTCCCTAAACATGTGTCTGATGTCTAGAGCTTCCTTAAACATGTGTGTGATGTCTAGAGTTTCTCTAAACATGTGTCTGACGTGTAGAGCTTCCTTAAACATGTGCGTGATGTCTAGAACATATTCAAGAATATTATACATAATTAGATAAGGTGTGGAGGAGTAACAGTGTGGGAGTTTTAAAGCCCCCAGCCCAGCAGATCAGAACATGACTTTTAGTAGTTGGTATTTACCCACAATGCATGTGTAAACACCCGAACCAACCATTCCTTAGCGATTAAAAAATAGTCATCATATTTCTCATAAAAATAGAAAACATTAAAAAAAATTTTTTTAAATAGACATAGAAATTACCATACAGGCAAAACTTAAATACCACTATCTAAACATAAAACCTGCTTTCAACTTCCTCAAGGCCCAATGTGAGGACTTTTACATGGATCTTACTAAAATAGCATTGGATAAAATCAACACAGAAACAGTAGACGACTTTGCCGAAACACTAACACAAGAAATACTTAAAATAGCAATTCAACATATCCCCCACAGAAATATGCCAACTTGTCTAACAGGAATCCAATATCCAGATACAAAGAAGAAGTTAACAATAAAAAATCCAGTTCCTTGGTGGACAGAAGCATGTACCTCCAAAATCTCAGAACAGAATGCTACACTAAAAAAGATGAGAAAATCCAAAACAGATGAAAACATTGCAAATTATAAAACAATTTGCAAAGAAGTTACCAGAACTATCAATAAAGTCAAACAAGATAATTGGAGAATATTTTGCCACAACCTAAGCTTTAGAAGTCAAACTTCAAAAGTATGGAGAAAATTAAAAAGTATTAATGGTAGCATCAACAAAAGAACCACCATGCCAGCCCTAGACAACGTGCAGGCATTAACAGATAAGGAAAAAAGTTACCTCACTAGCCATAAAATTCTATACAGTAAAAACAAAAACAGCAGCAAAAACAACCTTACACCACAAGAACTACTAAATAGAAGAACAAAACTTATACAGGAAATGGAAAGTAAAATACATCCTAAAACAGAGGCAACATATCTAAACATCACAATGTAAGAAGTAATAAATGCCATAGCAAGTAAGACAAATACAGCTGCAGGCCCAGACATACTTAATTACACAATTCTTAAAAAAGTCCCACTAAATATCACAAAAATTATAACAATACTATTCAATAAAATATGGAGAGAAGGAAAAATTCCAACATCATGGAAAAGAGCCACTATTATCCCAATTCTAAAACCGGATAAAGACCCGAAACAATCAGCCTCATATAGACCAATATCCCTACATCACACCTGGAAAAAATAATGGAAACAATCGTAAATAAAAGATTATCATTCCACCTCCAAACATTCAATTTATATAGCAACACCCAGGCAGGATTCAGGAATGGTAGAAGCACAATAGACCAGCTTCTAAAATTAGAACATGAGGTTAAAAAAGGATTTTTAAATAACAGTAAAACCCTGACGGTATTCCTGGATGTTGCCAGAGCATATGATGAATGCTGGCATGAGGGAACCATTTTGAAAATACAGGAGATAGGAATTTATGGGAGAACCTTGAACTATATCAAAAGTTTTCTAGAGAACATACTTCCAGGTACAGATAAAATGTCAGATATTTTTGAACAGGAAAATGGAATTTCACAAGGATCCATTATATCTCCAACCTTATTCACCAATATGGTTAGTGACCTGGAGAAGGAAGTCAGAGATATGAAAAACAGCATTTCCCAATTTGCTGATGATGTCCCCATTTGGACCACTAGGAAAAATATCAGATATCTAAAGAAATCACTACACAAACAACTAAACCTAACTACTAACTGGATGAAAAAATGGGGTTTCCAAATTAACCCAACCAAATCAATAGGAATGCTTTTTAGTAGAGGAAATAAATTCATGGACATAGATCCTGATATAAAAATAGAAGGCCAACCCATAAAATTTGTAAAATCAACACGTTTTCTTGGTATGACTCTCGACCATAGCCTGAGATGGGACAAGCATATCAATAGTGTAGTAGAACATAGCAGAAGGGGACTGAATATGCTCAGGTATATAAGGGGTAGTGGATGGGGAGCAGACACTCGGACAATGCTAACGTTCTACAAAGCCTTTATAAGAGGTAAAATGGAATATGCTAGTATTGTCTACGACTCGTCTGCACCATCAAACACCAAAAAGCTAGACTATCCAAAACAAAGCCCTGGCAACAATAGCAGGAGTACCACAAGGTACTTCAGAAGAAGCACTACAAGTAATATTGGAAATCCTGCCTCTAGGGCTCAGAAGAAAAGAGCTAAGGTTCAACTATTGGTCAAATATTGGAAATGACAGAATGCATCCAGCCTACAATTCCTTCTATGAGGATATCCTCCAGGGAAAATATGAGTTAACTAAACCAAGACAACCAGCAGGATGGTGCACCAAACAGGAAAATCAATTTCTGGACATTTGGGATTTGGTGGCAAATAGACAAAACCCCAAAGCAAAATGTACCCCTTGGGAACTAATAAAACCTACAATAGACATAAGACTATCTGAAATTCTCCCCAAGAAACTAGAAGTCTACAAGGTACAGAATAGAACAATCGAATATATTAACAACAACACTCAAAATCATCTTAAAATATATTTTGTTGTTCATCCATCACAAGTGATGATGACCATTTGTTACATCCACTTTTGAAAATTCAATTTTAGTTATGTCCTTGATTATGAGTTCATAGATGGCTAATGAACCCTATTCAAGCTGATGGAATGACGACTGTAGACGGATCTTGGTCTATCCGTGACTTTCTAGCTGCTCTCCGCATTTCTGCATTTCTCTTCTTTTCACAAGATGATGCGCTCTTTTTTATTTTAGAATGCCATGTAGATTTTTTTGTGCAAGTTCTTCCCATGTATCGTGGTCTATTTCAAAGGCTTTCAGTGAGTTCTTTAACGAGTCCTTAAGGCGCTTCCTTTGGCCACCTTGAGATCTTATACCCTTCTCTAGCTCACCATAGAGAAGTATCTTTGTCAGACGATGGTCTGGCATATGCACCAAATCACCTGCCCAACGTATCTGTGTCTGCATTAGGATCATGTCAATGCTTGGGATACCAGCTCTATCAAGGACAGTGGTATCTGGAATCTTGTCTTGCCATCTGATGTTCATAACTTTTCTGAGACAATTTGTATGAAAATGATTGAGTTTTTTCACATGACGTCTATACACAGTCCATGTTTCACTAGCGTATAACAGCACTGGAAGTACCACTGCTCTGTAAACTTTCAGCATAGTCTGTAGATTAATGCCATTTCTACGCCAAACATTTGCGTACAATCTGCCAAAAGTACTGCTTGCTTTGGCGATCGTTGCATACATTTCATCATCAAAGTTGGCATTTTGAGATAACGTACTGCCTAGATATGTGAATCTATTCACAACTTTCAGTGCTACACCATTTACCTTTATGCAGGGCTCGAGATATTAAAATATATACAGATGGAGATGATGGAACTATGGGAGCAGGTGTAGTGATTCCAGAGAGAGGAATGGCGTACAGACTCCCCAATGACATTTCAATTTTCGCTGCAGAACTTATGGCTATTATTAAAGCAATAGAGTTAATAGGAGAGAATGCCCCCGAACATACCACAATTCTAACAGATTCTCTCTCTTCAGCTAAGGCACTGCAACAAAAAATATAGTGAACGACCCGACCTGGTAAAAGAAATACTACGCCTAAATACAATCCTACACAACAAAGGAGAACAGCTGACTATAATGTGGATTCTAGCACACGTGGGTATAGCAGGGAATGAGCTGGCTGACAGAGAAGCTAAATCAGGAAGATCAAAAAACCAAATAGAAAAAATACAACTCTCAAAATCTGAAACTAAATCCCTTATTAAACATGGATTCATCCAAGAATGGATTCAAAATGGAAAAACAGTACCAAGGGAAGACATGCATTTCAATTTCTCAAAGAACCTACAAGAAGACCCCCAGACGCAGGAACAGTTGAAAATACCTACAGAAAGGAAATATCTAAAACTAAGACCTGGAGTCGCAAGGTTCAAAATAAACGAACCAATATGCAAGGAATGCTTCGAGGTTAACTCTATAGAACACTATCTTCTACATTGCATAAAATTCCAACAACACAGCACTACGATGAAAGAATACTTTGAGAGTAATAATATAGAATGCAAGCAACCTTGTAAATACATTAGGCCACATAGTTAACAGAGAAACGAA
Organism: Meghimatium bilineatum; assembly: GCA_034231615.1. Taxonomy (NCBI): domain Eukaryota; kingdom Metazoa; phylum Mollusca; class Gastropoda; order Stylommatophora; family Philomycidae; genus Meghimatium; species Meghimatium bilineatum. The sequence goes on along the minus strand of CM067298.1, from coordinate 72,235,365 downwards.
GAAAATAGTCAAAGAATTTATAAGCCGAACTAAGGAATCAATCTAACAAGAAACACCATAGATTACAGGGCACAGCAAATATTTCAGGAATCATTTCAACACATCAGAACACCTCACAATGGACAACGACGATTAAAGCTTACAATGGAGCTGTTAAAACTAGATTGACTGATGATACAACTCAAATACTACACATTAATTCAAGACGGCTGTATGATTGTGATACAAGAGTTTCATCAAACACAATCAACATTGCCCCTTCCCCCTCATGAACGACCACATGATTGTGCAAATGAGCTTCAATCTATCATAGATTACACAAAACAAAATCTTATCCTCTCCCACACCATTAACAACCATAAGATTGTGTATGACCAGAGCTTCATGCCTAATACTAATCCACACAACAAATAAACAAACATTTCACAACCTTGCGACAGTGAAGGACCAAGATGAGTTTCAAACCTCAAATGCAATTCATAAACATAATATACAGACATGTCCATATCAAGTTAATAGTTCATCTGACAAGACAGGTTAGTAAACCCGAGCTATACAGAGGACACTAAATATCTAAGATTTGACTGAAGCTGTGTGGGGTTCTCATTTCCCATTCATACAAACGCATGAACAACTACATAAACAAATAGGAAGACCAGTTACTCCATGGATTATACATTCGCAATTTCACTAAACAGTAGTAGTACACATATGATAGATTAAGTATATATAAAACAATGACTAATTTACCACCATATTTTGAAATCAGATAGAAAATCAGACAGAACTATCTATTAGAGAGGGACAGTATATAAATATTTTCGTAGAATGTCATTTAAAATTATGTACAAGAATAGAATAAGAAGTATGAGAGCAATTATTTTCACTTGTATCGAAACAAACAGTGATACAAATTATGATTAAATAACACATACAGAAGAAGGATAGATAAAGAATATGTTATTGTAAAAATGGGTGAACACCAAAATTTTCACCTCAGGTGTAAATATGTAAAACCTCATATGTAGTGTGAAAGAACATTTAAACAGATTTTCAGAGACTATTGTATAAAATAAAGTGTATATGTTAGTGTGAGTGTGTATATATATACATCCATGTGAATATATATCTCATTTTAATATATATATATATAATAAAATAATAAAATATTATAATAAAAATATTTTTTTTTTAAATTAAAAAATAATAATTTCTGAATTGGTACCGTACCTAACAGGCAACAAAAAAAAATTACACCACAAACTGGGATGTTAGATGAAGAGAAATATTTTGGACATGCAATTTGTTCTACTTACTTTCAATTTTACTGGTCTTGAAATGTTGATATCCAATCTTACTAAACTAGATGCATTGACTGTCCATTTATTGATCATAATTAGTTTATTAGAAGTAAATTTATCAACTGCCCTAGTGTTTCATACCATTTTTTGTGTGTAATGTCCAATTTCAGAACCAAACAAAATATTTAGAAATACCAAAGAAAGTTTAGATGATATATATAAATATATAAATGGAAGATTGATATATCGTATTTATGTCCAGAAAGGGTGGAGGCTCTGTTCCGATATATTGTGTTTATGTACGAATTGAGTTTCGCCATTTCGTCTTAATACCAATCATTCATTTATTGATTTAGATTTTAGGGATGGGGCTTTTGTTGTTTTGTCATTCATGTTATTTTTTTTTAGAAACAGTTATTTTATTATGTTCTAATTCCCTTTTAATGCGTATATCTATGACAATATATGTATACATTCGGTTACCTTAGATGTCTCTGCTGTGCTGTTAAATGTCTGTCATCTAATGCTTTTATGATAGTGCCATTATTTTTATGATTTTTACTGTTTGGTCACTGTTCACCTTGTATGTTCTTGAAAATCTCCTTAAGGTTGAAACTGTCTTGTATACTATTATTTGTATTTTTTCATACCCACACCCTATAGCCTAATTGTCCGTGTGTTCATTGGAAAGCTGTTCGACCTTGTGGTGTACGTAATATTGTGATTAAGTTTTACTTATCTCACTTATTAAAATTGTGAAGCAGAGGCTGAGGTCATCAAGACAGTAATTGATTTAGTCACACCAACAGTTTCATCTCATGGAACAAAACCACTACAGTCTAAGTTTTGGAGGCACATAAACAGACACCATATGAAAATCAAGATATCCTCTACATTACAAGAGTGGTACAGAACTTATCTTCACTTATTAATCAGTGTGACCCTGCAATAGATCTTTGGACAAAGCGATCTAGCAAGAAATTAAACAGCAGATAGACTTGCTAAAAGAAGTACTAAAAAAACAACAAATACAAAGAACTTGCAGTATGAAAATAGTCAAACAGATTCTCAGAAACAACACTAGGGAAATCTGGCTGAACAGATGGGCAAATGGGCTGACTGGTCAAAGTATATTTAGTGAAATGACATGGCCAAAGAACTTAATCAAACTCTATACATAGTTGTCAACTAGTATGAATTTTCTATATTGATACGGATTTTGGGCAGACCAAAAAAAAACCCAATTTTTTTTTTAAACAAAGGTATTTGGTGTTAAATTTCCTAGTAATTATGACTAATGCTGATGTTTTTTTTGTTTTTTTTTTTACATATTTAGGGCACACACAAAAAATTACAAAAAATGGGAGTTTTTTAGGTGTTTTTTTGGAGGTGTGCCATATTCATCTTCACATCAACTTATTTTTGAAAATCATTAATCTACATATACATTTTTTGTGTGTATTGTTTGTTTTGGTACTTTTCATTAACTGGTAGGCCCCTATACAAATTTAATGGAACAAATTGTAGTGTGAAATATAATGCAATAAAAAGGACCAGCCAAGAATACAAAACACAATTTAGGGGTGACAATTACGTGAAAGTAGTTTTTTATTATAAACAAGAGCCACTCTTGATGTGTAAGCACATCTCACTTCATCCGATTCTATTGCCTGTGTAGTAGATTTTATAGGATTACAGAAGCTGCATAGCATCACATTATAATTCCTCTAGGTTTTAGTAAAGATACAGCCTTGTGCAAGGAAAGCTCACAACATTCATTGTTGTGTTTTGCTGTGTTAAATTAAAATGAACATCATATTGACGTGATATCTCCAAGAAATTTTATTTAAATTGTATCATTTTGCATTAGCATAAAGACAAACTGTATGCTTACTTTTATGAAAATATGTTTCTTCTATAATGGATTGGTCACTTGAAAATTATGTGGCACAATATGATTCATTTTTTCTTTAAAATACATGTGATCTAGTTGCTAGCTTAATTAAAATGAGACTGCACTGAAAGTTCTGAATAGAGTCAAATACCAAGGATTGCCAAGGCAAGCGGCACTTTCAGCAGATTGTACGCAAATGTATGGCATTAACTTACAGACTAAGTAGAAAGTTTACAGAGCAGTGGTACTCTCAGTGCCGTTATACGCTAGTGAAATATGGAATATGTATAGACATCAGAAACTCAATCACTTTCACACAACTTGTCTCAGAAAAGTTATGAACATCAGATGGCAAGACAAGATTCTGAAGGCAGTAATAAATTCATTTCAAGATGCAGACGATGTCACAGAGACTGAGAATGTACACATACAGAGAATGTTAGAAATGGGAGTATCTAGAGGTGAGGGAAGAAAAAGTAAATATTTTGGAAAGTCCTAAAGATCACACAATCAACACCTGACTGGGACTCTGAGTCTATATACACTGGGATGGCTGCTGGAGCGGAGGGCGGAGCACTTATGGGAATGTAATGCATGCTGTGAAGCCAGTTTCTAATCAAGAATCCAGAATTTCGTTAACCAGGAACACTGTTGCTGGACAGATTGATGAAATGGCAGATGATTTGAAACAACAGTTGAAGGCTGCATCATCCAAATTAGAACATTTTTCTATTGCTATTGATGAGACCATTGACATCACTGAAATAGCACAGTTTGCAGTTTTTATTAGGACCTGTGACAGTAAATTTAACATTTATGAAGAACTGATTGAACTAATCCCAATGCATGACACTACAGCGAGCGAAGACATCTTTGAAAGAGTCGAGCAGATTCTGTATGACTATAATTTTGATTTGAGTAAACTTGTATGTTTATCTACTGACGGTGCTGCGAATATGGTTGGCAGATATAATGGTGTAGCTGCGAACAAAAATTGAGAATTCGTATCCAGGTTCATCATTTGCACATTTTTACTGCATTATTCATCAGCAAAATTTGTTATCAAAGACTTTAAAATTGAATCACATGCTTAGTGTGGTCACAAAAACTGTTAACTTTATCAAATGCAATACTCTCAACCATCGTCAATTCAATCAATTCATGTTAGAAGACATGGATAGTCAGGTCACCGATGTTCCATTCTAAACAGCAGTCCGTTGGTTGTCGTGTCACAAAGTGCTGAAAAGATTTTATTTGCTGAGACCAGAAATTACTTTATTTTTGGAGATGAAAGGTAAAAACACAGATGAAATAAAAGATGAAAGTTGGATCCAGGATCTAGCATTTGCTGTGGACATTACTGCACATTTAAGTGATATAAATTTGAAATTACAAGGCAAAAACAAACTCATCACTCAGTTGTACGACGACATCACGAGTTTCATTACAAAACTAAGCGTATGGAAGACACAGTTGTCATATGAAAATTTGGTTCATTTTCATAACTGCAAAGAACTCAAAAACCAGGCCAATGCTGAATCTGTACTTACCTTTGATAAATATGAGAGTCACCTAGATTTATTGTTAAAAGAGTTCCAGGAAAGATTTAATGATTCCTCATCTTTTTAATACCATTTTGCATTATTCTCTGCACCATTCAACTTTGATGTCAAAGCAGAGGAAAACTTGCAGTATGATTCTATACTCAAAGCAAAGTATCTAGAATTGGGATACCTGACTTCTATTCATACCTTCCTGAAAAGTTTACAAACATTAGAAAGTTTTCAACTAGGATTATGGCAATGTTCAGTTCCACCTATGTGTGTGAACAGTTATTATCGATCATAAAATTAACAAAAACTTCTCAGAGAACAAGACTGACTGATGAACACTTGTTATCCCTGATAAAGGTCAGAACTGCAAATACATTTCAGCCTGATATACAAAAAATTATCATGAAAAAGAGGCATCAAACCTAAGGACAAAACACTGACTAAAGAGTAAAAATTATTGAATGTTCTGAAATAAATATTGGATTTCAAACCTCAGGACAAAACACTGATTAAAGAGTAAAAATGATTCAATGTTCTTAAATAAATGTTGGATTACAATTGTTATATTTGGCGTTGTGGGGTGTTAGCTTAATAAAGCCACTGTAGTAGGCGTGCAAATTAATTAAATATAATTCAAAAAGATTACAGTGTTTCTCAGATTTGTTGGTGTGGCCCGGTATACTCAAAGTATCTTATGCTGCACATGGTGCTTTTTTAGTTTGACACGCCTGATCTAGGGAATAGCTAGGGGATTTTTTATAGATTTTGTTATATTAAATGTTTTAAAGTGTATTAAATGAATTTAAGCATAAAATTAATGTACATTTTCATTTTATACTCTTCTAACATTATATGGAAACACCATATACTCATTTTTTTGGTTGTTGAAAAATCACTGTATATATCTCTCTCTCTCTTTCTCACTCTGTGTGTGCGTGTTTGTGTGTATGCATTCATGTGTGTGTGAAAAAAATGTAAACATAGACACTCAAGTTGCATTATACAAGACTATTATTATCCCAACAGTGTGCTACCAGTACCAAACCTGGATAATGACAGCACAAGACCCAAAAAAAATAGTGACAAGAGAAATGACATGTCTACGAAGAATACTCGGAGTGTCACTAAAAGATAGAATTAGAAACTATAACATCAGACAGTTAACCAAAACAATACCAGTATTGGAACACATCAAAAGAAAACAGATCAAGTGGTTTTCACACGCTTTCAGACTACCGACATTTAGCATGCCACAAATGGCCATGACACATAGACATAACGGTTATAAAGCCAGAGGCAGACCATGTAAAAGATGGATCACAGAAATCAAAGAAGTCACAAGAACAAGCTTACAAACAGCGCACAAGAAGGCCATCTCCAGAGAACTCTTCCACCCCTGATGCCCAAAGTATTCATAATTTTGTATTCAGTAGCTGGAAGAAAATTAACCTTCATAATATTACATATCTTGAATGAAGTGCTCTCACTATTACATGGTCTTTTGCATCTTGCAGACAGACATTTAGCAATAAGAAGAAGCAATCCATTAAATATTTTCTCAGGAATTTGACTTTCCAAGCAATTTTATCACAGCAATGATTATTGTTTGTGTTTTTCTCTTTTTTCTTCCATATCTTTATCATTATTTCTGAACAATGCTGCTCCTGCATGCAGGTTCTGTCTCCAGACATCCGGAGTATCGGCCGTGTTTTCCCAGGTTTTGGACTCTATGTGGAAGCCTTTCGTTGAGGATTTACAGATGACTTTATACATCACTCATCAGCACTGGTCTACCGTGGGCTCGATAGACTTCAGCCAGTTCCCCACACTATTGATGATGTTCCTCCTTCGTAAGCGAAGATGAGCATGGCATTAAAAAACATTAAATGAGATTGGAAAAAATATTATTTAAAAAATAAATTAATAATAATTAAAATTGGTAATTAACTAATTTAAATTTGGTTTGTGAGTTCGTAGATGAGATGCCCAATGAGTCCGATTCGTGCACGGAAAGTTCGATTGAATGTTTAGTACTTGTTTAGTTTAGGGATGTGACAGTTTGTCATTCTGCGGGCGTGACCACGCCAACGCAATCTATTTTCTCATTAATACATGGGAAATCAAATTATATCTGGAATTAATATTTCATTATTTCAGCAATCGGTAATGAGTAACGGTCTAAATGTGGTGGCACAATTAAAACAGAATATGGTCTGACTTTGGGTTATTTATAGTATAGTTAATCCAACCTCGTCATTGCCTTGGCATGCTAATGTTGCCAAATTTTGATTAAATGATCTAACATTATGTAATTCAAACTGTAGATTTTGTAATATTTTGTCGTCGTCCGCCATTTTGACGCTTAGTGCTGTTGCTTTGCTACTTTAAAGCACAAAAATTTAGGAGTTCTGGCCCTTGTGTTATTTTCGTTACGGAATGTTTTCCTTGTTTTTGTTCTTATATAATGAAAGGTCTTTTCCAGTACAATACAAGAATTAGTGGACACATCACGTGACAACATACCAACTTTTTAATTTCATATGCTATTGCAAATCACAAATACTAATTTGAAAGACTTCAAATCAAACGACAAACTAAGATAGGAGACAAAACAAGAATATGTGACGAACATCATCAGAAAACGCCGCTGGACATTCATCGGCCACAGGGCCGGCCTTAGGCCACTGCAACCTATGCGTCAGCAGTGGTCCCCACACGTTCATAGGCCATGCGCTAATTCTAGGTGTAAATTATTAAATTAAACCATTATAACTTATAATCATGTATAGGTCAGCGTGTTTATTATTTTTTTAATGTTTTTACAGTGTTTTTTAATCTATTACGTCGTTGTTTCAAGTGATTACAAGTAAATAAAATTGAAAAAAATGGTAGCTACTCGGGTGCTTTATCTCTAAAATAGTCATTTAGAGGAATTTGGGTTAAGATGAAACAGACACCGTTCTCAACCTTATGATGGCTCAGCTCAGTGAAACCAATCAAATAGGAAGAACTATTTATGGAGATGATGTTATCGATTGAAATGGCGGATGAATAGTTCGAAATTTACCGGCAGTGGTTTAAATTTTCTCTTTTCTGCCAGACGAAGATTTTGTCACCGGTGAGTAAAGCTTGCTCCTCAGAAACAAGTTAGTTTGTTCCTTTCGTGCCGCAAGCGACAAATAGGGCAGAGGTTTTGGTTCTCCATATGATGCAGTTCCTGGTTTTTGTTCCAGAAACAAGCGTTGTATAAAATTCGAAGATCATGTACATTGATAACCCACCCTATGTTAACAGATAGTAATGCAAAATGATGTAAAAAGGTTACTAAACACTTACCTAGCCTATTAATAAAAATATATTTTTAAGAAAAAAAACAAAAAACATACAATAAAACTAAACAGGACAATTCTCAACGTATCGGCTCAAATTGAACCTTTTTCAAGAGACAAACAACAGAAAACGACAAAATAAAAAAATAAATAGATGTCTATATTTCATCAAGCCCTCGTCTCCATAATAGCGCAGGGATGGCAACATCCCTGCGCTATTATGGAGACGAGGGCTTGATGAAATATAGACATCTATTTATTTTTTTATTTTGTCGTTTTCTGTTGTTTGTCTCTTGAAAAAGGTTCAATTTGAGCCGATACGTTGAGAATTGTCCTGTTTAGTTTTATTGTATGTTTTTTGTTTTTTTTCTTAAAAATATATTTTTATTAATAGGCTAGGTAAGTGTTTAGTAACCTTTTTACATCATTTTGCATTACTATTTGTTCATTAGGTTACTGCGGCACCATCCACTTTGTCGGACACCCTCTGGCCAATTGGTTATTTACCTATGTTAACAGTCAGACCAGTAGCGTAGCGTGGATCAATGGCGCCCGGGGCGGAATCAGAATTTTCCGCCCTTGTGACATTAAAAAAATATGTCAGTGATTGTGAAAGACTGGACGAAAATACATTTGCCGCCCTCCCGATGATTCCGCCAGGGGCGGTCTGCACCTCCGCCCCCCCCCCTCGCTACACCACTGAGTCAGACATCGAATCATCGGCACGTCAACTTGTATCTTTATACAATTTGTTTTATGAATAGTCTCTCATTTCAAATGTTTAAGATAGTTTTACAAAATTTAAATAATGTGATTCGTCTACCCAAACGATTGTTTCATTTCACCTGTAGTAGGGGTTAGATTAAACAAAATTCACAAACACTTGCTAAAAATGTACCGATTCATCCCCAAGCGCATGCATATGCAGATCATTAACAATAATTTGACTGAAAATTACTGGTAAAAAGCAAAAAATGTGGATTTGACAGAGGAATTAAAAAAATTGGTTCATCTTACCCCAAGTTCCCCTAAATTGGTAGACTTAATGTATTTTTCTAAATTTTATTTATTCCTAATCAAATGCAAACGTGACATAATCAAATGCAAATTGTCGTTCAAACGTTAAATCACGTAATCAAATACAATAACGACGTAATAAATCAGTAAATACTTTAGTTTGTTTATTTTTAATTGGATAGTAAATTATCTAAAAGGTCATGAGACGCTGCTAGAAAATATGTATCAGGCTGGGAAAAGAAAAAGAAGAAGGAGGCAAATGAGGCTTCAGCTAATAACCAGAAGGGCGCCCTACATAAGTTTTTAAAACGATCAAAACCCGAAAATGAGAACATGACCACTTCTAGTGAGACAGCCGAAACAGATTCTATGAAGAATGCAAAAACTGCAGTGATGAATGTCGTAAGAGGAAAAGACAATGATGTAACACTAACAACTGATCAACATGTATATCTATCTATCTATACGCTGTGTCCCTTGTTTGCCTTGCGGCGTCAGGGGTGGAAGATTTCTCTGGAGAAATCTTTAAGTTCCTGGTTTTTGTTCCAGAAACAAGCGTTGTATAAAATTCGAAGAACATGTACATTGATAACCCACCCTATGTTAACAGTCAGCCATAGAATCAAAAACGGTGTCCGTTTCATCTTAACCCAAGTTCCTCTAAATGACGATTTTAGAGATAAAGCACCCGAGTAGCTACAATTTTTTTTCAATAGGTTGCAGTGGCCTAAGGCCTTCTTGTGCACTGTTTGTAAGTTTGTTCCTGTGGCTTCTTTGATTTCTGTGATCCATCTTTTACATGGTCTGCCTCTGGCTTTATAATCGTTCTGTTTATGTGTCATGGCCATTTGTGGCATGGTATATGTCGGTAGTCTGGAAGCATGTGAACACCACTTGATCTGTTGACTTTTGATGTGTTCCAATACTGATATTGTTTTGGTTATCTGTCTGATGTTATTGTTTCTAATTCTATCTCTTAATGACACTCCAAGTATTCGTAGACATGCCATTTCTGTTGTCACTATTTTTCTTTTTTCTTGTGCTGTCATTATCCAGGTTTGGCACTGGTAGCACCTGTTGTGATAATAATAGTCTTGTATAATGCAACTTTAGTGTCTATGTTTACATTTTTGTTCTTGAAAATACGTGTCATCTGTCCTATGATCTATTATGTTTTGTTGCATCTATTTTGTATATCATTACTGGTTTTCCCTTCACTCGATATAATGTTTCCTAAGTAAATGAACTCATTTACCTGTTTAAGGTGTTTATCATCGATGGAGATAGTGATATATTTATCTGCTATTGCCATTATTTCGGTCTTTTCAATATTGATCTTCATGTTGAATTGTTGATATGTTGTGCGGAGTTTGTTCATATGGTCTTGCAATTGTTCTTCTGATGTCGCTATTAGTACTTGGTCGTCTGCAAAGAGTAGTTCGTTCAATTTGTCTTTTATGTTATCATTGTTGGTACTTGTTAGTTTACAGATGTGGTCGATATAGGCCTATATTTATAAAAAGTAGAGGGGATATTGCAAACGAAAGCTGAGTAATGGTGAAAGTATTTTACGTCCTTGGCTGATATATTCTGTTTCAGCAGACAAGATCCATTGTTTCCACTGTCGCCTACTGGGAAAACAAAAAAGCTCCATTTTAAATGAAGTATTTAACTGTACCACAAGGCTAGCAGAATATGAAAAATCGTAAGGGCATTTAGTCGCCATGACTAGTTGCTGTGAAGCTGGAGCAAGACTAAGTAAAAAAAACAAACAGGCATTGACAAAATTCATCAGGAGATGCTTTTTTCTGAGACTAAACGTTGGAATCAATTTTTTCAAAGACTAGTTGCGATTGTACAATTTCTAGCGGAGTGCAATTTAGCTTTCAGAGGGACCATCAAAAGAGTTGAAGAGCAAAGTAATGGGAATTTCCTGGGTCTAGTAGAATTAACGCGAAATGTGATCAAGTAATGGGGAACATCTTCGAAGTGTTACCAATGCTGAAATTCATTATCATTACATGGTAGAAGATTCAAAACTAACTCATTACTGTAGTAGCTGATGCTGTTGTGAATGCTATCCTTCGAGACATCAAGAATGCAAAGTATTTTTCAGTGATATTGGATTGTACTCCAGACATAAGTCACAAAGAGCAGAATACATTAACTATCCAGTATGTATCAGATGGGGTTAATGTGAAAGAGCATGTGATTGTACATGAACGTTTTATTAAGTTTCTTCCCCGAGATAGTATTACTGTGCGATGTACTAGTGAATGAGCTGGAGAAGCTTGAATTAAATGTTAAAATTATTCGTGGACAAGGTTATGATAATGGTGCGAACATGAATGGCGTCCATTCTGGAGTTCAAAGACGGTTTTTAAATATTAACAGCAAAGTAATTTTTACTCCATGTACGTGTCATAATTACAATCTGTTGGTAGCAGACATGGTCAAAACATGCCCTGATGCGTTAACCATTTTTGGAACTATACAACGAGTGTACACTATTTTCTCAGCATCTACAAAGAGATGGTCATTATTCAGAAAGCATGTTTCCAATCTGTCTGTAAAACCTCTATGCAAAACAAGGTGGGAATGTAGAATAGATAGTGTCAAAGCACTTTGTTATCAATTGCTTGAAATTTGTGACGTACTCGATGAATTAGCTGACGAGACTAATGATGCGATAATTAAAAGTGAAGCAGAAACACTGTATGAAACATTGAAGCAGTACAAATTCTTAGTGTCACTTGTGTTAAGGTACGACGTGCTCTTCCAAGTCAATTTTGTGAGTAAAGAACTGCAAGGTGAAACAGTAAATTTGAGCACTGCAATAGATTCGTACAACAACTTGATGACTTGGCTAAGGAAACTGAGAGTTGATGGGTTTGTTCAGATTCTTGTTACAGCAAAGGAATTGGCTAAAAACGTGGAAGTTGTTGCAATCTTTCCAGCCAAACGTCAAAGAAAAAGGCAGTATGATAAATCTGTGGAAAACTTCACACCTGGAAATGCTGAAGATGACTACATGATAAATTGCTTCAACAGAATTGTGGACACTGCAATTCAATCATTGCAGCCGAGATTTGAACAGCTAAAATCAAACCACAATCTATTTGGGTTTCTTGTCAGCTTTAAGTACCTTCAGCGTGATAACATACGAAAGTTTATAGCGAGCCTCGAGCAAGAATTGACGTCATCAACAGACCAGACAGCCGATATATGTGGGCGAGAATTAGCAGATGAAATGGAATCTTTAAGGCATATTCTATCAAATACTGCCAAAACCCCTGTACAAATTTTGGCTTATCTGTCCACTAATGAAAGATACACTGCTTTCCCAAACTACTTTGTTGCACTCAGACTATTTTTAACAATACCCGTATCTGTGGCATCTGGTGAAAGAAGCTTCTCGCATCTCAAACTAATCCAGAATTACTTGAGGTCAACAATTCACAAAGATAGATTGAACAATTTGACAATTCTTGCTATTGAGCGTGATCTATGTAGGAAACAGAATTTTAATGATATACTGTATGACTTCGCTACACGCAAGGCTCGTAAAGTAAAGTTAATTTGATCGTGATTTTGTACTTAGTAAAGAATGAATTAAATGCAAAGACGAATTTATTTTCGAATACAAAATCTTAATTTTCACTTATTATCCTTATCCCTACCCAGACTGGGCCCCGCGCTTTCCGTTTCGCAGAGGGCCCCTCAAATTTCAGGGCCGGCTCTGATCGGCCACATACTGAGAATGAAGGAAGATAGAATTCCACGACAAGCCTTCACATGGACACCAGACGGAAAGGAAAACAGGTAAGACCAAAAACAACGCTCAGAAGAACTTTTATGAATGAACTAAAATCAACAGGCGAGACCTGCAATCCTTGGCAACTGGTCGACAGGCATGGAGAACTATTAAATCCGCCCTATGTGCCAAACTTGGCAAAAGAGGAAATGACTGACTGACTGATGCTATTGCACTATCTTGGAAACGTAAAAAGTCGTAAGTTAAAATACCGATGTAGCGATTTGCGCGCAATGAACTAGTCATCCACCTCCCACTTAGTGTGCAACGCGAATGTCGAGTGATCAGGGCTCTCATCTCGCAACGTGTAAAATATTGGATGCATTGGTATATGCGTCTTTATCGGAATTTCGTTCCATTTAATTATGTTAGCTATTTGTTCCGTAGAAACCTGTCCACTGATTTTTGTATTGTACCTCTTTTCCTAAATGCAAAATATTTACATACAGGTTTTAAGCAAATGTGGCCTCATCACGTGATTAAATTAAACTTTTTAACCCTTACAGGTGATTTTTCCAGCTGGGTATGACATCACGATTTGCCCGTTCCGCCCGAATGTCTTTCCCAGTTGCAGGGGCGTATCTAGGGTAAGTGATGCCCGCTCTGTGAAGATTATGATCCCCCTCCTTCCCCCCTCCCCCGAAATTGAGGGGAAAAAAGGAAAATCCCAAGTAACATTTTACAAGTTTATTGTTATCGATTTTATCCACATGTAACACAGATAGCAATGAATTTTAAATATTAAATTACAAATTCACTTTACCAGCTTTTTTACTAGCGAAGTCATTAATGACTGTGTCGCGGCTCACATCATTGACAAGCTCATGTTCGATTGACATAATTGCGAGGTTGTTCAATCTCAAGTTGCCTATAGTTGACCTGATATACTTTTGGATTAATTTGAAACTGGAGAAACTCCTTTCACATGTAGCTATACTAACCCCTAGAGTTAGGAACACACGCAGTAAGATGACACTGTTGGGTATTAAATAGGAAAACTGTTTCTGAATGAAGGCAAGTAATTTCAAAGGCCTTTTTTCTTTCAAGGCCGAAGATGCTGCGATAAAATTCATTAGTCGCTTTCTCTCGAGTAAAAATGAATCCTTGTCGATGTCCTCATCAGGAGCGTTGTGAAGATCATGTCGATTCGATCGTCCAATAGTTGCTTTGGAGAAATAAAACCAAACTTGTCAGCAACCTCATGCAGTTATTCAAATTTTATTGAAATCTCCTAATTCCCTCGGCCCATCAGAGCCGTCTGTACACCATTTTGGGCATCTGGGCAAAGAAATAGTGTTGGGCCCCTGGGCAAAAAAAGAGTGCTCCCCCCCCCCTTCAGGAATAAAAAATAAATTGTTGATAATATTAAAAATAATGTATTATTTATTTTATTGTCACTATACTAATTTCAACAAAATTGTTGTTAAAACATGCTGTACAGCTGCAACTATAATCAACATTAAACAAGAAAAACAGAGAAAAGAGATTTTATTTACATGTTTTATAGTATTACATGATATTTACAACAACAACACAAATTTACATACTTCTTCTTCTTCAGCGTTCATTCTCAAACTCCCACTGGATATCTCTTGTATCAGGACCATGGTCCTATTAGATTTCCAGCAGGATGTAGTCCAGAGAATGGAAATGCGTTGTGTCGCTGTTTTATTTGCGCCAATGGCCCGACACATCCGTCTTCGGCGGGAAATTTACATACAAAAACAGATATTTATATATGTTTTTAAAAATAATAAGCACCATAACATATTATATCTATTACACAAGGTCAAACAAAGGTATTAAAATTCGTAATGGGAAAAAAATACTTAGATTAGAACAATTTCAGTACGTTACTTTATTATAACAAGCATATGCGACATTTCTTTTCAGAAAATTGTTTTATTATCGGCTTGAAGCCACTGGTCTTCAGGATGTCATTTCCTATGCTCGTGAGTGAAAGCCAGTTCAAACGACGCTGTCCCATTGTACTACGAAGCTGATTTTTTATAAGTTTAAGTCTTGAAAAAGAACCTTCTTCTGTACAGTTGTTCACCATCAATTGTGGCAGAAGATTTGTGGCAATTAGGATGTTCACATCCTTTGATTGTAAAACTTTGCTTATTGTATTCATCCTTTCTAGAATGCCCTTCCAAAAAATTGTAAGAAAGATTGTTTCAAGGTGTTCCATTTTTTTTGCTCAAACCTTCCGCCTCACGCCTTGTTGTCACTTGCTGTTCATTGTCACCTGATATAGAATCCAGTGCATGTTTTATTTTGTCGAAAACCCTACACAAAGCATGAACAGCATCAAAATGTGCTGACCAACGTGTGTCAGACAAACGCTTGACCACAACATCTTTTTTCTAAATATGTTAATACATTCTAGTGATGAGTAGAACCAGCAAAAAATGTATACAGGTGCTGAACAAAGTTAAAGAATTTTATAGATTGTAGACAACACTCTTCAGATTTTGTCCCACCAAATTCAGGCTGTCCTGCATAGGGGACATAGATGGCAAACTCATTGAGTTCATGAAGACGTGCCTGCAATCCAGTGTATCGTCCATACATATTTGACGCATTATCGTATAATTGGCAACGGCAGTTTGATAGTGGAATTTTGTTCTCTTTAAGAAAATCCACAAAAGTGTCTGTTGAATCCTTTGATCCATGAGAAAAGATGGAGATGAACATCAAGAAATGTTCCACAGGTTCGCAGCCTTTAATGTATCTGGCAGTAAATGTCAGTTGATCTATGTGTGAGATATCTGGAGTAGAATCTACACTCATTGAATAATACTTTGACTTGACTCTTTTACTTCTTCAAGAATAGTACCAAGAACCTGTTGTCCCATTAAATCAATAAATTCCTCACAAATATTGGCAGATAAATATGACGTATTTCCTTTTCCAGGATTTCCATAAATTTTGAGATGTTTCTCCAGGAAAGTGTCAAATTCACCCAGTAGCTCTAGTATACCTAAATAGTTACGATTATAAACTTGGACATCCAAATTTAATGAGGGGCACCCATGCACGGCTTATAGAGGGCAATCGCCGCGTGGCCCAGGTTTATGAGTCCAATTTACAAATGGGCGGAGTTACTTCAATTCACTACAATACCCGTAGAACAGCTAGGGAGAAACAGGAGGGGAGAATTTGTGCTAATCAGCCAAGACAAGGACATACAAGGAAAACAGGGTTTATTTACCCATCAGCCACAGGCATTGCTATTCCGGGCCCAAAAAATTTCCTTAACTTGCGATAAAGCTTTTCTTTGAAGGGAAAATAATTATAGGGATTAAACCTCAATCTACAGAATGTGGTAAACGACATTCCTGAACATTGGTCCAGGTTCAAGGTTGGAAGTGATTGATAAGCTTAAAGGGCCCGTTCGCATATAAACACAAATATATGCGATTTTTATAAAATAATACTAAATTTTATACAGGTTTTCCGAAACCCTTCAACATATTCACATGGGGCCCCTATGCTCGTTGGCCCCCGGGCAAATGCCCAACGGGTCTATGCGTTAAGACGGCATTGCTGCCCATGGATGCGCATATTTCCAACAGAAGTTAATTTCTGTAGCTTAACCTGTCATCGGTGATTTCTTCTCTATGCATCTTCTTTTTACGACGTATTTGCCGCTGTGGCTCCGTAGGGATTCCAAATTCAAAACACACCAACTGCGCATAGCTCAAACTCACATCGGCTACTGTGTCCCCTCGAAGTTGTGAGGAATTCACTCAATGCTTTCATCTTTGCTGCACAATCCCGAAAGCTCAAATCTTTCTTCTGCATATATGCCTGGGCATCGTTTATTTCTGTTAAAACGGGAGCCTAGAACCCTAGATACGTCGAGAACGTGAATGATGTCGAGGCCGTTCGCCTCTAGCTGCCTCAAAATCATTCTTGCAATCTCGGCGGCATTTTTCTTCTATGTGTCAATAAAGTTGATAAAAGACTCATCAATACACAAGATGACATTCCATCACAATATAACGAACCACTTGCGAAGTTTGATCCAAGTGAGAAACATCGGGTGTGTTATTAAATAGTATGCAAAATATTTGGCCTCTTTTACCCGCTGGATAATACGACGCCGAACTTGTTCACCCAATAAATTGATGAACTCATCTTGAACATTCAGGGACAAGTAAGATGGCTGTGGAACCCCTCCAAGTTGAATCCAAAGAGTGTGTTCTTTGAGAAAGGGATCATACTTCGACAAAAGCTTTACTAGCTCAAGGAAATTGTCCGTGTTCTGCGTTGATTCGAATGAGTCACACTCCCGATGAC
Organism: Meghimatium bilineatum; assembly: GCA_034231615.1. NCBI lineage: Eukaryota > Metazoa > Mollusca > Gastropoda > Stylommatophora > Philomycidae > Meghimatium > Meghimatium bilineatum. The sequence continues at coordinate 72,218,152 of CM067298.1, read as the reverse complement.
CTCGTAGAGCCAGTTTTATTTGCCCAAGAAACTAATAATGTCGAGTATTCGTTTAAAAATCTCTCTCTATTTTTCTTGCTCTTTCTGAATTTGTACTTGAGTGGTACTGTCGAGTGTGTAAATAGTACGATGCCGAAGTTCAAGCTCATTCCATCTCATCAGCGATTGTTGATGCGATGGACTGACGTCGTGGTCTGTTACTCAGGGCGAGAGTTTCCTCCAGTTTTTCACACCTACTTCTGAAACAAAGGCAGGTTCAGACTGGGTCAGGTTCAGAAAGCCATTTTGCTAATTTTTACAACCTGAACTTAGCTTGTTCGAATTTTAATTCGAAATAAATATGTCACGCGTCTAATCACACATACAGAAACACGGTGGTTTTCTTTCGTCAGCCAGATTTCTAAATGTTAAACGGCTAAATAAGTTAATACTTGTCATTTACGAACAAAACGAAGCAAATTTAGATGTTATATATGCAGCCTCAAAATATTGTGTTCATGTCCGGAAAGGGAGGACACTCTCAATAATAATGTACCAAAAAGTGTGTTATTACCTAATCTTCAAATAAATGCACTTAACAAGAAAAAAATTGATTTTTTAACAGTGCGGGGCATCAACTTTGGCATGGCAAAGGCACTTAAACCCCATTTTAACGTTGTCATTATTTTGAGGGGCATTATTTTGATGCCCCTCAAGCCGTGATGCCCGGTGCGATCGCACCCCCCCTCCACCGAACCACCCTCGGTACGCCCCTGCGCATTTGGACACGTAGGAAACAAGCCGGTGTTATGTTATCGATCGTATGTCTTACTTGCAAAGACATAGGATTGGACCACAATTTTGTGGTAATAGTCGTTGGATCATCGTCACTGCACTCCGGACAAGTTCATGGGTGCTCAGATCTCTCATTGAGTGTAGCCGCCATTGCAAGTTGCCAGATCAGCATTCTCACCCACGAAACCGCTCCTTCTAGCGACACCACATTTCAAATCAAGCTCCCTTATTCTAAGCCATGGAACATGAGTTATTGTTACTTATACAATCATTTATTCGTGTGTTTTCCCGTAGGGCATTCACAATGTCTGAACGATTGGAAGAAACTGTGGGTTTCTGCAAATTCTGCAAACTTGGATAGATTTGTTTTCATATCCACAAATTCGCCCCCGAGATTGTTCACCACTATTGAGAATATTGTAGAGAAAATTAAAAGTCCCTGAGGTGTTCCTTTTTCTTGAGCATGGGGTTCAGATAATTCGCTGATAATTAGGATTTGAAAAGTTATAACTTTCATTAAGTTTTCTAAATATTTGTAAGCTCTGCCGTGGATGCCTATTGATTGTAATTTATGCAGCACGTCCTCTCTCCAGCATTGTCGTACGCTCGTCCTATGTTAAAGAAGGTTTCTAGAGTTGTTGTCGAAGCTCATTTTCACTTCATGTTGAAATTTGATAAGTGTGTCAGATTGTTTCTTTGTTTTTTTTTTAAAGACAGCTTGAGTTGTGCTGTATATATTGTGTTTGTTGGGATAATTCTTTTGTTAACTATTGTTTCTAGTATTTTGCATAGGTCTGAGGTGAGTGATATTGGTCTGTATGAGTTAACTTCCTTTGGGTCTAGAGAGAGAGGTCTATAGAGGTAAAAACAGACCTGTATCTGTTTTATAGACAACACAAAGGCATTTGATAAAGTTAAATATAGTGAAGTTATACACGTGCTAGAGAATTTTAATATCGACAGTAAGGATTTAAGAATCATCAAGAACATGTACTGGCAAAAAACAGCAACAGGAAAAATAGGAAATTAATTTGGTACCATTCAACAAAAAAAACAAGGAGATAGGGATGTGTACTTACACCAGACCTATTCTCTTTATACAGTGAAAACATAATACATGCAATAGTTGATATCCCATGAATATCGGCTGGAAGACATAACATAAATAATTTAAGATATGCGGATGACACTGTTCTGATTGCTAAAAGTGAGGAAGACCTTCAAGAATTAATTAATGTAGTAGTGACAAACAGTAAAGAGAAAGGCTTCTTCATAATCATAAAGAAACAGAAGTAATCGTTATTTCAAACAAATAGAACACCACATCTTGCAAGATCAAAGTGAATGATACAGTATTAAAACAGGTCCACCAATTCAAGTATTTAGTTACAACGATTACAGCAGATGGAAGAAGTTCAACTGAAATCAGAAACAGAATAGGACAAGCAAAATCAGCATTCAGAAAAATATATTGTGTAATATGACCTTGTCATTAGAGGTAAGGAAGAGAGTTCTGCAGTGTTATATAACTCCTATACTAAGAAATTGATGTGATTCTTCAACAGTAAACAAATAAAAAATTGGGAAATTAGAAACAGTAGAGGTGTGGTTCTAAAGAAAAATGCTGAGATTTTTATGGGATGCCATAAAAACTAATGCAAAGGGTTAAATGCGAGACGGAGCTTAGTCAACAATATAAGAATATTACAATCTTAATTTTTCGGCCAGCATTAGATATCATCCACAAAATTCCTTGGAGCAATAATACAGTCTGCAAAGATGAATCGATGGCATGGCTGAATACGTTGAAAAATCATTGAGCGCCTATTTGCAGACATGCCAAGTTTCCATTCAGCTCGATGAATCAATGCTCCCAAATAATAAAGTACTTCTCTTATACCTACGATTCATAAAATATGACAAAGTTTGTCAATAATTATTTGATAAAAGCTTGAAAGTGGACACAAAGGGAGAATGTATATTTAATATCATGAATAATTCTTTGATGAGAAAGACATTCCTATTTGTAATATTTTGTCTGCTGCTACTGGTGGTGCTCCAGCAATGACAGGGCGCCAAAAGAGATTCCTAGTTATTATGAAACAAACAGTACCAAACCTACTCGCTATACATTGTGTACTTCATCGTCAACATTTAGTGAGAAGGATTTACGTGAGCGCCTGCATATGTCATTCAATCTCGTTATTAGAGCAGTCAACAAGACAAGAGTATAAGCAATCATTGAGTGACATACTGTTTAGTCAACTTGGTAGTGATGTACCAGAGTGTCACGACACCCCAGTCCAAAGAGCGACACTGAGAGGTATCTACGCTTGGCTTGTGAGACGTTTATCTGCACACACATTAATTTGTAGTAGAGAGTTTTGGAGGACATTGAAGTAACTAGTAACATTACACGATGGACAGGTTACAGTCTAGCAGAGTGCACCACCAAGACAAGAGACAGGAGATGTTGGAGATACGTTGCAGCCAACCTTCGTTGCGGAGACGGCACTTGATGATGATGATGATAAAGTAACTATTGTTGTAGAAATTACGTCAGAGAAAAGAAGAAAGATGACAGCCGGGGAAGGAAATCGTTCGTTAAACTTGGCGAACGAGATCATTTAGGATAATGATCATTCTCCAAAATGCCTTGTTGTCATCAGGTAGAAAGTTTGCCACTTGGAGGTCATGTTTTGTTTCGTTGGCAACATCGTACGAATTGCCATCAAGGAGAAGGTATGGCCATTATTAGCCCCTGATTGTTGGCAACTATATTACTTTGGCGTTGGAATAGTCTGCACTAAAGCAGAGAGTTGAATGTTTATACTTCAGTTATTCAATCATCAAAAGCATTAATGCTGAAATGGAGGTTGCTGCTGTTATTTACGGTACATGAAATTTTAGTGTCCTGTAGAATAATAATATGTATCTCCATTGCTGGTAACTATGAAATTTTCATTGGATTTGTCTGCACTAAGGTAGATAATTTATACTTTAGTTATTCAATTAGCAAAAGTGTAAGTACTAAGTGCTGAAATAGTGGCTGCTGCTGTTATTTACGGGACGTGCAAGCTCAGAGTCGTATGGAATAAGAATATATATTTCGAGTGCTGTTCACTATGCAAATATAAATAACCAAATGGTCAGAGGGTGTCCGACAAAGTGGATTGTGCCGCAGTAACCTAATGAACAAATAGTCAAGCAAAATGAATTAAACAGGTTACTAAAACACTTACCTTGCCTATTAATAAAAATATATTTAAAAAAGTATATATAAAAAAACTAAACTTATACAGTTTCATGATCCGCATTTCTCCACGTATCGGCTCAAATTGAACATTTTTCAAGAGACAAACAACAGAAAACAACAAAATAAAAAACAAAATAGATGACTAGATTTCATCAAGCCCCGTCTCGGAGACGGGGCTTCATTTTTTAGCAATCAGAACAGTATCATCCGCATATCTTAAATTATTTATGTTATGTCTTCCAGCCGATATTCATGGGATATCAACTATTGCATGTATTATGTTTTCACTGTATAAAGAGAATAGGTCTGGTGTAAGTACACATCCCTATCTCCTTGGTTTTTGTTGTTGAATGGTACCAAATTAAATTCCTATTCTTCCTGTTGCTGTTTTTTGCCAGTACATGTTCTCGGAGACGGGGCTTGATGAAATCTAGTCATCTATTTTGTTTTTTATTTTGTTGTTTTCTGTTGTTTGTCTCTTGAAAAAGGTTCAATTTGAGCCGATACGTGGAGAATTGTCCTGTTTAGTTTTATTGTATGTTTTTTATATATACTTTTTTTAATATAGTTTTTATTAATAGGCAAGGTAAGTGTTTTAGTAACCTGTTTAATTAGTTTTGCTTGACTACTGGTAACTATGCATTTGGCCTTTCGATGTGTTTACAATAAAGCAGAGATTCAAGTAATTATACTTCAGTTATTCAATAAGCAAAAGTGCACGGCATTAGTGTTGAGGTACAGGCTACTGCTCTTATTTGCAGAACGTGGAAGTCTAGTGTCTGGTAAATAATATTATGTGTTTTCGATTGTTGTTAACTGTTTCGTTCACATTAGATAATTGTCTGCACTAAAGCAGAGAATTCAGCTATTTGGAAGTGTTGGACTCTTTGTTGTATACTGATTGTTTTTTATTTGCTTCGGAGGTCGTGAAATAAAAGTGACGAGTTCCACAACTCCAACAAAATTAATGAAACTGTGTTTTTGATCTTTCTTCCAGTGGTAGAAGGCTGTACTCGATTGTGTTGAGGTGTCATATGTTTCAGATAGCATATTACCATAGGTTCAGAACTGGCCACGGCACCAGAGTTGCCAGATACTCTTGCACAGTCAAACTGTCAATACCAGACAACACCACACAACACATAACATAATACCATCTCATCCAGGAAAACATATGGCAGACGATCCATCATCTGTCATATACTGTCACACAATCATCCTTTCAATACTGTCACCTTGAAAACGATGAGGATTTCAATCCTTTCTGCTTCACACATAAGTTAGTTGACTTTCAGAAGGTGTTTGTCTAAATCGATTTTTACAATACGTTTGATTCAGTAATTAATTCTTATAAAACAACGACCACGGATTGACAGTCAACCTGATTACATCGAAAAATAACATCGCTTTTTTGACAGACCTATATAAAATATTTAATTAAGTCAATCTACAATTACAAGGTGATGAATTGATTTTTAAAAAAAAAACGATATCGCCGCTTTTGTGGGGAAACTTCTGTTCAAAAGGAATCTATACCGATGAGGAATATAGCCACTTCTAAAATTTATTAGCAGTGTCTCTCAAAGAGGAAGATTTACTTAAATACTTCCAACACTTCCGTGATATTCTAGACATGAATATATCAAATTTGTTCTAGATCCTTTCTCATGTAAACACGTCCAATTTAGAAGAGCAACTCATAGAACTCGCAACTAATGAATAACTAAAATTAAAATTCTGTAGTGGGTACCAAATGTTCTGGCTTTAGAAATAAATACCAACATTCTACCCAGGATTATGGGAAATAGTGCATCAATTTTTAATTGATTTCCATCTTCCTATTTGGCTGAGTTTGGATTTAGTGCTGTAGCGAACTAAGAAAAAGAACTCGATTACATATAACTGAGCGTTCATATAACTGAACGCCTGTTTTTAATGACAGTTGAAACAGTTGAAATAATATATATTTATACAAAAAAAAACTTTTAAAAATGCATCAGGCATTAATCCTTCACATTAATTTGTTAGTTTTGCTTCGCATTTTTACTGTATAAGTTCGCAATGCAAAATTGTGTAATATATTTGATTGGTGTTTTAATTATTACAATAAAATTCTTACTAATGTAATACAATTTCTTAATAAGTATTCCCAATATTCATATTTAAACCATTGTATGAAACTGTTCATAATGCTATTCGGGCATACACTTTACAATCTTTAAATATGGGCTATTTTCCTTCAAAATTGGTATAGCAATAGCTGTGGTCAAGATGAAACACATTGTGTCCACTTCGTTTTCAATTATTTAAGGGCATATGCAGCAATGTATCATTAATTACTATTTATGCTGAAAATATCGAACGGCTGCCGAAAACTGTAATAATGGGGGGAGGGGGGATTTCAGCACTTAGGCCTATGTCTTGCAAAGGGGGCAGTGGCCCGAAAATGTTTGGGAAACTATGGTCTAGAAAGTTACTACTATCTCAAGCTTCCATGGATTCTAGAATTCTGATAGGAAAATAAATGGCTATTATTGAATACATTGAGTGGACAGTGCAGGCAAATCTTATTGGCTTCCCTATCTAGACTGGTTATCGGCGTATCTGTAATGAAATGCTGCCCGTAATAATACCGACCATCAGAACAAAAGGCACTGAACTATATCTGTGGGTACTATGTATATCACAATGACAGCACCAGCCACTCTACTGTAGTTATTTTTCCCGAGGAGAAGGTACGCACCGAGTGAAAGATACCGCCAAAATGCAGTATTACTATCACTGATGAAACATTAAATCATGTCGATAAAGTTAAGTATCTTGGCACAATTTTAACACCAGACAAGCAGTTGCTCCAATGACATCAAGAACATTATAGCACATATTAAATAAACATTAAAAAAAATGTGAAATATTCTATGCAATTGATTAATATCAATACATATGCGAGGCAATTAATATACACGCTATTAAGATTTGTAGGGCATGTGATCATGAAAGTAAAACTTGAAAATTCAATAACCATAGGAAAGATCACGGGGAGAAGAGACAGAAGAAGACAAAGAAATACATTTCTGGATGGGTTGTCACCTTGGCAAAAATGAAGTCACCAACTGAACTCATTAACAACACAAGAGACAAAGAGCTGCACGATCGCATACGCCACTTGAGAAGGTCACCTTCTACAACTAGACAGTATTCTTCACATATGTCGTGACCTTGAACATGTCTTCCAATCTGACCATATCATGTTGGTTATGAATACAGTTGAATCCTGTTATAAAAACTTGGACTGGACCAACAAAATATGTTTGTGCTTGTAATAACAGAAATTTACTCAATACAGGACAAGCAATATTGAATATAATTGAGGATTCTGAAAAGTGTTCTTAAAGATGGGAAATGTATTATAAAAGGATGCGCTATACATATATTCAACTGTATTAGTTATTAATGCACCACTTTCCTATCATTCTGCTACACATACTGGTGAATTTGTCCTATTTTTTAAATCCAAATATCAGCAAATCTTTCTAAAACATATGTTTTAAAGTTTATTTTATTTTCTAGAATTACGGGCGAATAAGCTCTTGTTTCCTATGCGCAAATAATTTTTTAAAGATGTTTCTGTCGTACACATAAGACGCCGACTCTCAACTGTATGCACTCTTTTGAGAAACCTCCAAATCATATGTGGTATATGTATGCATGTGAGGTGGGCGGGTAGTAGTTCGACCGCTGTTAAAAATAATGTTTAAGTAGGTCATCACATTACAGTTGGAGAGTTTTTATTGAATCCTAATAACGGTCATCGTGTCGTAGAAACTGTAACAACTTTCTAGAAAGAGTATGTTTAGTCACTGAAATGAAGCAGTATATCCACACTAGCTTAACAATTGTGAGAGAATCAACTCTTGAGAACATCTATATTTACCAAGCTTACATCTGGATTCAGCTTATTTTCATATTTTTATTAATAAAGACTTGTCTCTAAATCCTTTCTTGGAGTGTATTTTCTTGGAGCAATCACATTTTCTCTGAGGCCCCTCTAGGTACATGTCCCCGCCGGGTCCTAAGCAAATGCTTAAAATTGTTACAGCTTACTCCATGTCTGGTGCAGAAGCATTCAATGTGGTGCGATCTAGACTGGTTATGGCATTATGGGATAGAATATCTTCTTCCGGCTTCAGCATGGCTTTGGGTCAAAGCTTTTCCCATGAGATGGGAAAGCCAACTCCATCCCATAATCTCCTTAGTCGCCTTTTACGACATGCGCAGAAGGTAAATAGTGTTGCTATTCTTTGCTCCCCTTTCGGGCCCCGGCAACACACGGGCGGGATAGGATATGAGAACTGTGTCATTCTTGGATGCCCCAGAGAACAGAAATAGTGGCGATGTCTTTCTTGCTTCATTATCCTACTATGAAGAAAACAACGGAGATATGATATGTGCATTGTACCATCACATTAGTGCTGAGAAAAACCACCCATTATATGATGCTATTATAAGGATTAAATGAAATATTAAAAAGAGGGCAATCATAGTATCCAAATAAAAAATCATGGACTTACTAACTCATAAAATAAAATCTCAGCAAACAACCAAATGCTGGATAAAATATCCACCTTTACTTACTTGGATGTGTTCGTCCATTAGAAATGCTGATGAATATTTTTTTACATCCACTTTTCAAAATTCAATTTGAATTATGTCCAAGCCTAATAGTTCGTAAATTGCTATTGAGCCCTATTCGAGCTGTAAATGTCATTGGACAATTCGGACATGGAATGACAATTGTAGATGGATTTTGGTATATCCGTGACTTTCTATCCGCGCTGTTGAGCTGCTTCATTTCTCCTTTTTTTCACAAGATGATGCGCTCTTTTTGACTGTAGAGCGCCATGTAGATCTATTTTGTGCAAGTTCTTCCCATGTATCTTGGTCTATTTCAAAGGCTTTCAGTGAGGTCTTTAACGAATCTTTGTAGCGCTTCTTTTGAACACCTTGAGATCGTATGGCCATTCTTCAACTCACCATAAAGAAGTATCTTTTGCAGGCAATGATCTGGCATTCGTACCAGATGACCTGCCCAACGAATCTGTCTCTGCATCACATTAGTATAGTGTAAATGTTTAGGAATACCAAATCTGTCAAAGACAGTCATATTCGAAATCTTGTCTTGCCATCTGATGTTCATAATGTTTCTGAGACAAGTTTTGTGAAAGTAATTGAGGTTCTTCACATGTCATCTATATATAATTCATATTTCACCAGCGTATAACAGCACTGGAGGTACCACTGCTCTGTACACTTTCTACTTAGTCTATAGATTTCTATGTCACACATTTGCGTACAATCTGCCGAAAGTGCTGCTTGCCTTGGCGATCCTTGTATACACTTCACCATCAACAGTGGCATTTTGTGATATTTTACTCAACCTAGGTATGTTCATCTATTCACAACTTCCAGTGCTACGCCATTTACCTTTATGCACGGACCTTTGGTATCTTTGGTTGCTAATCTAGTCATGCTCACGCAGTTCAGAAGAGTTAGATCAGTCTCGAGTAACGCTTGATTTAAAGCCAGGCCTTGAGGGTTGTTATTTGGGTTTTCCTAAGAGACATTTTGCGCATTGAAATCCCCGCAAACCAGTAGCATTTCTCCAGGGAGATGCTAAAGTTCGCTAATGAACTCCCAGTCGTCAGGCTTAATATGGGAGCAATTTCCCATGTAGATTTTAATGATGTTCCACAATCTACCATGGAATGTTATCTGTACTTCCTGCAACTCTCTATCCCACGCTGTTAAATTCAATAGTGTGTGTGGTATTTCTTGCCTAACGAGAATGGCTTCCCCGTGGTGTGTTAGGCTTACAGGATTGATGTGACATACGAAGTCCATGAATTTCAACTGTTCCTGTCTGTGTCTCCTGTTATAACATGATGTCGAAGTCATACAGGAGACGTTCGAGAACTGGGCCAATATCCAATGTTGATGTTATGTTTCCTAATTCTATCGGTTTTCCTTATGTATTCCTTCCTTCTGCTCCCTCTGTTATTCACAGCACGGCGACCGCGTTTTCTGACCTGATGGTGTTCAGAGTATAATGCGGCCGAAACAGACGTCGACATCAGGACACATTTCAGGTCCTAGCGACAGGTTTCTTTGTTGTTCCGGTCGCCCACGCTGTACCCGTCCACGAACTGCGAGGGCTGAAGCTCTAGTGTTGTTATTAGATGTAACAGATATTTCTGAATATACTGGACAGAGAGTTATTGTTCACCTTTTCGGGAATTCCCGTTCAACAGTGAAAAGTTGTTGGTGTGTGTACTAGGCGGTAATTTCTTGATAATTCTTCTAATGAATAGTAAAAATCATAAATTATACCGACCTTCATTAGAAGGGTTTTTGCACACATAATTTTCTCCTTTCCTGTCAAAGAAAAAACTGCATAATACAACCGCAACCTCTATACAGAATACTGTTGACAGCATGAGCTTGCGATCCGTCATTTTCACTGCATAGGACTAAACGTAATTGTATGTTATAAATACCCTCACGATTGTTGGATGGATAAGCTACACACTGCAGCCAGTTTGGTCTCTCATAGTTAAATCTATTTGTTAGAATATGCAAAAAAGTGAAAAGTGCGCATCACTGCCCCTGGCTACCATACAAACGTTGTTACGATTGTATTGTTGACAAATTTCGTCTTGCGTTTGTCGATGATCGCTTTCATCATTAAACTTTTTAGTTCAAGCACAATGTCGGAACAACATGGTAACTGTTATCGAAGTTCCTCGAAAACGGGTTCCTCAGGGTTAAAAACAACATATCACAAGCGCATCAGAGTAACTGTGACCACTCATGGCGCCATTTTTAACCGGAAACCATATTATTTAACATATTATCAGGACATACCTGATATGTGATTCGAATTTGGTTATACTCGAAGTTAACAACTTTCATTCAATTTACCATCATACTTTCCAGGAAACGTGGCAATTGCATTCCAGTAGGTATAGGCTATATGCAGAAGCCAGACTCTGGTCAGTAAGAATTCCTCAGAGATTTTGTCTGGTTCGGCACGTATGCAGTAAAAACATTCACAGTTCAATACACAGGGACGTGTATTAGGGAAGAAAGTGGTGCTTTCTATACAACTACTAACACATAGTATGTGGATGGAGGTGATGTTGGTGACCAGGAAAATGATATGGCTGGAGATTCAGATTGCTATAGGTGCTTGTATTCTGAATGATTCTGCTTCAATAGATTGAGTCAGGCTACCTACGCTGTCTGTGGCTTGAGTCGATGACGAAATCTGGGATCAAGAGAGCTGTCTTCATTTTTGTGTCTGGATATACGGATGTTTTGGAAAATAAAATAACCGACATACTTGTCGTAATTTAAAGGACAGTGCTGATATATTGAATGCAATCAAGGAGTTAGTCTTGTTATGGGATGTATTTTGAGTTTCTTCTTCTGTGTCTATGGCTACAAATCAGGAGATATAAAAGCTCCAGTGTCAGGTAACGACCCTAAACAGGAAATGGGTGGCTGAGGTAATACGGTAAATATCAAAATGAACAAAAATAGGTATTAAGTGTTATCAAAATAAGTCTGTTTCGGCGGCATTAGACTTGAAACACCATCGAGTCGGATGGCTGCCGGAACAGAGAGCGGAACACTTATGGGAATACCCCACATGCCGTGAGGCCAGTTTCTAATTATGAATCAATATAAGTCGATAAGACAACCTAACAACGAGACAGTGATAGACGAAGTTTTGACTAAAAAAGTCTTCACCAGGACAAACAAAATACCACACAGTAAACAATAAAAATTACTTAACTCGATAGTAATTTCCAGTGAAAAAGAAATATGAACTAGAGGAACCAGGTTAAATAGCAAATAGTAGCCTGTTACCACACGTTGACGGACGCACAAGCGAGAAAGAGTATCCTCGGGCTATTAGAGACGATAAAACTTGAGCGAACAAAGGCAGGATGAAACAGGACAGGTAGTATTAGAGAACGCATGGTAAGCAAGAACCTTAGTGTAAATCAGGGCCGTAGTAGGAAAAAGGGGGCAGATACCAGTAATCACGACTCGAACAAAATGGCCTATAATAACAGATAAAACGAGAGAAAGGGAGTTGAGAAAAGGAAGGAGAACGAAAAAAGGGGGTAATTAGAGAGGCGAGAAAAAAGAAAAGAAGTGAAAGTGGCAGATCGACGTGTCCCAAACGAAAACGGAGATACGTCACACAAGGAAGCAATGTGCAGGTGGGAGTGTGCCCACGGGACGGAGGGAAGCTATCATGGAAAAGTGTGCCGTAGGAAGATTAAAAAAAGAGCTACTATAGGAAGACGGTGCCGAAGAAAAGTGAACTAGTGAAGGTGGAGAATACAGGTACAGAAAAAGAAGGCCATGACTGAAGGAACTACAACTAAGGCATGTGAAATGTATCTTCTTCTTCTTTCTGTCCTCATGTACCTTTCGGTGTTGAGGGGAGAACGAGTGTACGGTCTTTTGTCCTTCTGTTTGCCTCTTCTGCTGTTATATTTCCGAGTGTCTCTAATACACTATCTATCCATTTTTTACGAGGGCATCCAATAGGTCGACTGTTTTCGTATCGTTTGTTAAGTGTTTTTTGGATAATACTTTGCTCTTTCTGTCTGGTTATGTGACCACATGCAGGGTGTCTGGATGTATTATATTGTTGACTTGATCCCTAATTGTTTCCTTGGTGCTTCATTCCTGATTTTGTCTCTCAAGCTAACTCCAATCATACGTCTCACACATTTCATTTCAGTGGTGTTAATCTTATGTATTGTTCTAGAATCCAATGTCCAAGTTTGACACTGATAACACAATGTTGGTAAGAAAATGGTGTTGAAAAGCGCTTTCTTTGTTTCTAGTGTAATATCTTTGTTTCTTAATAAAGGTGTTAATTGACCAATGACCTGACAGGCCTTATTACATCTTGCGTTTATTTCTGCTTCTTGTTTATTGTCATATATCAATATGCTGCCCAGATATTTGAATTCATCTACTTGTTTTAGTTGTTTATTGTTTATCTGTATGTTGATGTTCTCCTTTTCTCTTGCAATATTCATTACTTCTGTTTTGTCTATGTTGATTTTCATTCCAAATTGCTTGCCTGGTGTGTCTATTATGCTTAGGTGGTCTTGCAGGTTTTTAATGCTGTTGTGGAATAAGACCTGGTCATCTGCAAAAAGCAGTTCATTTGCTTCATTAGAATTTGCTGTTTTGTTTATATGGTCCATGTATGTAATAAAAAGTAGTGGGGATAATACACATCCCTGTTTTACTCCTGTGCTAATCACAAAGTCCTCTGTGTAGCCTGCTGCTGTTCTTACAGTGCAACTGCTGTTGTTATAGAGACTTCTACAAACGTTAATAAAATGTTGGCATACTCCATACATTTTTAATGTTTTCCATAGTGTTTCTTTGTTTACTCTGTCAAATGCTTTCTCTTGATCTATGAAGGATATGTATAAATTTTGGTTGTATTCTATTGACTTCTCTGCCAGCTGTTTCAGAATAAATATTGCATCAGTACATCCTCTGTTTCTTCTAAAACCCATTTGTGTATTGCTAAGATGTTGTTCTTATTACAGGTCTCATTCTTTTCTCTACTATTTTTGCATATAGTTTTCCTGCATGGCTTAACAAGGAAATTCCCCTTTACTGGTTACAGTCTCTTTTGCTGCCTTTCCTTTTCCATATTGGCACTATGATAGCTTTTCTCCAGTCTGTTGGTGTCTTCTGTTGCATCCACGCCGTTTTAAAAATTCTTTGTAGCCAATATAATCCTGTTTCTCCTGCTGCTCTTATAATTTCTAATGGTATGTTATCTATCCCTGGAGCTATGTTATTTTTTTGCCTTTTTTATGACCTCGGCAATTTCCTCTGAGAATATTTGGCTCTTGTTCATTATAACTCTTTATGGTTTCTTTTGCTGTATTATTGCTTGATGTTGTATTTAGTAACTCAGAAAAGTATTCTTTCCATCTTTTTAATGTTCTTTGCTTATTTGAAATGGGATTACCTTCTCTGTCATTTATTAGTTCTGTAGGATCGTGATTTTCTGTTCTGGTTCTCATAACTTTGATTGTTTTGTAGAAGCGTTTTGTATCAGTTTTGTAATCCTGATTCAAGTTCTTGCCAAAATCAAACCATGATTTACTCTTAGCTTCTTTAATCAGTTGTTTTACATTTTTCCGTGCTAATGCATATTTTTCATATGTTTCTTGTTCTTTATGTTTCCAATCTTTGTATAGTTTCTTTTTCTCTTTCACGCCTTGTCTTATAGTTTCACTCCACCACGTGGTGCTCTTTTCCCCCGCTTTACCACGTTGTTTAGTACCACATATTGCTTTAGCTGTGTTCATTACTAAGGTTTTAAATTGTGTCTACTCTTCTTCTACTGATCTTGTTTCTGGGTTTAATTTCTTGTATTTTTCTGCTATTTGTCTTTCAAAGAGTTTTAATATGTTTTCATCTTGAAGCTTGTTAATTCTAATGATCTCGTAATTGTCTTTCTTGTGTATTTTATCAATATGTTCGCTTGCATTTGGCTTTCTGATGGTAGCCATCACCATTAGATAGATTTGTATCATCTGATAAATTAGGTACGGCTCTACTGTCCATGATTTGTCTTCTGTTCTTGGTTTTTGTTAATATGAAGTCAATCTGGCTTCTGCATTCAGGCTTGTTCCATTTGTGCCAAGTATAGATATGTGACTCTCTGTGTTTAAAGAAAGTATTAGTGATGTATAGTTCGTTTTTACTGCATATCTCTAGTAATATGTCTCCATTTTCATTTCTTGTTGTTAGCGTATCCCCAAAAGGTCCTAGGTATCTACTGTCTTCACTCGTTCTTTTCCCTGGTCTTCCGATTAAAATCTCCCATTACTATTAGGTCGTCCTCTTTATCTATTTTGTTTATGTTTTCATTCAATAGTTCATAGAGTTCTTCACTGTCTGTTTAGTTGTTGCATGGGGAGTAACTTTGTATGTAAGTTGTTCTTATGTTGTTTTCTAGCATTGTGATGCTCATTATTCTCACTGAAGTATAGCTTATTTCTAACATGTTTGTGGCAGTTTTTTCTTCCACTATAAACCCTACACCATGTTCCGCATTGTCATTCTCGTTTACACCTGAATGTGTAATTGTAAAGTTGTTGTGTGCAATGTATAGGACGTAAAATCCAAAAATATAAATGACCAGCTATATGGTTCCATGGCCAGTTATTGCTTATGAAGTAGTGTAAATATTTACTGTCATGAATGGTTTGATCAAAAATGTCAAAGAGCAGACGTTTAAATATCTCATTCTTCAAGTGACTTTCACTGGGCATGCTCAGAATCTTCTTCTTCTGCATTTATTCTCAAACTTACACACATTAGCAAGATGTAGTCAGGAGAACAGGACATGTTGTTCCATGGTTTACATCTTGACTGCGACGCCTATGACTTTTTGTATGACACATCTGGCTTCAGCGTGACATTTTGGTTACTTTCACCTATGGAATGGGAAAGCCAGCCACATCCAAATTTCCCGTTGCCACCTCTTACAACATACATGACATATATGTCAAGAAAAACAAAAATAGGTAGGTGTGTTACCAAAATGAAACATAAAACAACTTAACAACGAGATACAGAGACAGACGACGTTTCGACTATAAAGCCTTCATCAGGACAAACAAATGACCACAATAAAACAAGTCTTACATGGAGACAAATAGGGTTATAATGAGGACAATAGCAGATAGGTAATGAGGGAAGAAAAGATGTGGAAGCATGACAGGTGAGAAAAACGTATGGGGAGAAGTTAGTAGTAAGTAGGGAGGAGAAAGTAGACTGAAGAATGTGAGATGAACAAAGGAAAAGATATGGTAGCAAGTAAATTACATTAAAATAAAATAAAAATACTCACCTCAAAAGTGGCAACAGAGAATGAATGCTACAGACAAGCAATCATGATGTAAGGGAAGAGCAAAATGAGATGATACGAGGGATCAGGTGGGAGAGAGAAAAAGTGGCCAAAAACTGCAGGAACAGAAGAGAATGAGCAAACAGAAGGAAGAGAATATGAGCAGATAATTGTGATATATGAGAATAAAATGGTAGTAAAATAACTGATGCAGCGACTAGTCTATGGTCCTCCCATGTGAATGAGCACACGCATAATGGCAATAAAGTAAAGAATGGACAGTGAAAGTCAGATTCCTATCAAGGGTCATGATAGCACGTATTTGTACAGGTTAGAAAAATAAAGGCATGCCACAGTAATAGACGGTACCCGAGGCGCTGAAGTGAAAAGAAAACACACCCGCGAAAGGGGAACAATAGAAAAGACAATATCCTGGTATGGTCACAGTGCATACCAACTGATGAGAGTAAAGGGGCGTAAGTAAATAGGTAAATAGCCATAGAGAAAGAAGACAGAGTATAAGACAAATGCACAAAAAAAAGGGGACGTGGTGGATCGACGAAATCCCCTAGACGGAGATACGTCACGCAAGAAAGTGAAGTGCGGGTGGGAGGGAGCCCAGAGGACACAGGGAGGGTACAACAAGGGAGGGTATGGGACTATCACGGGGAAGCACGTCGTGAGATGGTATCAGGCTGGTATAGCGAGACATAGGAAGAGGGTGCCGGAGATAAGGGCACCAGAGAAGATAGGGAATAAGGAGACAGGAAAAGAAGACCATAGCGGGAGGAGGCAGACCCGGAGTTACAGCCAAATCATGTGAGGAAGTGGAGGGTCGTAGCGTCGTAGGTGACAAAGTAAGGGTCATCTGTCCACAGTGTCGCAGTAAAAGGAGGTCGGTGTAGCAGAGGTTCCAATAAAATGTGATAAGCTGTAACCTGATGTACATTGGTGAGACGGGTAGATTCCTAGCCACTAGGTTTGCCGAACACTTACGGGATATCCGTAACTGTGGATCTTCTCCGGTGGCCCTCCACTTCAACAGCAATTCTCACCGGGGGGCACAGGACATTCAGGTCACTGGCCTTTTCTCTTGCCACTCTGGTGACCGGCAACGTTTCTCATTAGAGAACCGCCTTATTCTCAACCTTGGCACTCTTAAGCCCCATGGCATCAATGACCAGTTATACTTTCAATAATCTCTTAAACCCCCCCCCTTTTGCCCCCCCCCCCGCTCTGCCTCCCTGCTGCTCCTATAATCTTTACATTACCCTTATTTCTTCCTGCTCATCTCCTTGATACTGTTGCTCTCTATTGTGGTGGCTCGGCCGGGGCCCCCACCCAGGGTTTGGGGCTACGGTGACATGTCACGTTGCGATTGGTGTGTTGGTGGGTGGTTACGCCATGGGACTGGGACAGGTGCAGCTTCATCCGGGGTGGGTCTGTTGCGGTTTGGTACGTCGGTTTGATGGTTGATCTGTATCCCCTCGCTACCCCACTCTACTCTCTCTCTACGGGTTGTTTCACCCATGCTTCATCCTCCTCTTCTCCTTTAGATTCTTTGTCATACTCTGTCTACTTTCTCTATTTCCATTGCTTAGGGCTATGTCCGCTCTTTCTCTTGTGCCATTCTCTGTGGCCCGTGGGCGACACCACGTACCTATTATCATATTTCTTCTGGCCACTTTCTTATCAATTGGGGCGGCTACCCATACAGTTACGTAGCATGTGGTATGTGGTGACTGTTTGATGACTGACAAATGTTTTTTTTTTTTTTTAAATAAATAGACTTTGCAGCGCCAACAGGCTTCCTGCTTCACACGACTTGGATGGCTCGGATGCAGTGGTTCCCCCATATATATTTATGGAGCCAGCGTGCAGTACGGGCAACGCCCCCAAACGGGTTGCAACGTACGGTTGGTCTCACACAGATGCGAACCTCGTTTCATAGGACACTTCGCTCCCCACGGTGCATGCCCCAAACCAAGGGATCGTGTATCGTGGCCAGAGTCTCTGTCCTTTGATCGTTGTTCCCATAGATGAGCTAGTGTACAGTGCGAGCAATACCCACATAGGGGTTGCGACGTGCGGCTAACTCATCCCTTTATCATCTTCGGTTTATACGACCGGTCTCATTTCCCAACACCTGGCCTACAAGGTACTTGTCGTTGTGGTTGTGACCTTGGTCCATCTTCCGTCACATTTTATTGGAACCTCTGCTACACCGACCTCCTTTTACTGCGACACTGTGGACAGATGACCCTTACTTTGTCACCTACGACGCTACGACCCTCCACTTCCTCACATGATTTGGCTGTAACTCCGGGTCTGCCTCCTCCCGCTATGGTCTTCTTTTCCTGTCTCCTTATTCCCTATCTTCTCTGGTGCCCTTATCTCCGGCACCCTCTTCCTATGTCTCGCTATACCAGCCTGATACCATCTCACGACGTGCTTCCCCGTGATAGTCCCATACCCTCCCTTGTTGTACCCTCCCTGTGTCCTCTGGGCTCCCTCCCACCCGCACTTCACTTTCTTGCGTGACGTATCTCCGTCTAGGGGATTTCGTCGATCCACCACGTCCCCTTTTTTTTTTTTTTTTTTTTTTTTTAACCTCTGCATTTGTCTTTATACTCTGTCTTCTTTCTCTATGGCTATTTACCTATTTACTTACGCCCCTTTACTCTCATCAGTTGGTATGCACTGTGACCATACCAGGATATTGTCTTTTCTATTGTTCCCCTTTCGCGGGTGTGTTTTCTTTTCACTTCAGCGCCTCGGGTACCGTCTATTACTGTGGCATGCCTTTATTTTTCTAACCTGTACAAATACGTGCTATCATGACCCTTGATAGGAATCTGACTTTCACTGTCCATTCTTTACTTTATTGCCATTATGCGTGTGCTCATTCACATGGGAGGACCATAGACTAGTCGCTGCATCAGTTATTTTACTACCATTTTATTCTCATATATCACAATTATCTGCTCATATTCTCTTCCTTCTGTTTGCTCATTCTCTTCTGTTCCTGCCGTTTTTGGCCTCTTTTTCTCTCTCCCACCTGATCCCTCGTATCATCTCATTTTGCTCTTCCCTTACATCATGATTGCTTGTCTGTAGCATTCATTCTCTGTTGCCACTTTTGAGGTGAGTATTTTTATTTTATTTTAATGTAATTTACTTGCTACCATATCTTTTCCTTTGTTCATCTCACATTCTTCAGTCTATTTTCTCCTCCCTACTTACTACTAACTTCTCCCCATACGTTTTTCTCACCTGTCATGCTTCCACATCTTTTCTTCCCTCATTACCTATCTGCTATTGTCCTCATTATAACCCTATTTGTCTCCATGAAAGACTTGTTTTATTGTGGTCATTTGTTTGTCCTGATGAAGGCTTTATAGTCGAAACGTCGTCTGTCTCTGTATCTCGTTGTTAAGTTGTTTTATGTTTCATTTTGGTAACACACCTACCTATTTTTGTATTTCTTGACATTTTGCCCTGTGTTACCCCAGCCACCTACTTCCTGTTTAGGGTTGTTACCCTACACTGGTTGATTTATACATGACATATAAATGTTGCTACTCTTTGCTCTTCTTACTCCTCCAACAAGACATGAGCGGATGATACCAGATAAAATATCAGCAAATAAAAGCAGAGGTTGTCATACTGACTACGTCTTCAGTATTGTGTCATTGGTAAAAAAAAAAATATGGACTCAACACAGTATTGCTGACATGCTCAATAATATACAAAGACTTCCTTTACTAATAAATATGAGAATTTATTATCATATTTGCCAATATTACTGTATATATATTTGTATATATTACTGTCATGTCTGCCAAACTTACAGAGCTCTTCCAGGCAATGTGGAAGCGATACCACAAGACTTTAAGGATGCTACCATCATACATCTATACAAGAGAAAAGGAAATCGCCTAGCTTGCGACAACCATCGAGGCATATCCTTGCTCTCTATAGCAGGCAAGATTCTGGCTAGGGTCCTGTTAAACAGATTGCAAGCTCATCTTGAGACAGGTCTTCTCCCAGAGAGCCAATGTGGCTTCCGACAGGGCAGAGGTACTGTTGATATGATTTTCACTTCCAGACAACTACAGGAAAAGTGTCGTGAACAGAACATTGGTCTCTACACCACATTTGTCGACCCAACTAAGGCATTCGACACTGCAAACCGCGAAGGACTATGGAAGATTATGGCCAAATTTGGATGTCCCGAAAAATTTACCAACATGGTTCGCCAGTTCCATGATGGTATGACAGCATGTGTGCAAGATGACGGCGCACACTCAAACCCCTTTCCAGTGACCAACGGCGTCAAACAGGGTTGCGTCCTTGCTCCGACGCTCTTCAGCATGGTGTTCTCTGCCATGTTAAATGATGCCTTCCGGAATAACTGTGCAGGAATTTGTTTTCGCTATCGAGCTGACTATTCAATTTTAGTAGATTGAAGGCCAAGACCAAAACTAAGACGCACATTGTTCGCGACCTCTTGTTCGCCGACGACTGTGCGTTGAATGCTACCAGTCTGAAAGACATGCGAGACAGCATGGGCCTCTTTTCTTTGGCCTGTGAAGCGTTCGGTCTCACCATCAGCACCGCGAAGACTTTAGTAATTTATCAACCAGCGCCAGGTGTCCCCTACACAAAACCAGTGATCACAGTAAAGGGACAAAAACTTAATACTGCTAATAAGTTTGAATGTCTCGACAGCACACTATCTTTGATGAGGATGTTGCCCTGCGTATTGCGCGTGCCAGTGCAACATTCGTGCCAATGTCTGGATCAGGCGTGGTCTCAGTCTGGCAACTAACGTGTACCGCGCAGTGGTTTTACCAACACTGCTTTATGCTGCGTCTTGCTGGACTGTCTATGCGAGACACACTCGGCAGCTTAATTCTTTTCACCTTCGGTGTCCACGAAACCTCATGGGAGTACGTTGACAGGATCGTGTACCAGATACGAAAATTCTTCAGAAGTCCCGTATGCAGAGAATCCATGCAATGCTGACTAGGTCCCAACTCCGCTGGACTAGCCATATCGTCCGTATGCCAGACAAGCGCCTTCCAAAGAGATTATTCTATGGTGAACTGTACGAAGGTAAAAGTTCAAGTGGAGGGCAGAATTAACTCTTCAAGGATCATAAAAAGCTCTCTCAAGCACTGCAGCATCGATCCTAGCTTCTGGGAGACTACAGCACTTGATCGCTCAGCCTGGCACACCCAGATCACTGCTGGCATCACGAAATAAGAAAAAGAAAGAACACTGCGGGCAATTTACAAGCGCAAGAACAAATCCGAAAATTCTTCTACCCCGAACCTTCAGCACTCCCGAATGCACTGCAATAGAACTTTCCTGCACGAATCGGACTCATCGGGCATCTACGAACTCACAAACCAAATTAGTTACCAATTTTAATTTTTTTTCCATCGCATTTAATGCTTTTCATGCCATGCTCATCTTCGCTTGCGAAGGAGGAACACAATCAAATATGATAATAAAATATCACAGACTAGCAAACAATTAATTTAAACACGAACCCAAAAAAGAAAAACAAAGGAAACAGATGAGTAACTGTTTTGTATTATAGATATATAATCACAGAAAAATGTGCATGTCCTCCATGAAAACTTTGTTTTTATGCATATTGGTGGTTTCATTATTTAAAGAACTATTTTCTTGTCTCTGGACACATTCAATTTACAATCTGAACTATAGGGCCTATGCCTAATACTGAAAAACATGAAACATCAAATGTACCTATAATGATGTACCGGGGTATGTCTAACTTTCAAAAGTAGACAAAGCTGTCACTGTTTTACAATGTAGGATGTTGGCGTGTTCACACTACATGTTTGCTGCTTGAAATATCAATGTGAAAGCATATTAGGAAATCTAGTGTGGCAATTATGTTATGCTTACTCTGGCAAGTGACAACACTCATACATTCATGATAATGCACTTGGTAACAAAATGACATAAAAGTGCATACATTAACTAATGAGGGGTAAACAAAATCAATACAATAATGAACTGCAAATATAAAAAAGATCACCATTTTATGTAACTGGTGATATTAAAAATTCAACTTATCAAATATTTTATGGTAAGTGGGCCTACTCTTTTTGTATTCACTTGTACATACGCATGTTAACTTCAGATATATGCCACTCTATGGCAGAGGACAGAGTGCTTAGATGGCCTAGGTAACAAGTTATATTTCCACTGCAGTAACCACACCATTCAGATAGCAATGGCAATTCACTGAACAAAAACTATTGTCTAGAACATCACCAGAGTCAAATAATGCTGGGTTGATCATATATTCAGAATAGGATGTACTACCATTGTTGTGTGTCCCCCCATCGAGGCCAGCACCTTGAAGCGGTGATGGGGCTTAGTTCAGCCAACATGGGCTGGAAACTAAGTCTGCTCGGGCAGTCCTACTCGAGCAGGACCATAGTCCGGCCCAAGTAAGCAGAGTGCTGAAGACGGAGGCAACCAGCCAAAAGACTCACAGATAATCAGGATGCCATGCAAAAAACACAATAGAAACATGTCTACATCTATAAACAGTTATGGTGCCTGCCCTGTGGCGGATGTTCAGACAGGGATGGTGCCGGGCCCTATAACTCAAAAGAGCCCAACCTCAGTTACCTCATTCTCAATTGCCCTGAGGAGCCAGGAGGCAAGGGAATAGAGCTACTGGCCAAACAAACAAACAAACGACCAATAAAAATAATGCACTGGAATGCTGATGGATACAGTGAAAAATTGGAACTTCAAAATGTCCTAAGTGAAGAACAAGTTAATATATGCTGTATCCAAGAAACACGCCTCAGCAGCGACATAGCCTTCAAAATCAGAGGCTACCAGTGCTACCAATCAGACCGAAAGGACAGATAAAAGGGTGGAATTCTGAGACTTGTTAAAAACAATATCAGTGCATGTCAGCTGGAAGTGTATATGAAGGGGGCAGAATACCAGGTGCTACACCTAAAGACAGAAAGTACAGAATTCCATCTCTTGAACTACTACTACCCAAATGATAGACCATTGGCACTGGACACAATCCCAGAAAAAGAGAGACTTATGGTGCATGGTGGCTACGATCACATGGACAAGAGAGGTGAGGAACTTGAGAACTGGCAGGATACAAATAATCTCATACCTATTAACCAGCCAGCAGACTCACCCACCTTCTACTCGAGAGCATGGAAACACCACCTCTACACCAGACCTGGCATTCCACTCACCAGGCCTGGAATGGAACATCACACATGTCGTTGGAAAGCAGCTTGGGGGGTAGTGACCACAGACCAGTATTTCTGAAAATCCACAATGAATTTACCAAGGACAGCAGCACGCTCACTAGGTGGAACTATAAGAGTGCAGACTGGAAAATGTACCAGCATTTAACTAGTGTTCTAGCTAAGGACATGAACTTGGACAAAGACATCAATAGAGCAGTGAGTGAATTTAATAGATGTATACTACATGCTTCTATAAAACCATACACAGGGGGGCACGCAAAAACTATAAACCCTACTGAAATGATGAACTGGAAAAGCTGCAAAATGAGATGCAAACATCTAGACAGCAGATCTAGCCAAGAACATCACAACAAATATCAGCAAACAAAGGCTAAATTTCAAAGAGCCAAGTTACAAGCCAGACGAAGCAGCAGGAAAGAAAAAACAGAGTCGCTGAACCTAGAAAGAGATACTAGGAAATTATAGACACTTCTAAAACAACTAAATGATGAAGGTACAGGGAGTAACACCAGAATCACACTTTATAAAGATAGAAACATTTTAACAGGTAAACATGTAGCTGATTACTTTGCAGATTCCTATGCAGAAGACAATAACATCAAAGTTAGCCCAGACAAACAACAGGAGGTTCGAGCGAACCAGCAAAGCATTGTACAAGGCAAACCTATACATGAAGTCATAGAGGCACCAATCACAATGAGAGAACTGGAGCATGCAATATCCAAATTGAAAATGAAAAAGTCCCCTGGAGCTGATGGAGTGTCCAATGAAATGATTAAACACCTGGAAATTGTAGCAAGAGCAAAGCTACTGCAGATCTTTAATACAAGCTGGTCCACAGGTAATGTACCACAGGTGTGGAGAGAAGCAATAATGATACCACTCCTCAAATCAGGAAAAGATAGCAACACAGTCTCCAATTATTGGCCAATCAGCCTCACAAGCTGTCTATGCAAAACAATGGAATGTATTATCAATCTTAGGATGCAGTGGTACCTTGAAAGTGAAAACCTTCTGGTATCACAGCAAGCAGGTTTCAGACAGTGCTACTCTACTGAAGATCAGGCAACCTACCTCTCCCAAGAGATTGAGGATGCCTTCCAAGATAAGAAACTGGTACTAGCAGCATCGATAGACCTCAGGAAAGCATTTGATAAGGTCTGGAAAGAAGGGCTCTTAAAGAAATTGCGAAATTGCAGGGTTAGCTCAAGAATGTACAAATGGGTAAAAGCGTACCTGAATAATAGAAGAGCCAGGGTACAATTAGATGGTCACAAGAGCAAGAAAGTCCTACAGCATCATGGAGTCCCCCATGTGGCAATGTATGCTGACGACCTGGTGTACGGAAGAACATGCGACAGTGGCCACTAAAGAAATACAAAGAGCTATCGATGCCCTAACCTTGTGGGCAAATAGATTGTGCTTCAGCATTATCATAGATAAGTGCAGCACTACACTCTTTACCCTCTCACCAAAACAAAAAGCTGGTCATATCAAGATAGATGGAGAGCTCTTGAAAGAAGACAAACAAACCCACATACCTTGGAGTTACTTTTGATGATAAGCTGACATGGAAGCAGCACATAAACAAAGCAACAACAAAAGCCAGAAGGAATTTAGCTATCCTGAGAAAACTAAGTGCAACCACATGGGGAGCCAGTGGGAATATACTCAGTAAAGTTTACCAGCAAGGCATAAGACCACACCTGGAATATGGTTCAGCTGTGTGGTGTCCTGCATCAAACACCACATTACAAGATCTAGATAAAGTGCAAAACCAGGCACTTAGAATAATGTTGGGAGCAATGAAATCAACACCCATAGCAGAGATGCAGAAAATGAGAAGAATGCAAACACTTGGCGAGCTAATTCAAGAAGAAAAGTTTCAGTGTATGCCACATCATCCAATGAAGGAAAGATTCCAAAATCTAGCAATGGGGCGACTGAAAAGAAGCATCTTTATCCATCAAGCTAAACGACTCCGTAGACAACTTACAGACCTACCTGAAGTTGACAGCCCCTTAAGATCTTACCAGAACAATTCCGTGGAGTGAAAGGCATGGTGTGCCAATTTACATTCAGACTCATGTGAAAGGAATACTAAGCGAGGACGAACAAAACAGTGTGCAGTGAAGGAAAGTCACCCTCAGTTTCCTGCATGAGGAATATCCACAAGATATATCGGTCAGAGTATACACAGATGGGTCAGCACAGAATGCTGTGAGATTCTATATAGAATATCCACACAATAATTCTGCAATAATTATGATGCAGAAATCCAGGCAATTAGTGTGGCAGCTAAAAAACTGCTAAGGAAAGTGCTGCCAAAGACCAACCAGATGTACCAATCACCTACCATCAGAAAAAACAGATGATCAAGTCAATAAGAAAGCCACAAAAACCAACACAAGATTATCACATTATGAACAGATCAGAACAAGTTATAATTCTATGCCTCAGAACAGGACACAACCGACTCCACAGTCACATGTATACAAAGTTCAAGATTGGCAACACAGCCATATGTACATGTGGACAGGCAACACAGAGTGCCAAATATATACTTCAAGAGTGTTCTGAGTATGAAACGCTGAGGCAGACATATTGGCCAGAGGAAACAACACTGGAATCAAAGCTCTATGGGACACTGTATGAACTACAAAAGACAGTGAGTTTTATTAAGGAGACAGAATTACAGATATAGAAATGTTTCAAGTGAACGAAAGAAGAAGACGTTGTGTTACTGTGTGTTCATGTTTATATCTCTTTATATATTCTTTATATATTATGCAGACCTTACACTTATGAATATATATTTATTCATAAGTGTAAGGTCTGCATATGACTGGTGTTCAGACCAGGCACCATGAAAAAAAACTAGTACATGACGTGCCTAAAGAGTGAGGCTTTCCTCTTGCGAAAGCCACACATAAATTTTTTTTCTCCACAATTACATTATTAGCCACATTATTGTCTCAGAATATGGTAAACCAGATAATATTCTCTCTAAAGTTCTAAAAAAAACTGCATTAAACAAAACTATATTAATACACACACACGCGCCCATGTATACATATCATCATTAGGTGACATATTCTTTCTAGAATGTAGTTATTTCTATGGATCCCTTGAATTCTCTGTGGTTTTGAGTAATTTGTCCTGCCTCTTACAATGACATGCGCAGGCATTCCTGAATGTCTTTTGTCCAATATTGCCCTTTGCCACTGTTGCCTTTTATCATCCCCTCCAGTAGCACTTTCTCCATGCCATTGTGTCTCTTAATGTGACCGAAAAAAACTAGCTTTTTCTTTAATATGGTGTTCAGAAGCCAGCTTTCCTGGACTAACACCTCCTGGTTTGTTTTCCTTGCTGTCCATGGTATCTCAAAACACTTCTATAGCACTTTAATTCAAATGATGCTATTCTCTTGGTCACTGTTTTATTTAGAGTCCTTGCTTCACATTTATATGTCGCCACACAAAAACATGCATGTTCATAGTAAACACAATTTGGTTTTTATGTTAGTACTCTGCCATAGTTTCTTTATCTGTTTTAATTTTGCCAGCACCATTTCTGTTCTTCACTGATTAAGAAGATTGAAACTTTATTTCGCACTGTGTATACACTCTCTACAGTAGATATAATGTGGAAAAGCTAAATTACAGGACATTGCTGGCAGTGATGTTGTTTCATTTAGGCCCCTGAATGAAGTATGATGGCTATCTCGACACTTTGCTGTTAATGTTTGATTCAGAATTATAATAGTTTACTTGAGTATTGTGCAGAACAGGTAGAAGAGGATAATGACCCAGTGCACAAATACTGCCTTGAGAAATTATTAAAACCAGAGTATGAGGTTGTGTTATTTATTCTTTGTTATGTTCTTGGGGAACTCGCAGAATTGTGCAAAATTCTTCAGCAGAGTACTTTGACCACAGTGCCAAAACCAGGTAAATTTGATCTCAATATCTTGTAGACACTGTTCATTTCAGTGAAAGTGTACACAATTTAATGTCTTTTTACACTGCTGTAAATACTAATGGTATTCTCAGTTTCATCCAACAAACTTGAGATCACATGGACACAAGATTTCCAGAGAATGAATTAAAAGATTGGTGTGTGTTTGACAAAGATTGTTTGTCAAATTGCTCAAACTTTGGTAAATTTGCCTTGACTTTGCAGATCTTTCAAGATTAGCTTAAAATTATTATTTAATTTTCAAGAAAGATAAATAGTCATATTGTAAACAGCTACATAAAGAGTATTCTGACTTCAAATTTATCATTGCAGAGAAGATCAAATCTGGAACAATAAAAAGTTTTCAAGATATAGACCCCCTAATATCATTTACAAGGCAACAAGAACAATTCAGTGGACTAAATATTCTCCTTGATATCTGTGGAACTTTCTAAGCTTCAAGTGCTGCTTGTGAGAGAGGTTTTAGCTTAATGAATGCAATCATGACAAAAATTAGAAAGAGACTTGATACAGATCAACTGGAAAATTGATGAGAATCAAACTCCAGATGTCTTCTGAAATTAATATTGACAAAGTGTATGCTTTCTGGAAAAATGAGAGAGGTAGAAGGAGAAAGTAAAAGATATTTTCGATTTTTTTGGGTAAAAATATATTGCATTTGTTTTCTCTTTGTAAAATGCTTCTGATAATACTGTTTTGTGTAATTCACTTGGATTAGTCTTCAGAAATGAACAAGCTTTATCATGTCATGTTGTGGAAAGGGGGGTGGGTGCTTTGAGGTGAAATTGGCATGTTGAAGATAGAGCGTTTTTTTCAAGTTCTGCCCATAAGAAGTGATATTAAAAATGTATCAGCTCACACATTTGCAATTTTGCCCACATGCCTTCTGTCTTAGAGGAAACATTGCTTGGAATAAGGCTCAGAATCTCAACTGGTATTGGGCAACGACACAAATATACCGGTATTTGCTTTTATGTGGTTAAGCAATGAATAGTAAAACAATGGCTGTGATGCATTGTATACGAGGGAATATCTTTCTTATACAAATTAAAACTCCTGCAGATTAACAGGATGTAGCACGGGGAACGGAATACATTGTGTCATGGTTTACAGCTTGTCTGCGATGTCTGCACAATTGGCCTAACACATCAAACCTCAGCATGGCTTCTTGGTCAGTTTGACCCTTTATAGGGTAGAACAGCACTACATAACCAACTTCTTTTTAGTTGCCTTTTATAATAGTGCTATTATTTTGTTTTTCCTTTTCAGGTAACAGAAACACACTAGTGTTTTAGAAAGTCAAAGCCACCAAAGAAACTATAAAAATCATGATGAACAGTAGGAAAGATCTACTGTAATTCACAAACTAATACATAACTCCAACAGTGAGTCATATTTAAGACCTGAAGAAAAGAGAAAGATAGGGTAGGTGGGGGCAAAGAGATACACACTTTTTACATTTTAATGTATTCTGACACCAAGACTGAACTACAGGACAAAAAACTGTATTCAGTTTATAGCTTATCTATCCATCTGGCATTACTGAGTGTATTGAAAACATAAGTCTTATGTGTAGACAATGAAATAAGAGTTTATAAACTTAGGTAAATACGGATCTTTACCTCATTTTATGGGGAAAAGACCCGCAGACAAAAATGTGAACCATTATAAAATTGTAGGTGATTACACTGTGACAGGTATAGCAAACCGGCAGTGTGTAAATGTGCATTATGAATAGATATGTATAGTTTCAGAACTTTAATCTGAAAAAAAAAATATTTGGTGCATTCTGCTTTACAGTGAATTAATCTTTGTAAGGCTGGATGATTGTTATAATCATATCAGTCTCTCCAAGCAATAGATCAGCATCTGCAACTTCCTCATGACATCGACATTTTCTTCATAAATTTTGAATATGGACTTTTGCCCCAATAACAGGCATCTCTTTACCCCAAATCACATTGTTAGCAACTATCATAAATTCCGATGGAAAAAAAGTAGCCTAACAAGATAATATGCTTAAGAAGAGCAAAATAATATATATTTCAGTTTAACCATTTAAAAAAAAGCAACTTAATTATAACAGCAGGCAGAGAGTGAGAAGTTTTAAAAAAAATTTATCAAACATAAAGAACAAATATTTTTCCTCACTGTTAAAAATTGACTTGTCCCTGACCTATCAAACTTCACCATGTCAAAGATTGGAATGTTGGCGTCTGACATGTCACATGTGGTATCGGGAAAAGTCATAGATTAAAACAAACCCACTACTGATCTTTGCTCCCACCTACCCTATAAAAGGAAAGGAAAGAGAGATGGAAAGAACTGAAGGATTAGACAAGAAATAACAGGATAGAAGAAGTTTGTTTGTGCTTCACATGGAAGTTAAGACATCATATTGCCATCATGTTGTGTAGGTTATTATACTTTCCCATTTGTATGTTTATGAGTTTAACTAATATCTCCCTCAATCATTGATGAAGTAAGCTCCGTTATAAAATGTATGTTCTAGATTGAAAATATATGCTCTATATTTAAAATCTTTTGTTTTCAAAAGAAATATTAATAAACATTGTACAGCACATATATAAAATTACTTATGTTGTATACATATCACAAAAATGTATAATAATACAAGCCACTGGAATGTCAATAGAAATGTTATTGATTGATAGAAGCAACCAATATTGCAATCTTGTACTCTTTTGTACTAAGAATTATGAAATATAAATATATATATTCTGATGTCTGTAAGCAATCTTCATTTTACTTCACAAGTACAGTGTTATAGATGAACATTTTATCAAATTCCAGTGATAAATATGTTAATGTTACAAACATTAATATAGGTTTATAGTTACACCAATATGCTAATGAAGTGTATACATTCTGGAATATTACTTTAAAAATCTGGATAACTGATGACATACTGTAGTAGATATTAGAGAATTGATGAAGTTTAGAAACTGGATAACCTATGGCATACTGTAGTAGATACTGGAGAATTGATGAGGTTTAAAAACTGTGGATAACTGATGACATACTATAGTAGATACTAGAAAATTGAGGAAGTTTAGAAACTGTAGATAACTGATGACATACTTTAGTATATACTACAGAATTGAAGAAGTTTAGAAACTGGATAACTGATGACACTGTAGTATATACTGGTGAATGTATGAGGTTTAGAAAATGTGGATTTGATTAGTAAAGGATGAGATACTGTAGTAGATACTGAAGAAGTGATGCCATATTCTAGTACATACTGGAGAATTGGTAAAGTTTATGAAATGGAGAGAGTATGAAGGAAGTTTATACATGCTGAATGACTGATGAAGTTTACATACTTGAACACTTGTTAAGTTTAGAAAATGTGAAGCATTATCTTTTCTCCTGCGTTTGTCCTCAAACTTCTGCATATTAGCAGGATGCAGTCCAGATAATGTAATGGAATGTGTTGTCATGGTTTATAACTTTGCTGCACTATCTACTAATTTTAGACAGACACATCCAACTTCAGCATATCTTCTGCATCATTTCAATCTATATATGATGGAACAGCTATCCCCTCCCCATAACCTTCTTAGCACCTCTTATGACATGCATAAAAGGTAAAACAACATTGTCATTCTATGGTACTATTTCAGGCCCTGGAAACACTAAGGTGGCATCTAATCTGTATCCTTTTAGCCAAACACATTTGATGTCAGTTATTTACAGAATGTGTAGTACCTCCATCATCTTTAGTGGTCTAATACAGCACATAGGGCAGGTCATATTGTTAATCAACTTTGCTCACCATTTAGATCCCAGAAACACATATGCTCAACCTACATTCCTGACAAATGTAGAGGACTGATGATGTTTAGAAGTAACTGATGAAATTTAGAAATATGGAAAATTTAAGTTCAGAACTCCTAGACACGGATGAAGTATAGAAAACATGACAAACTTAATTTTCAACATAGCAAGTACTAAGTATAGAAAACTGTGATGAAGTATCATTGAAAATATTTTGTATAAGCTGTAACAATGATGCTTGGAGAGGAGATGGACACAACAATAACACAATATCAGCACAACATTAACGTGCATCACCTCTTTAATTTTTGTAAAGAGAATTGTGTAAATGGCACATGGTAGGCATGACTCTCTTTCCAAAAATATCTTGCAGGGAACAGTTGAGGGTGAAAGTAGATAGGTCAGAGGAAAGTATGGGTTGATACAGAATAGACAGGATTAATATTCTCCACATTCAATCAAAGACCTGATAACAGAGAGGAATGGCACAATTTTTGTGTTGATGTTTCCAGAGTGAAACCCCTGACACTGAAGACTTACGGATTTGAAGGAGAAGTTAGTTGGAGCAATCTATAATTTGTGTTTATTAATAATGCAAATGCATTCTACTTTTTTCTCACAGGCTTCAAATGAAAAAAAAAAACAGTCAGCTTCCATCAACTACAGCAAAATCTTGTGTAAACAACTATGGATGACTATTGTCTATTGTTTATTTAAACTAATTAATATAGAAATAACATATTTATGCATTCAATGCTTCAACAAAAACATAAAAGGGAAAAAAAACAAAAGGAATGAAATTTGCAAGTAAAATTCTAGAAAATAGAAAACATAAGTACTGCAATGTGCATTATTAATTAGCTACATATTATAACAAGAGAAATCATCACCCAGAAACAAAATTCTGAGTATTATATTGATGATTGATTCATGGGAAATATTATTAAAAATCTGAAGACATACAACTATAATTACATTAATATAATGTGTTTCACTTGTAACCTGTACACAGCCATTTCTCAAATCACTAAAATATATTACGATGTGGAAGCCTTATTGTAATAACACAAATGTAAAATTTGTTAACCATTTTAGTAGCAAAAATCTAAGGAATGACAATATATGAAACATTTTACTTGTAGTAACCTACAATTGTAATGTAAGATATGACAAATGTGAAACATTTTAGTAACATATATATATATACGATATGACAAATCTGAAACATTCAGTAACACAAATGTAACGTATAACAGTTCAATCACATATCATGTGTCTACAGCACTCACAGTTTTTAGTAATCTGCACTGACCGTAATTTTTGTAGTTTGCAATGTTATCGCCAATTGCAATATTTTAGTAGGTTGTGACGTCACTCTGCAGGTTCATTTCTATTAGCGAAATGGCTGTCATATCGATGCTGAACTTTCCTTTCAATGATGAGGATGCAATACGCTTGCTGCAGTTATCTGCCTAGCACGATAATACAACCCTGACTTCATAACCATAGCTGGTTCCCACCTATACAACCCTCTTAAACAAATTCCCACTTCCATTTCTTTTTGCTTGAAGCACCGATCTTCTGTCTGATGTATCGATCTGCAGCTATGCACAGAGAGCTCCGAGGATCATACATGAGAGGCAGGCAGGTGGGAAAAAGGGGGCTATCTGTGCATTGGGTGCAGATCGATGCATCCGGCAGCAGTCCCTAACATCCACAATCACCAGTTCTCTTACAATGCGCATTCATGGCATTAAATTATGGCACAATTTACTATCCATTAAAATTAGCCATTTGGTTTTCTGGCAGTATGGTCTGCTAGTGATGTAATTTCATTGATGACACAAAAACTGCATGCACTATAACAAACTTGGAGTGAAGCTGCGCATAATATCAAACTTTGTTCACATTTAGAAAAAGTAGGTAGATACATGATATGTAATTGAACCCATATAACAAATGTGAGCAATTTTGATAACACAAATACTAGATATGACAATGTAAGATATGAGGAATCT
Organism: Meghimatium bilineatum; assembly: GCA_034231615.1. Taxonomy (NCBI): domain Eukaryota; kingdom Metazoa; phylum Mollusca; class Gastropoda; order Stylommatophora; family Philomycidae; genus Meghimatium; species Meghimatium bilineatum. The sequence goes on along the minus strand of CM067298.1, from coordinate 72,185,065 downwards.
TACAATTTAGTAACACATATTCGTCATCACAACGAATTTAAAACATTTCAGTTATTCATCAGTTGTTTATTTACTGTTTCTGAAAACATTTCTAATTATATATATTTTTCCCCCTGCCCAAACCACCCAACTATGTATCCTGAAATAAACACAATTCAAAATTCTTCAATATTGTGTCCTACTTTTCTATTATGATCTGTATTTTATATATATATATAATACAGATCATAATAGAAAAGTATATATATATATATATATATATATATATATATATATATATATATATATATATATATATATATATATATATATATATATATATATATATATATATATATATATATATATATATATATATATATATATATATATATATATATATATATAAAGCATGGTTTTTTTATTGTTCTCTAAAGAAAATTTTAATACTTGACAAATAAGGATGAAATTTAACACTGTTATTCATGAGGTCATTGGTTTTGGGGCAGTCAATATGAGAAATAATAGAAGCTTCTGCCCACAGTCCTGTAGTCCGGCAAAGCTGACAATTAATATCATTGGTTTTAACCTATGACCATTGTCCAAAGGTCAAATAAAAAAATGATTTTCAATTGATTCGATGTTTACTCTATTTTAACAGGTTCACTATTCCTTCTTCTTGCCTTTCTGCAAATGTCATTTACATATTTGTCTATGAGGCAATCACAGAAAAGTGATCTCACCTGCCTTTCTGGTCTTAAAAAAATTGATTGATTGTCAAATTCTCACAATAACGTCTGTTGTTATGATGAGAATATAACATTTATAAAAGTACAATTGTATGCTTTTTATTGTCTATCCAAAATATCTCAGTTCACTGCAGCATTAGTTATTTACTACAAATTTTCTATGTTCGATCCCAGAGATGTTGGGGTTTTTTGAGAAAAAAAAAATATGAAAAAAAAAAAAACCACAACAAAGTCGTAGCTACATTTAAAAAAAAATTCGCGTCGGTTAGTTTTATTTAGGGAAATTAGTGTATCAGTCAATTCACTTAGTCCTACATATATCTGTAATAGGCATAATGTGTTATCATCATATGGCTACTGGCATGTTTCACAATACTAATATATTCATATTCTCACTCTGGCAACGTCGGGTATTACCTCTAGTGTTAGTATATGTGGTAGATATATGTGATGACTACACTTTTAGGCTGCTCAATATTGATGTTACTTAATTATAGCAGTTTATTTTTGGAATATTGTTACTTTGACTACTGTTATCATAGATTGAATGTCATTAGGGACAAAGGACAGAAGAAAAAAAGGATCCCTGGATCAATAAACAACCAATTTCACATCCATAATGAACATCCTCTGTAATTTTTGAGTCAGATTAGAAAATAGAAATATATCTGACATCTTTAATAGACTTCTGCAATATGTTGATACTAAAACTTGTCTGATTTACTTTCAAACTTTTTTGATATTAAAATATGCTTGGTATTTGCCATTACTACTGTTTTTTTTAAAACTGTCATACTTCATTTTTCCTGTGAGGAAGTTACAGGGAGTATTAAAAAAATACTACTGTTTTACTAATATTAATCTTCTGTCCACTACTTAGATGTGTTGTTGATCAATTGTTGTGATGATTTCTGTTTCTTCTATGATGGCGTAGTCATGCACACATATAGCACATAATATGTTTACCTTTACTTCCTTTTATTGATACAAGATAGTAAAACCTGTTGCCAGCTCCAAATGGGAGCAAAGAATAGTGATAATGTTACCTACAAAGCATGTCTTAAGACACAAGTAAGGAGGTTATTTGAGGTGGAATTGGCTGCCACATCCCATATAGGGTCATTGTGACCCAGAAGACATGCTGAAGTCGAATGTGTCAAGCCAAAAGGGGCAGATATCACAGCTAAGTTGTAAAATATGACATAACACACTCCATTCTCTGGCTACATCCTGCAGGAGTTTGAGAACAAACACAGAAATAGAAGATAGTAATATCCTTCCTTAACTACGATTGACTTAGGATAATGCACCATCTGTAGCGGAGAGGTACAGAGCAAAGAGGGATATGTTTTACCAAGACATCTCCGTACAAGGAAATGAAGTATGGAGATGTGTTGGTAAAAACATCTCCGTGCATAAAAATAATTTATTAAGTTGTTTTTTTCCCGCTTATATCTTTAAAAAAAAGTCCCATTTAGGCTGCAACATGACAATAGTCCTTGTTCCTATGTTTATTGTTATTTATTTTTGACATTAGTTTTTCTATTTCATAGTTAGTATATAACAGTAACATTATTACTTAATATAGTATTAATGTATAGTTCTATGTTGTATAAAAATAATTATGTGGGCACATACTAAGCTGAGTAATTAATGAAAGATAAATTTTCATGTCTTATCTATTGATATAGCGCATTTTGGAGAAATACATTGCATTTCAAACCTAGTGAAGAAGATTTAACCACAACACTCAAAATCATTTCTAAGTACAGATGAGTAGTGAATAAAATACACACACTCTTCTAATACTGGTACAATGGCATTGGTGAAAAGTTAAAATACAGAGTAGTAATATAGTGTACCAGATCATAAACACTGACTGTAAAACTATATTACTATGTTTTTACTTATTGATATACATTTTTACTACCTGAAACAATATCATTGGGAATGTGTTCTAGATGTGTTAGATAAATCATCCAATATTATGACAAATAAACATTGACATTCACAAAGCTGTAACTTCTATTAATAAAATTGATATCTCAGGGGAAATATATTGAAAAATATATTTTCTTTGATAATTTCTTTGATTCTGTCTATATCAGGGTGACCTCAAAACAATAAAAATAATACCAAAATATTTATCATAACATTTTATTTTCAAGACACAATAACATTCAATAATATATACATATTACACAATTTTATCAAATAAGACAGGATTTCATAGCCCTGAAATCAGATGCTATACAACAGGAATGGTTTATGATTTTCTTTATTACAGTTATTTTGTATGTTTCTATATCTATAATAAGTAGCTGTGTCTTACAGGGGTCTGACAAAAGAAGCAAAGAATAGTAACACTCCCACCATGAAAGTTAACAAAGGAAGTTCGGCATTGCTAACTATCCCACCTCTATGATTTCCACCTGTGATGAAGTTCCATGCCCAGACTGCTGGAAGGAAATTAACCCTTATCTGCAGCATGTCTTGAGATTTGTAGAAAGTTATAGGCAAGACCTGACATTCTTTGAACATGAAAATAGAAGATTATATACATGGAAAGGTCCTGGAAACAGAAAGAGAAACCAAATAGACTATATTATAATCAACAACAGATTTAGAAATGGTGTCACAAACACTAAAACATATCCAGGTGTAGATATCATCTCTGACCATAATCCAGTGCTGTCCAAACACATGTCAAACTTAAAAAGATAGTACCGGTACATAGAAGAGTTCAAGAACCACAGATATGTTTTAGTGCATGAGCACTAAAACAACCAGACATACAACAAAAATACCTAATAGATGTAAGGAATAGATATAACATCTAATGATAGAATGCATGGAATAATACAGAAGGGAAAATGTCATGTTCTAATTTTCTGGAGGTTGATTAGAACCTCTCAAACACCACATAATTTTTTATCACCCATGATCATGACACCCATCCCATTATTTACACAGAACGTCATTATTATTCATAAAATTATTCTTCTAAAGTAAGAGTAACTAACTAATAGTTACCTTCATGATTCCAATTTTTAAAATGTTTATATATAAGCAATTTGAACATTTAGCATATATTAATATAAACATGATTATCAATTTGTTTACTTCCGCCATCTTGAATGGACTTGTCACCTGACATAGATCTCAGATAATAAAGCAATTGATTAGTATAGTTGTGATGTAAGCAGACTCTTGGAGTTCTAAGTTAGGATTAATCTATGATATGGTCATGAGCAGTGGTAAAAGTGGAGGGTGCAAGATCGGAGTAGTTCAATGTACAGAAAGGAGTAAGACATGGCTGTACCTTGTCTCCATACTTGTTTAACATCTATGCGAAAAATATGAGAAACGTGAGACAAGAAACATTGCAGCCTGATTTCAGACCCATAAATATAGGACGGCTGCAGATACCAGATATTAGTTATGCAGATGACACAGTGCTATTAACAACAAATGAACACGACCATCTGAACATAATTAAGTCAACCCAAATGTTCAGCGAACAGCAAAACTTGTTCTTAAATATGGAAAAGACAAAAATAATGGCAACTGAAAAAACTATATCAAGACCCAAAATTAATATTGGGAACTGCAATTTAGAAGTGACACATTTTAATTATTTAGGAAATAATATAAACAATGTGGGTGACTGCACAGTTGGGATTAAGAGAAGAACAGACACAGCGCTGTCAAAATTAAAACAGCTAAAGAAACTATGGCAGGGTACTAATAACATAAGAACCAAGTTGTGTTTACTACAAATGTGTGTTTTCTGTGGCGACATAGATGTGAAGCATGGACATTAAATAAAACAGTGGTCAAGAGAACAACATCATTTGAATTAAAGTGCTATAGAAGAGTTCTGAGAATACCATGGACAGCAAGGAAAACAAACCAGGCGGTGTTAAGAACAATTAACGTCCAGGAAGGCTGGCCTCTGAACATTATATTAAAGAAATAGCTAGTGTTTTTCGGTCACATTAAGAGACACTACGGCGTGAAGAGAGTGTTACTGGATGATAGAAGGCAACAGGGGCAAATATGTCAGCTGATGATGATGGTCATGAGACTCATTTCAAGTTTAATCAATATGAGTTACCAATTGTATCATCTACCTATCCTGATAACCCCTACTGTGCCAACAGAAGACTTCAGACAGAGGAGTATATATATGGGTGCTAAACAGAGGACAAACATTATCTTAGGAAATGCAACCTAAAACCAAATGGTGTTGCATGACATACCAGGCCCTTAGCATTGGCCTAGTTTGGAAGAACAGATAACGGACAAATAGAGCACATTTCTGGCAGCTCCTGCAGCTTGCCTTGTTCCAAATGCATTGGCATTACTTTTCCTTTGGAGTTAACAGGGTCGAGTAGAGGTATCATGCAGTATGGATAACACATGTTCTATATATTTCATCCAGGTATTGCACTATGGAGATGTACACTTCAATGCTGGTCTTAATGGGCCTTGGAATCAAATTCGGAGATAGCAGTTACAAGTTATAAGTCCAATTGGCATAGACAAAGGGATCTACTGGCTAGTGTCTAAAGGGATCTACCGTCATTGATCAATTGACTTCCACCTCTAACTGGACAGCCTCCAGCCAATAGTGTGTTGATCCATCACAGCCTATCTGATTCAATGGCTGTTTGGAGTTACATAAAATCACAAAAATTAGGCTGTTAGTAAAATGTACAAGAGAAATGCAGTGAAAAAAGCAGCTCCTGTATGTTGCTTCCATTTATATTAGAAAGGCATTGTATTTAGTAAGTTGTAAGGGTTTATTCAAAGCACTCAAAAAGTTTGTCTGCTAACTAACCCTCCTAAGTATAGTTGAGTCATTCCACACAAACATGAAAGATACTATCAACTTTGATGATATTTCTTCTGAGGAGTTTGTGATCAAGAGTGGTGATCAAGGTTGCATTTTTGCCCTCACACTTTTTCTCTCCTCTTGATACACGCTTTTCACAGTCAGGAGAGTGGTCTATACATACACTCTCATAAAAATGGTGGGCTCTACAATGCTCAAAGGTTGAAAGCCAAAACCAGGATACAGATGGTACTGATAAGAGAGTTGCTCTTTGCAGATGACACTGCAAATATGACACACTCGGAAGAGGAATTGCAAATCTTACTGGCTGCTTTTTATGATGCACGCAGTGAGTTTGGACTAACTAGAGGTAGTTCACCACTTTACATATGTAGGATCCTCAATCAACAATAAATTATCTCTGGATGAAACTATAAGCACAAGAATTGGCATTGCATCTACAACAATGAACAGTCTAACAAAAAAGGGTCTTGGGAGACATAAAATTAACTATGATAAAACTATAAAACTAAACTCGTTTTATCAGACTTGTGTCCTCAGCATCCCTCCTCTAAAGATTCAAAGTCATAGAGGATTGACTTCACTGTACTCAGTTCACCATATGTACTCAGTCACTCTCAACTAGGTCTGTCGCGAGTACCACTCATAGCATGTAACTTTGTAGCTTCAACTGATAATCCATAGACCCTCCTCTGTGCCAGTGAAACATGGACAGCCTATAAGTACCAGGAGAGACAACTAAACAGCTTTTACATAGAATTCTTAGTTAAATGGCAGGAAAAGTCACTAACATTGATGTATTGGAAAGAACAGGCAATACCACATATTTTCTGTGCAGACTCCGATGACTGAGAGACACTAAGAGGATGGAAGATAGAAGAATACCGAAGGATCTAAGTTATGGAGAATTACAGTTTGTGAATCATTATAGAGATTTACAGTCTGGGAACACTGACAGAAATATGTCAACTAGCAATACAAGCAATTTAAAAGAAGTCAAGAAACATACTAACAGAAAATAAATAAAGACTTTCTGAACTGGTGGATAGAATACAAAGAACAACTAGAAAATGTCAGTAACTTTGAATATTTTTGATCAACCACCAACACAACAGGAGAATGCTCTGCAGAGATCAGAAAGAGATTAGCAATGGCTATACAAAAAAACACCACCAAAAAAATCTATTGCAAAGGACAAACAGAAATACAAAGTTACAACTATTACGAAGATATGTCTTTCCAGTGGCAACATATGGTTGTGAGACATGGGCAATTACATATGCAATGGGAAAAGAAAATATTGGCATTCAAAATGAAATGTTATAGAATAGTCCTAAAAATATCATGGAAAGAATGACAAACGAACGCAGGTGTCAGAAAAGACCAGAACAAAGAAGACTGGCTCCTCAAAACTATAAAAATGCAAATTAACATACTTCGGACATATAAAGAGACACATTGGTTTATAAAGATTAATCATGGAGGGAAAACTTCCAGAAAAAATTTACAATTTGCAGACCAAGACTATGATGTAACAAATGTAATACTTTGAAAATTTTGAATTTTTGCAAGTAATGAAATTATTACCCTATAATAAGTAATTCAACTATATTACTTAAAAAAAAACTTAGAATGAAAGCCCAATCAATATCTGCTGAATAAAATGATATATATCACATATATCTACACACACACACACACATATACATACATACAAACATATATATCTACACACACACACATATACATACATACAAACATACATACAAACATATATATATATATATATATATATATAAAATTGGTAGCATATCCTATTCAGGATTTTGCTATCAACTCAGCATTTTTTGGCAGTAGTGATTTTCTAGGCAATATAAATATGTTCAGTAGTTTGTCAGTTCTTTCTGAATGGTCCGGATGCACAATTGCGTGTGATGGGATCAAACTCGGTACCTTGGCCGACATAGACAGGTCCTGTACTACAGAGCCACACACACGCGCGTGCACACACACACACACACACACACATGCACACGCACATAAAAATATATATATATATATATACATTATATATATACTAATATCTGGAGGTCAAAGTCAATCAGCGCACGCATGAATATACACCTATTTAATTCCTGTGTTATTCTGGTGCTGTCATATGGATGTGAGAGCTTGAAAAGTTCTTTATCTTCAGAAAAGAAACTACTGAGTTTCGAGAACAAAATTTTTTGGAACTAAAAAATTACTCCATTCAGACTAAAATTATTCATGTTGAATCAGTTAAGATAAGATAAATTAAGGCAATATTTCATATTAGGGATAAGTACTTCTTTAATTGGACACTTCACATCTTCAAATCCAATTCTTCCTTTTCAATGACACTGGCAAGAATAGCATAAAATGTGAGATTGTTTATTTATAATGATGTACTTCTAAAAATATTTTTGCATATTCCATTCATTTTTACAATAAAGTCTTTTGTTATTGCTTACTAAACAACCAAAATACCTGTAGCTGAATTCCAACCATTTATTTTAACTTCTGAGATGTTCTCACCACCTCTTAGTCACAGAGCCAGATGACTAAACATGTGAGAAAATGTGTAAAATACAATTATCAAATAATACATTATATACACCCTCATAAAAACAGTAGTTTTATGTTATCGTGCCAATTATCAACAGTGTTAAAAAATAATAAACAATGCAATAAACCAATGTTTCCCAAATCTACTTAGAACACAGTTTCTATATATTGAGGTAGCTTCAAAAAGTTCCAGGAATTAGTTGATTATATAGATTATTAACTCTTTCCCTACATACCATCTTTTAATTGTTTAATTGATCCTACGATACCATTACAAATTACAGACCGTTGATAAAGCGATGCTGAATATTTTATTAGATTTAATCATTTTCAGTATTTATATCAACATAAGTATGACTCTGATTGAAAGTGTAATATATCCACATTACATCAGACATCATTTGATGTGTTATGATATCAAATTTGTACGTTACTGATAAGTTTTGAACATGTATGGTATATGATGCCTTTTTTTCTTATATTTTCTATCTCTATATTTTTGATTGAACTTATGTTTTGGGAAAGTATAACTATTTTATTTACTTTTGTCGCATTAATTATTGATATCCAACTTGGCAATAACTTGTAACATATCTAAGCAGATTTATGCAAATTTGTAAGACAATCTGACAAAAATGTTGATCAAAATCTTAGATCTACTTTCAAGTCTCAGAGAACTGGTCCGATTATTTGGGAATAGTGTAATTGAAGCACTATACCTATATACTATATATTTTTGTATTAGTAATTGGATTCTCTACAAAACTGATAAGTTAGTGTGAAAGTTATTCATTCTGAAGTTTGTTAAGTTCACAATACAAGTGAAAAATTTTTACATTTTTTATTTATAAATTATATTTTATTATTAATTCAAAATAAACTATGATAACAACATTCTATGTTCCTTTATGTTTCAATATATAGACCCTATATATCACATTATAATTTAAATATATTTATAACTACAATTTCTTGTTCTCATGATAGATGTGTGCACTACTCTATGTGCGCACAAAAAGCCTAAAAATAAATGAATTCCATCCAAATGCTAAAAATACTCCATAGCGAATGAGTTAAATAACAAGAGAATTATCTACACTACATTTCTTTTAACCATTTTAACACTGGCCAACTTGCCCATTCTCCTGGGCTCCTGAGCAAATAATACACAGAAACCACACACAAACAGATCTTAGTTTTTTTAAACAGACATAAGACATAGAATTATGTTATATTGACTGACCTTATATTATGCTGTGCAATGTTCTTGCTTTGTGTGCCATACCTCCCAAGATATTTTGGAAGGGCAGCAAGTTCAGATTGATCAAGATTCACCATCATTTTAGATACATGCACTTTAAATAGTGTTTAGCTGCTTGCGGAAAAAGGCTTGGGAATGCAAGCTGGTGAGCCCTAATATTCAACAACTCCTATGGTGGACCAGAGACAGAAGAAGCATGGCCACTGAAAAAAGAAACAATCAAAGATTGGAAATGTAAAAGAAAACAGGCACATATCACACTCAATGATAGATGGGAGTCAGAGAGTACAATGAAAAAAAGATCATTGGGGCTTTCAGACCAGAAGCAAAGAAGATGTGTTTGGAAATATTCACTGAGGATGTCAGCGGATAATGCTTTTCATATATTCTGGAAGCAACACAGTACTAGCTTGAAGGATGAAACAGGACAGATACTGATATCAGATTAGATGAAAGGTAAAGCCTATTTTGGTAGATATATTCATTAAACTAATCAGGGGGACATGGATAAATGCAAAGAAATGCTACAGACCCTAAAATTCGCTACGGATATAAAAGACAATAAAGACCAGCTGTTGAAGAGTGCAACTTACTATTAAAAATACATCTGATGATGCTCCAGGCCCTGAAAGAATAAGGTACAGCTCACTTAAAGGAAATTAGGATACAGTGCTATCTAAGATGACAGAAGATAATAATTTTGAGTTTTAAAACAGGAACTGTACCAGAAGAGTGATTACATAGCTACCTCATACCTGTACCAAATTCAGACAAAGATGACTACTGACAAAAAGGGTTATTACATAATCACATTGCAAAATATATACGGCAATGTTCTAGAGAGAACTTTTGCTAGATGCTTAACCAGGGAACTAGAAATCAAAAGTGATATCCCAAATACAGCACAAACATAGCAGTTCTTACATATGACGGTTTTCAGAATAAAGAGGAAACTGTAGGTGCAGCTATAGCCCTAGAGGTTTGACACAATAGAGTTAGTTATACTCATCGTGTTGATAAGGGAGCAATATATCCATCTATGGATCATACACTGGATAGCGAATGTGCTAATTTGTAGAAAAGGCGCTCTAAGGTACGGATCCTGGACATCTGCGATCAGAACAACGGCATAATGTTGATATGTGAGTCTGAAAACAGGAGTAGTACCAGAGGAATGGCTACATAGCTATCTTATACCTGTGCCAAAACCAGGCGAAAATTCTACAGACATAAAGGGTTATCGCATCATCACACTGCAGAATGTGTATAGTAAGATTCTGGAAAGAATTGTCGCTAGACGCATAACCAGGGAACTAGAGATCAACGACGTTCTCCCAAATAATCTAGGTGCATACAGACCAAGAAGAGACACACTTACAAATGCTACAATTCTTGCATATGAAGTTTATGAAGGTTTTCAGAATAAAGAAGAATCTGTAGTTGCAGTGATAGACCTAGAAGATGCGTACAATAGAGTTAGTTACACACACCCATCTTGTCGACATGCTAAGGGAACACGATATCCATCCCTGGATCATATGTTGGATAGTAAATGTGCTTAACCTGTAGAAAAGTTGCTATGAGGTGCGGATCCTGGACGTCTGAGATCAGAACAATAGCACCTGGCCTGCCACAAGGATCTCCTCTGTCCCAAGTGCTGTTTAATGTGTATACGTTGAGAATTGCTCAATTGCAAGCCTCAAGCAATTGTAGAGTTCTAGCATACACTGATGATATCCTACTATACAACATGGGCAGGAACAGAACAGATATCGCTGACAATGTACAGAGTGGACTAGATCAATTAGCGATATGGTATAGAACATACAATTTTTGAAGCTACCTCATATATTTCTCTATCTCTCTTTGTGTGTGTGTGTGTGTGTATAACTAGCTTTAAAAATGTACACACTCTTCACATAATGGAAAATGTTACAAAACATTTTTAGATATAACTTTATTTAGCCATCTTGAGAGTAAGACAAGCTACCTTTCATCCCAATACTCACAAGTGGTTTTAAAAGTGGTGTCAGCTCATCATCATCAGATGTCATGCCAACTGTCAAAGGTGATTGGTTCTTCACATGGATCTTCACAGTTCTCAATTCCTAGTATATTTTATTAGGATTGATGTTGACTCTGTGCCATGATGTTAAAATATCTATTTTCTCATGCTGTTGCCCTTTATCCCTCTTACCTGTTGAAACTGTTATCCAAGACCTCCCTGTCTCATAATGTGTGCATAAAAATAGCATCTTTTAAATTTTATTAAGCAACCCCCTCCCTCGCATTTCACTCATTCAGTACAGCTTCATTAGTTTTTTATCTGTCCGTGGTATTCTGAACATCTTCTATAGAATCACATCTCTTTTGCCTCAAATTTTGTACTATCCTCCATATCCCCATGACTCCCATCCATATGTTAGATTTAGTGTTATGCATGTCTGAAGAACTCTGTTACCATGACTTTCTTCTTGGAAGAATAATGTAGTGGTTTCGGTGTCTGCTAGCTACCAGAAATGTATTACTTACTAAGCTGAAATCCTGTTTGGGTAAACTTGGTCGAAATGAAATGTAGAATTGATGTATATATGTGTCGCAATTGTTCTCAGTTTTTTGCAATATACATCTTTTAGTGTCCTCCATAGGTTTGATACAGACAACATCAAGGAATGGACAGGTCAAGATTTTTCCTCACTTCTCCGCATTGTTGACGATATAAATCACTGGAGAACTCTATGTGATGAAGCATCCAATGTGGTACCCCTACGACCCTTACGGGTTACGGGTTTCTTGATATTGATTGATAAGCTTGATCCCAGAGAATTATGAAAAATAGAGCTCTTGTATCCTTTTGCGCAAAGGAAGTTTCTACCAAGTATTCTTTACTGTGAGGTATCCACAGCATTCCAGCCCAGAGTCATGGTAACTGGGATGAGTGGGGCAGCCAATTGTATTTCCTGCCATCAATAGGGGATTCTTCAATTAAGCAGGATTATGTTTGTCTGATTCTGGACTCTCCTAGGAATCATCCTGTCCTGCACAGAGTTACTTTTCACCACACCCGATGTGCAATATGTTTATTGATACGGTGCCACGTACATACTGACAGTTAGGATTAGGATCATGGTTTGGGCTAGAGCTAATCTAGTTCCTCCAGATTATAATGTAAAATGCTGAAATCTCTGAAAGTTGCACTACAAAAGAAAACATAATTATACAGGGAAAGTACTGTGGTGCTTTAACAAGAGGAAAACTTCATGATTTTGGTGTGTCATCTGCTGAGTTTTTACTACTACATAATGGTTGATCTGATAGCCCAATAGTGAGATCTTCAGACCTTCTACATGTGGGAGACCTTCATGGGTAAAAATCTGCTGATGACAATGCAGGGAACATGCATCTTCTCATCCTTGGCAGTGTCTTTGAAAATTCTCATCTGGATTAGATCGCATGCACTTATGGTAGTGTATACATATTTTTGGCAAGAATTAAATATTCCACTGAAACTTTAAAAATATAACATACTTATACATATATATAAAGAGAAATTTGATTTATAACAACAAAAACTTCTGCATCTTACATAAACTTGATGACAGGCAGACAGGCGGTTTGAATTGTTCACATACTGTGACTGGCACGTGCGAGATGGACATGAAGAAAAACATTGATTTTTATTGTTAAATAATTTACATGTATACAAATCTACTAGAACACCAGATGGTAGTATTATTAAATTATGAATGTTACAGAGCATGGGAGTGTTGACTTTTACCATGGGATTCACCTCTGTTCCCAGTATTGTTTAACATGTACACAGTAAAAATTACTAACAGACAGATCACAGGGACTTGTGGGACTATGTCATATAATGCAGACATTTTTGTGTAAAGGCAAATTAGAAATTGAGAGATGTATGTCAAGGAATTACAATGCAAGCTAGACTGCATAGAATACTGTGTAGTGATCAGGGAGCATTAGTGAATCCACCTAAAGCATCTATATCATGGTTCTCCCATGTGTTTCTTGGTGCAAAAAGACACTCTTGAAAGAACTAGCACAATTAAATATTTAGGAGTACTTTTGACAGGAATCCGAGTTTCAAAGATTATGTTAACTACATAATTTTAAGGGCAATAAAAGGTCTTGCAGCAAAGAAAGTTATAAATAATGTTCAGTTTGAACAGAGAATATTTCTTCCGTACTGATGTTTGGTTTTTTTTCTGTGACAGAGTATATATTGGCAATTTTGATGCTCAGCAAAGATTGACAAATAGTAAAAAATTTAACAAACGTTCATGCTTGGGTGAACAGGGGAAATATCGGTATGAAATATGTGATTCTTACTCCAAAATTCTATACTCTGATACAGAGTATAGAATACAATTATGCTGAGCACGAGTCTACCTTTAAAACAGTGCTGACAAAGAACACTCAATCTGTAGTGAAATAGAAAGTGAAAGATGGTAGACTAAAGAAAGGACAATAGTGGATGAGAGGTGCTGAGAAAGTCATACAGTGGATGAGGCATGCTGAGGAAGTCATACAGAGGATGAAGAAGCATGCTGAGAAAGTCATGGAAAGTGTGTGAATGGTGGAGGATGTGGCACCTGATGCTGAATGGTTAAGTGTACCTGTAGATTGCTGAATGTCTTTCTGGGTTAAAAACACTCAACAGATATCACACACAAAAATGCCATATTACTGCCCCCACTAAGACTAGCCCTTGCCGTGAAGATGAGTCTGATGTTATGTTACCACTGACTAGAAAAATAAGCTTAAGTATGGTTCCCTCACATCATAGAAAGACCACTTACAGCCCAAGCAAGTAAGACACCCAAAAGGACCTCTTGATTTCCTATTTGTTACAAAGACTAAGTCAGTTGACATTGTATTAAGTCAGAAAAATACAACTACTCACTATTCCACATTGTTTTCATGGATGCAGTGTGTTGAGGAAATGGATTGAAAGCCACGGTCTTGCAAAAGACCGTAACACATGGTGTAACAAGGTTAAGAAAAATGTGGTAGAGAATTAAAGTCCATGAAAACCTTCTGCACTTATGATTAGTGGAAACTATGTAAGTGGTACATTGTACCTGCCTCCACCAGCCCTGACCCTGCCATCAACCTATTCTCTGGATGTCTCAATTATAGTAGAGCAGAATATTTTAAGTCCTATAGATTCTTTGGTTTAAAAGGTCCCATCAATCAACTAAGATCTCATACCAATTGAAATCTATGAGAAACAGTACAGCATATAATTTTTTTAATGTTTAGAACAGTATCAAGCTAGACAAGAACATCTTTTACAATGACCACAATTCAAAATATCTACATTGAAATCTATCCAATCACAGAAAACATACAGATTTTAAACACTAGCTTGGGTTATCATGGAGTGAAAACTTGCAACTCTGGATAGAAGAATTGGAAGCCCTATTGCTTTTGTGCATGAGATGCAGGCATTAGTCAGCAAAAATTCCAGGAAAGGTGACATATTTTATATATATAATTTGGTCATAAAGCATGTGTGTAGTGCTTGGGTCATCACAGCTCAGTGTGTAGGAAATACCATGGGAGAGGAGAATGGAAACTTCAGTAAGAGTAGTGTGGTATGATTATGGAGGTTATTGCAGTGACTAAGGCCTTGTAATGGATGAGAACACAAAATGCAACTAATATCTGCATTCGCAGTAACTCAGATAAGGTCAGTAAAATATGTGTGCTGTGTTCATAAACAGTGACTTTGGGCAGTAGGGAGGTTAAAATTGGAAGAATTCACATTCATTTTTATACTTGGTCATTCATGTTAGGTCAATGAGAGAGCAGAGAGACTGGTGAGCGGTGCATTGTATCAGTAGAGTAATGTACTGGTTTGACATACTGAACTCCTTACTAGAAACAGTATTGATAAACAAAATCAATAAGAGTTATTTATTTTCCTTGTCCATAATAAAGGAGCTGGACTTGAAATATGCCATAAATAAGCATAGTTAGAAGAATGTTTATCAACCAACAGAGAACTGGAACTGTCAGTTATCATATAATTGTGGATATATTCAAGAGGAGATCAAGTTAACTATAGATGTGTAGTGATTATGATCTGACAACTATCTCAGCATGAAAAAATGTTCTACTTTCCTCTACTGTCCTTATTTAGAGTTTTTGTTCAGTCCTAGAGATTCCTCACACAGACATATGATTCCACAGAGAACATCTCGATAACAATGTTCTAATTATTCACCAGAAATATGTAGTGCTAATGTGTTTATTCAAATTTATTTAAAAAAACATCTGTTAATATAAAAACAAACACATTATCAAATTTACAATTTTACATTAATTAACACCACCAAAAGTAAATCCAATTTAATCAAAGCTCAGCAATTAAAATTGATTGGCTAATTTTTGACACATAATATAAAATCACTGGTGACAAATAGGTCTTAGAGAATATATCTCAAATATAAAGTAGCATAAATTTATATGATTTGACTGCCAGTCAAAGATGATGAAGAACAATCTACAAGATTCACAGCCAGTTAAATACACAATCTCTCCAGTCAAGTTCAAAAGTCAGTTATGAATACCACCATTAAGTTTCATTTTAATAGAACCATATAGTTTTTCCAAATTAAGATCTAGATAATATTTTCAATAGGTGGGTGGAGGGAGAATTAAAGTGTATTAACAAGTAGCACTTTGATATATCAGAACTCTAGATGAGTGGTTTTGGGGTAAGATACAGAATCCACATTGATGGCAGTGATAAATAAAAGAGAAGTTAAATCAATACATCAAGTATGTCATATGCCAACTTGCACAAATAGTATACTTTTAGTTAATTAATCTTCATCCCAAAGGCGGCATTAGCCAAATATCAATTTTATGCTCCCATATCTAGCCACATTGAGGTTGCTATTTATCGTCATGGACAACAAACACCCATGTTAATTTCCCATCACGTTTTTCTAATGACGTTTTGCTACAGTGGTTTTCCGTGATTTTTCATGGCATATAATTCATGAAATGGAAAGTGTAGATGAAATGCACACATTTCTTGGTTTTATTCTTGATTGATTAGGTGACAATAAGTTGATAATGATAGTTGATAGATCTATATTGATAATTGCCATTATAGACAGACCTATGCCATATTATCTCAATACTGTAAGTCCATTATGTGCATTTGTTATTATCCTCACTGTCCATGTTGGCTATCCACAACTTAACACTGACAAACAAACAAATAACACCAACATATCTAGCATCCACTGATCTCTATTGTCTCCAATTTTGAAATAAATAACTCAATAAATTAAAAAAAGTATGCCACAAAAAAGGAAACCTCCAGAAAAACCAGAAATTATAAACAATAGCTGGTTTCAAGAGGAAGAATGCAAAAGCCGCTTTCTAGTTGTGTTATATGGCATATTCTTTCCAGTACGTAGTCTTCGGATTGCTGTAGGTTAAAGGGTCAATCATTAAAGACTGCAGGTATAATTTAAAAAAATAATAAGTATTAATTCTTCTTTTGTTCACTTGAAACATGTCTATATCTGTAATTCTGTCTCTTAAATAAAACTCAGTCTTTTGTAGTTCACACAGTGGCCCAAAGAGCTTTGATTCCAGTGTTGTTTCCTCTGGCCAATATGTCTGCCTCAGCATTTCAAACTAAAAAACACTCCTGAAGTATATGTTTGGCACTTTGTGCTGCCTGTCCACATGTAGACATATCCGTGTGGCATACCTGAATTTTGTTTACATGTGACTGCAGAGTCGGTTGTATCCCATCCTGAGGCGTAGAATAACAATTTGTTCTGATCTGTTTGTAATGTGATAGTCATCTTGTGTTAGTGGCACAGGAGAGGAAGACTGATTGCATAGTTACTTAATCCCACTACCCAAGCCTGGCAAGAGTCATACAAAGATACAGGGTTTTAGGCTCAGAATACGATTGGCAAGTTCTTAAAAAAGATTGTTGCATGGAAATTGTCCATCTAGAGAGGAATAATAGACTACCCTCAATGTTGGGAGGCTATCCATCAGGTAGGCAAGCTTGGCACACCTCGCCGTATTTGCACAAGAAATTTTCAATAGTTTTGACACACGAATGGAGACTGCACTGCTGAAAAAGACCTGGAAGATGCTTATAACAGAGTGCCCTTGGATTTCTTGATGACTATAGCTGCAACTCCAAGTAAGTCCTTTTATTATCAGGTGGATTGTCTCTGTACTTTTTCAGAGATAGGTTGTTCTTAAGTGTGGGAGTTGGTCTTTGGCACCAACAGTCATAAACCCATGACTACCATAAGGCTCACCTCTGCTCCCACCTCATCAAGGCCAGCACTGTCAAGTAGTTCAGCAATCAGGGGCTGGAAACTAAAACTGGTCAGACAGTCCCACTTGAGTAGGACCACAGTCCTGCCAAGTAAGCAATGTGCTGAAGATGGAGGCAACCAGCCAAAAAGCGCACAATTAAACAGGATGTCATGCACAAAACACAATGGGAACATGTCTGTACCTAATAACAGTTATGGTGCCTGCCCTGTGGCGGATTTTCAGGCAGGGAAGGTGCTAGACCCTATACCTCAATAGGGCCCAACCTCAATTACTGGAAGTCCTTCTCAATTGTCCTGAGGAGCCAGGAGGCAACGGAATAGAGCTACTGGCCAAACAAACAAATGACCAATACAAATAATGTACTGGAATGTTGAGGGTGTCAATAGCAAAAGAGATGGATACAGTGAAAAATTGGAGCTTGAAAATATCCTGTATGAAGAACAAGTTAATATATGCTGTATTCAAAAAACACACTTCAGCAGCGATATAACCTTTAAAATCAGAGGCTACCAGTGCTACTGATCAGACCGAAAGGACAGACAAAAGGGTGGAATTCTGAGACTTGTTAAAAACAATATCAGTGCATGTCAGCTGGAAGTGTATATGAAGGGGGCAGAATACCAGGTGCTACACCTAAAGACAGAAAGTACAGAATTCCATCTCTTGAACTACAACTGCCCAAATGATAGAACATTGGCACTGGACACAATCCCAGAAAAAGAGAAACTTATTGTGTGTGGTGACTTCAACTGCCACTCTCAGAGCTACGATCACATGGACATGAGAGGTGAGAAACTTGAGAACTGGCAGGATGAAAATAATCTCATACCTATTAACCAGCCAGCAGACTCACCAACCTTCTACTCAAGAGCATGGAAACACCACCTAGGTGGCATTTCACTCACCAGGCCTTGATTGGAACATCACATGTGCTGTTGGAAAGCAGCTTGGAGGCAGTGACCACAGACCAGTATTTTTGGAAATCCATACTGAATTTATCAAGGACAGCAGCACGCTCACTAGATGGAACTATAAGAGGGAAGACTGGAAAATGTACTAGCATTTAACCAGTGTTCTAGCTAAGGACATAACTAAGTAAATCATAATAATGTTTGTTCAGTGCATTCCATTCAATGAATCACCACCAGGCAGGTAATTAAACTAGTCGCTTAGCAAAAATATGTCATGTTTAGTCATGCCTACCAAGGCAAACCAAAGTATCACATTTATAAATGGAAGGAATTGCTGTGAAGTGCGCAATAAATATGTCAGGCTCAATCACTCCCACAAAGACTGCTAAGTAGCTTTTAACTACTAATTGTAGGTGGAAGACGGACGAAATAATAATCAAGGAAAAACACAGAAAGTAAGACAATATTTAGAGAGCTCACAAGAGCAATTTAAAAAAAAAATAAAATTAAACAACAATATATAATCAACTAAAGAAATAGAAGAACCACATGGACAAGGTTAAAAGCAAAGATATGTTCTCTGCTGCAAGAATTATACAGAACAAACGGTTTTCAAACCATCATTACGAGTCATAACAGATAACAACTGTAATAATTTAACGGAACAAAAAGATATTCCCCATAGATAGATAGAGTACTGCCAAGAAGTGTACACAGAAATTATACATATTAATACAGAAGCCATCAACATCAATCAATCAATCAATAAACCCGTAACCCTTCAGGGTCGTAGGGGTACCACATTGGATGCCTCAGCATACGGATGCCTCACACACAGATGCCATCAACATACTTGACAATGAAGATCAATAACCAGAATCAACACAGAAGGTCAGGAACAATGCACAATTTTTTTTTAAAAAGGCAAATCCTCAGGATGCGATGAGATAACAGAAATAATCTAGGCAGACAGATAAAAAAGTGTTCCTTATATACCATAGCCTATGTTGCAAGATCTGGAAAACTGGTATATGGTAAAAGGATTGGAAAAGATCATTTCATATCTCATTACCAAAAAAATGGCACCCTATAATTATGCAGTCATAACTGAACTATCACTTTGATAAGTCAAGCTAGCAAAATACTAACTATTACATATCATAATGAAGAGAATGCAAAATAAGATAAAAACAGAAGTTCATGAGGCCCATGCAGGTAAGCTCTTTGTCAATGACTATTCTAGGTATAATAAAATTAGTGTGGTGTTATCTGCATACCTAATTTCTGGGAGTTTGTATGGAGTGTCCTCCAAGATTAAGGGGTTGAAACTGTTCATAATGTGGATATTCAAATAGAATTCACATGATGTTTTCTGCATAAATAGTGAACAGGTGTGGTGAGAGGATGCATCCCTGTCTGACTCCTTTTTGAATCAGTCAGATGTTTCTCCATTGAGATGGACAGAAGCCTGTTGTTTCTGATAAAGCATTTTAATGAGTCATATGAGATGGTGTGGGATATATATCTGCATTGAACTCTCTGCAATTCTCTATTATATTTCTCATGTTGAAGATGTGATCCCCAGTGCCTCTGTTTTGTCTAAAACCTGCATGAATTATATTTATTTCTCTGTTTATATGTTGTTCCATTCTTTTCATCATTATCTTGATAAGTATCTTGCTGGCATGATTAATCACAGAAATTGTTCTATAATTTGTGCAGTTTCAAATTGCCCTTCATTGGGAGTAATATATATACTGATCTTTTCCAATATTTTGGCCATATTTCACTTTTCCAGATCTCAACACATCAGGCATGGTAGATTATGACACTGGGTTATTCTCATGCTTGTATCAGTTTAGCTATCAATTCATCACATCCTGGTGACTTTTCAGTTTTTAAGTTATTAATTGCCCAACATATGATACCTAGACCTAAATTGACTCAAATTCTGACTTTTTAAGCGATCACTAAAAATAAAATGGATTCAGAATCTCATATAGAATTGGACTATGATTCCAGTACTGATGATCATAGATTGATACAACATTTATTAGCAAGTCTAGGAACAAGGACACAACCTTAAAATTAAAGCGTAGCATTGCCATTGCTAAAAAAAATCATTCACAAGATAAATGGAAAAGAAACAATATTTTTTTTTGGGGGGGGGGGGGGGGGGGGAGGAGAATCTTGAGATAAACATTTTTGGAAAGCTTATTCATGTCTGAACATCTTTCGCAAATTTCTTTATTGAATGATTTTAAATTATTTGTAAAAATGATAACTCATAAAAATAATATCCAACAAATAGTGCTGCAGTGGAAAGATGGCTGACAAATGTGTGGCAGCAAAAGTGTTAAATCAGTTAAATAGCGAACAATGGCTGGTAATCCTCATGCTAATAAGGTTAAATATACAATATGAAAACAGGTTAATGATAGCCACTTCTAAATTGCGCATCTTCTTCTTCTTCTTCGGCGATCATTACTCAGTCAGGTTGGGACTTCGGACTCTATGATATAGGCTGCTGTCTGTTTTAAAGTGTCCACTGTGCCATACAGTTTCTCTTCAACCCTGATTGGGGTGGGCCATGTCTTGTTTCTCAGGTCTGCATACTGGGGACATTCTTGTAGGATATGTTCTGCTGCCATATTTGCAAGGCTGCAATGGCAGAGCCCAGTTGTCCCTATTTTGAATTTGGTGTACAAATGATGTCTCATTTTGTTGTGACCAGTTCTGAGGCGCAGCAGGATAACCTGGTCTCTTCTGGACAGTTGGTAATACCCGTCATCTGCATTATAATTGGGGTGGTCTTCTTTCCACTTTTTGTTATAGTTGCCTTTAATGATGGTCTTCACTTCTTCATAACTGACCAGATAGTCTTCTTGAGGTAACTTCCCTCCTTCTTTGGCCAGTCTATCTGCAACTTCATTCCCTTCAATGTTACAGTGTGCCGGTATCCACTGGATCACTACTCTTTGGAAATTATTGTACAACTGAACTAGCACTACCCTCAATTCATTCAGTTCGGTGTTCTTGTGTAGCTTCAGTGCTGTTATGACAGAGAGTGCATCTGTTAGTAGTACAATATTCCTGTGCACTTGTTCTTTGTGTTGTAAGATAGTTTCAATTGCGCATCTGTACTAATCGTAAAATAGAACTCTTATAGATGTGTAAAACATGAGGAATAGATGCATGGGGTGCATGGGTCCCAAAGGGGAGCAAATAATAGTGATACTATTACCTGACATGCATGTCGTAACATGTGACTAAAGAGATTTTGAGAGTGATGATCTTTCCTTAAGAGAGGAAAGTCGTGCAAAGGATATTATACAGAGAGTGTGCAGGTTGGAAGATGTGCTACCTGGTTTGGAATGGAGTCATGTGCCCTTAGATTGTCTGACAGCCTTCAAAGTAATAATAACACTCAATAGAGAATGCAGGTAATGGTGTTTGACAGTGGTGGAGTCTGAGGTACTCTCTAATCGGTGAAAATTCCAGGGAAGGTGATATGATTGTATATACAGATGGGTCTGTTGAGAGATACATCAGAAGTACCTGGGCCTTCACGGCTCAATGGTGGGGGGGGGGGGGGGGGGACTATCAGAGAGGAAAGTGGTGCATTTGCTCAGACGACAAGCAGCATTAAAATGGTGATTTTGGCAGTAACTAAAGTTTTGTAATGCCTGCATACTCAGTGACTCGATGCGCATGATTGTGAAAGTTCAGGAATGATATATTTGGGAACAGTAGCTGGATGCAGTGAAGAATTCCTGTATCCGTAAAGTCACTTTCATTTTTGTGCCAGGACATGCGAGAGTCATCCTTGAGATCTCTAATGAGAAAGCAGATAGGTTGGCCGCACACGCAGCTATTACGACTGTTAGTGGAGTTATGTATCGAGCAGATATTTTGAACGCCTTATGAGAAAACGCACGAGCAAATGACCGTTAAGTGACAACGACTCTTGTTCCATGACTAGAATAAAGGAATTTTGTTTGAAATGTGGTGTCGTTAGAAAGGAGCGGTTTCATCGGCAAGAAAGAATGATGGTCAATCAACTGCGTACTGGGGCCATCAGTAAACGTGTAATGGCAGATACACTCAAGGAGAGATCTGAGCACCTATAGACTTGTCCAAAGTGCAGTGACGATGATCCAACGACTAACTAACTAACTGTGTTTTTTTAATAAAGTGGGACAATCATACCATCATCTTTATATATTTGTGTATTTTTATTATTTGTATTGGTTATTTTTTATGGTTGGTTGAAATTGTTTTCTGAATCCAATTGTCTGCAGCTGAAATTGACATAATTATTATGCTTACTATCTGAAATGGACATTGTGTGGTTATAATGACCAGATCAATGGTGCTAATGTTAACACTGATTTTATTTAAAAAAATTGTCAATATTGTACGTTCTCCGTTAGGGAGTTGCTGGAGGCTGCATATAGCTTGTGACAAAGGCCACATGACCTGGCTGTTGCCACGTCATGTACAAGGTGAGCTTTTCAATTTACCCTTTGATAGAAAAAAACAAAACCATTCCTTACTGGGTATCGAAACCCTGGACCTCCCGGCTGTGAGACTAATGCTCTAACCTCTCGGTCATGCACCACACAATTAATTAGGCACTGATGAATTAAAAAACATAACCGTTGTAATTCTGGCATTGAATTTCCAGCCACAGTTAGGGCATGTATATGCAGAGTGTGACATCTGTATGTTTTCTATCCTTTTAGGTAGCACTTTTCCAGTGTTCAAATGCATTTTAATGCTTTTCAGCGATGAGGACTCATTTGTTGCTTTTGCTGTGACACATAAGCGATTGGATATGTGATGAGAACATTTGTGATCACATATTCACAGAACATAAAATAAGGTGTTGAAGCTCTCTAAAAGCACTTTGAGAGAGTACTTGAAAAACATCTTCTGTACATGGGCCAGTCACTTGATCACAATCAGCTCACCATATATTAGGTTTTGTGACCCGTTTTTCTAGTATGCACACACCATGTTTGGTCTATCTCAGTTGGATTGTCTAAAGTACTGCAATAGATGTTTATATTTGCTCTAATGGACTTCAGTATCACGTACTTTAGCCTGCCACTTTATTCTGAAATGTCCTTCGATGCACAGCACCTGAGGAAGTGATTTAAGACTCTTGCATATCTCTGGAAGAATGTTCATGTCTGACAACATCCCTTATAAATAGGAAACAAACAGGGGATATCAAGTTTGTAATTGTGCCAATGATTCCTAATGTACTGTTTATAATTTGCAGACATTAATAGATGGAGTCTATTTTGACTTCACTATTGTGAGAAATTGCTTGGTTCTACTGCCCTGGCCGTATGTATCTGTTGTCATGTGACGTATTCTTTCCAGAACATAGATCTCCTAATGAATCTCCTGATTTCCGTGGTGTTTCTAGCAAATATCCCACCTCCTCTAGTGACATGTGCATGCATTCCAGAATATCTCTTGTCCAGCAATGTTTTGGTAGACCTTTGCATTCAACACATCCATAAGGAAATTCTTGGCAGAATACTCTTGTAGTCTGCCGTTGCTTTCAGGAGGAACATCCGAATAACTATTACCTTTGAGAACACACATGTTCTCTCTCGCCATCTTGATCCGGAATTTACTTTGTATATAATTGAAGTATGTAATACTGGCCTGTGGTCAATATGCTGACTAAGAGCAACACCTGGATGAGGATTCGAGTAATGAGGCTAATGATTTAAGATTTTGCAAATTAGGAATCATTCACAGTGAGAGAAAAAGGATGACTATTCTTCAATATTTTCTGAAATACGCTGAGCACATATATGTGTACCGTGATATTTCAGAACATCAATAATCAGTTCCCTCATCATGATGGGTACAGTGTAATGAGAGAGCTGACATATGTGCCTCTAGGGAACGTGGTTGGTCCTCTGACAGGGGATACTTACTTCATTTCCTATATGAGTGCAACTTGGAAAATGATCAGATGAAAAATTTCTATATAGATTTAACAAACAAGCTAAATCAATCATCGTTACATTGGTTATGAAACACTTCATGCTTCTTATGGACACATCTTCCTACGTAAGGTTAACAATTAGCGCAGCTTTTTCTCAATTTAATTTTATCATTGTGTATATTCTTCCCAATGTATAAACTGAATGCTAGAAGAAAGAATGGATGGACTCTACAGCGAATTCATGCATATTGTGTGGACTACAGTCCTCAAGACACCTGTGGTTAATTCACTGATTATTAAATAATTTTAAAAAATATCTCATCTTCTGAGCACCATTTAGATGAGGATACAAGTAATGATTCTATTGATATAAAATTAGGAAATGTGTGCAGTGAGAGCAGGTGGGGAACATAAATGGAGGAAAATCAACATTAAGGAACCTATCACTGTGCATAATCTTCACTATCATTTGAAATAGGCAGAGCACATACATGTGCAACATCAAACAGCTATTAAGTTCCCTGATCCTTATGGTGTACAGGATAATGAGAAAGCTGATATACATGTTCTAATAAGAAAGTGGTAGATTCACTGAACAGAGGATATTTACTTTATTTTCTGTCTGAGAACCACTTTGATAATGATAAAATGAGGAATTTCTGTAGAGATTTAAGAAATGAGCTACACCAATCCTAGATAGCAATATATTGGTGGTGTAACATCATTCTTTCTATGGATGCGACTTCCCAAAATCTAGACAGGTATGCACAAAATATGGTTTGCTGGCAAAATCTGGTCCGCCAATCCATATTTTGTGACTTGCCAATCTGATCTAAACGTACTACATTATATATGCATTGGTCCTAGAGCACAGAAAACACTGATCAGAACTACAGACGACTAATTTTTAAAAAAGAAACTTTTTGACCCCATAACACACAAAGACTCAGTCATACCCTCCAACACCCAAAAAGTTGCCAGCATCTGCTCTATAGTAATCTATCTCTCCAAGTGAGTTTCATTAGCTATAACAATGACTGTTACTGGTGTACAAGATCTAAACCAAAGTCAGTGCACGTGAGAAAATTCATTAGGTCACAAATAGGGTCCGTCTTCCCAAGCATGTGAAGACTGGCCTTGGTGGACTATGCTGATCGCACAATGGGTACAAAGGATTCTTTAATAAAATAATCAGTATAGCTTGAACAATATGAAAAGTGATTGGCACTAAGAACACCCTGGTCATATACTGCATCCTGTACTATTTCAGTTGTCTCGACATTTTCTTGCCACTGGTCTACATATTCAGTCGCCATGCGCAGAAGAATGTGCCAGAATTGAACTTCGCAGTTATCTCCCCACACATTTGAGAGATGAAATAACATACGTCTGATACTGTAAGAGATTATTGAAATCCCTACAGACAACATCAAGTTAATTGGATACTAAGTTCTTCATCCCTCAGTTACTTAAAACAAACAATGCAAAATTATACTTTTCTGTTACATCTGATGTCAATTAAATATTGTTTTACTGTTTTTCCTCATTTTATTCTAAAGTTGAAGGCACCCATAGCAAAAGTCATATAATTTTTTTCCTCATACCTAGGCAACACCGGTTATTACAGCTAGTTACATATAAAGGGTTAGATGCAAGGGACAAACGGATATGAAACTGCACACAGACAAGGAAAATTATTATTTGGCTTCTAAAAATGAAGAGTTATCACATGCACAAACTCAGCTTAAACACGTCATTGTATTCACAAGTTCAGATAAAATTATACTATCTTGTTCATGGCTCTGTAAAAGTGCTTGGACATAGAATGATTATGTTTTCTGCTTAAAACAAGTACAATAAAACAGATAATAAAACAAATGTAGAAATTGTTACATCTTTAAAGCCCAAACAATTGTCAATGTACACTTGAGATGTAAAGATAGAAAACTTTACAGCATTACTTATACAATACAATTCACAACACAAATAACTTTTTGGTCCTATTTTGTGTACGTGAGCAAAACTTAAGTGTCTCATTTTCTGGCCAAATATATCAGATTAATTAAAATTAAAATTTTTAATGGTTCTGTACAAGTAGACACCAATACATAGTTAAGTTTTTTTAATTCCAATTTTTAGATAGTCACAGCACATGACAATTCACAGACAATTCATTGCTACAATAACAACATGGTTGCTAATACAAACATGACCATTAATACCTTGAGTCTCCCAAGAAATGAGCAGAAAGCAGTTGTGTTTCTATAAAGCAGAGAAGTACTACCTGTTGATAAACTCTGTGGTCTAGAACATTACCAGCAATGTACTATACCTCTCAGGTAGGGGGTGCTCCAGCACATTGCGTGCAGAAGGAATAATTGGCGTTCTTTTATCTAGGCATTATGGAAGCACAATGAAATCAATGGCTTACGTGTATTGGCAGGCACGTAATGCCAGGAACGTAATCGCTATCATCATCAGATTCCCCTTCAATTTCGATTTCCCCTGTCCTTTAAATACATATATAACAACTCTGTTCTTACCTCAAAGCAAATTTCTGAATATTATCATTATTTTAAATACATATATTCATCCTCAGTTATTTATTACAGCAGTGAATACAACATATAAACAACGTAAACCAAATATTTTATTACTAGTGAACAAAGCACTCTTTTGTGCATGAATTCCTTTCACAAGCGATAACACGTGACATCTGGCTGGAAACTGAAAAACTATATCAATCGGCAGGTCTAACTTGTGGGGAAATCGCAGGATAGCAATGCAAAGAAACATAAATAATTGTGAGCACACAGAAGTCGCGGGATGCGTAAAATTAAGCCAGTAGGTGCTGAACAGGGATATTGCGGGATACCCGGTCGTAGGGTTTATAAATGTTCCCAATAAAAAATGTTCAGCTATTTCTGAGTGTCCCTTGTATTATGTGGTGTTGTCCCTTTGAACTCTAGTTACGGGAAAGCTGCATTGGGTTCAGTTTTGTTTTGTTAACAATGTATAGATGTCTACTTGTATAGTACCTTTTCAATTATGCCATCATGAGAGGAAAAATACATGAAATCACCTTTTGTATAGTACCTTTTCAATTACGCCATCTTGGGGTAAAATACTTGAATTCAAGTGTCAGTGGTGTTTTGGTGTCATTGGTACACTTAGTCAATTCAAGTGTTCACCTGTCAGTGGTCAGATTCATGTCTAGTTGGTAAAATAATTATCACATAATGAGCAGCAATACCTCTTTCATTGTAATTTTTAATTATCATTAAAAATGAAGGTATCTGTTATGGTTTGTCATTATGATGTAATGTAGTTAGTACAATGAAAAGAGATTTAGTACAATGAAAAGAGATGCACTGTTTTCAACTCATGATAGTTGTTGATTGACATATTGCATAACAAAAACCATATGTTATAGCATTTTAGTTACTTTTAATGCATAAACCATATGGATTTTTTACTAATGTGATTTGTGAATAGCATGATTGATAAATATAAACAATGGATTTTTAATAGTGATGTATACATAAACAATGGGAGCTTGTATAGAACACAACTGACATTCAGAACCAAAGCTCTCAAACCAAAGCTTACAGCAACACAAGCCAACAAAAAACACATCAAGTAAAGATGTAAATAAACATTAAAATCTTTTATACAATGAAGGTATCACTATTATTTTCCTGTACAAAATCTAGAATACTAAAAAAACACATAATTTATTACAAGTTTAACTCACACATCACATGCCTATAACTCAGCCTGGCTCATTATCAAGATACAGCTTCATTTAATTATACCACTTGTTTTAAATAATTGTTGAGTGACGTGAGTTAATTGTGCTTTCTTTGCCTTTACTCCGAAATGTGCTGGAATGTACTGTTGGCATGCCACCTTCTTTAGAGAAAACATCAGCATAGAAAGACTGCTGATCTTCTGTCTCTCGCTGAAAATGGTCCTCTAAAGCCTTTAAAAAAAATATATAAATAATAGAGGCATGAGACATTACAAGAGGAATGTATGAGTCACCCCTAAGAAAAGGGTTCCAGAATAAATCTGGGTAAGTAAAGGTAATCTGCATATGGACCACATATCCCATAGTGTGATGTTGATCACAGAAAAATATAGGATTAGCACAGTATTCCACATGTCTCAATGGTGTGCAAAAGGGGACTTTTTCTTTCACTAATGAAGAAACTGATAATCAAATATTGCATTAGTAGAGATTGGCACCTGAGAGAAAGAATAAAGAGTGTTTTATCTGTCAGTCAACAGAATAATTATTATGCATACTCTTCAACAGTTTCTGCACTAAACTGAGCAACTCTAAGTAAGCTTTGAGTGCTGTGAGGTCAAATCAAATAACAAATGATCCCATTTTCATGGGATCTCTCATTCCTTCTCTCAAGTAACTCGTCTTCTTTATAACAAATTTGATATAAAATGTTTAGTCTTAGCATAAGTGTTCCACAGGCCCCATGTATGCATTCAGCATGGCCAGTACAATATGAATGACACAACTTCTGCAGCATTAAAATCTGAACTTTGATGCTTGATTATAAATCAGCATCATAACACATGGGACATTCCCATAACTAATCCACTCTGTTACAGCTGTGATACAGGAGTATGCAGGCTCACAGTTTTGGTCAGATATTGACTGTGATCTGATCTGTCCAGAGAGAATACAAATTTTAATCCCAGGTAACTCTAACTTCTGTCATCCGTTGTACGTATACTTTACTACCTTCAGCATCATCTTCTTCCTTCTGTAGGACATCTATAACCACCCTATTAACCTTTAGCACTGCAAAAAAATATTGTGTAAATTTCCCTCTGCAGCCAAATTTTTTTATATTTTTTTTTATTAGATGTTTGGAAAACTCAATACATATTTTGCTGTGGAAAATTTGTGTATATTTTAAAAAAAAATGGAAATAAAGGAATGGTTATTTTATGTAATGATGTACATATTGTTGGTTTATATGTGATCATGTTTAAGAAAATGGTGAAAATGAAAAATGCAAAAAAAACAACCAACAACATATCATGTCACTCACCTATTTTTGTATGATGTATTCAATGCAGTATATAACATTGCTAAACGTCTAATCTAATTCTGATGTCTTTTCATAACAAAATGAACGTGTTCATATTATCATAGATGAAAACAAACAAAACATATCCATCTCACTAACATTATCAGCTAGACATCTGGGACTGTTCCTACAACTTTGATATAATTGTAGGTTAGAATGGCGCTAACTTCCTAGACCTATTCTATTTCTTGATGTCATTTCATAACCAAATAAACTTGTCACAGTGTTTCAGTACAGATTTTTAGTTATCTCCTGCTTATTTTATAAAAATTACATAACTAAGAACGCAAATGATTTTGAAACAATAGAAGTCTATGGGAAACGAAAGGGCATAATGATAAAACCCAATGTGTTTTATTTTTATTATTATGAAAGGCACGATAAAAATGTTTGGAATTTTGGAGACAAAGAGCAGAGGCCTAAGGTAATTTCATTTGTTAGAACTGTAAGTGCAAAGAAAATATATTAATATGTTCAGCAGCGCTCATTTCTATAACATAACTATAGAACAGAGAGAGAGAGAGAGAGAGAAGAGAGAGAGAGAGAGAGAGAGAGAGAGAGAAATACTGGAAATGAAAGCAATGTTAGACTGCAAAAAGTTTACCATAGAATTATGTGTACTAACCAAGAATTTGTGTACATTTATCAGAAATTGATTTAGGGGTCTTGGCCTTTAAACGAGTACAACAAAAAATTTTTAACAAATATTACGTCACATCCCGGTAACAAAGGAAAAAATAAAACCAGTTTAATAAAAAAAACCCAAAACCTGTGACTTGAATATTTTTGTCGATATATTCAAGCCAGGATAAAATGCCTTGGGGAATAATATACCAGTATCTAAATTTATTTATTAACTGAAATACGGAAATGATCTGTGAAAAAAAAAAAATAAATGAAATACCAGTAACTCATGTTTATCATCTAGGCCTAGTGTAGTGTTTACCAGATAAATGCTATAAATACAAGTTTATGATCTAGACCTAGTCTACCAGGTAGTGTTTTGGTAGACGTCTCTGACAAAATTAAAGTGGGTTTGACTTTCGTACAACAAAATGTTTAAATAAAATTAGCTGTAGAAACGCAACGGGAAAAAACTTTCCTGTACCAATAGGCCTGCAAACAGTCATTCAAAACCTTCAAGTCATTCAAATCCTTCCAAGTCAGAATTCTGGAAAAACTACATCAGCTACAGTTAGGCGCAATCCGTGATGTTATAATTGGTAGGTCTACCAAAACTTTTAAAATTAAGTCAAGCAAGAGATAGGCAGAGATAAAAGTGGGAGAGTAACATAACAAGATGGACGGGTTAGTCTAGCAGAGTGCACCACCAAGTCAGGAGACAGGATGTTGAATGTCTGTTGCATTCAACCTTTGTTATGGAGATGTCACTTGATGATGATGTCTGAAACACTACCTAGGCTAAACAAAGAAACTTCTATGTCACAAACTTTCCACATCGTGATATACCAGTACAGAGACAAGGTTACAATATGCACAAACCATGCCCCTCTACTTTGCTATATGACCTGTGTACAGAAAATGTAAACATCACCTCAAGGGCCGATTTTGATTATTTGATTATTTCCGTGCCTGTCGCTAGTTGGCCTTGTCTATTTTTGACATGCGACTTCAAGTATATAAATAGTGCCCAACGACAATAATAAAAAATATAATGAATGAAGTCCTAATTAATTCTGTACAGAAGTCTTCTACATATGATGGTCTCACACAAGCACACCACTTTTGGAACTCGCCCGCTTAGACAGTCTCACAATTTTTTTTAAAACCAGTGTTAGAGGGAACAACTAAAATCAATAGTAAATGGCATCTTCTCTGTGCCTCTCACTTTTGAGAAGTGGTTCCAAATATGTCACTCCATCGTAATTGATACCCGTAGGTTAATTTCCCAATTCTCTCTCACGTTTATTATTGTATACCCCCTAAAAGGTAACCATATGTAATAAAGTATACATTCTTCTGTATCCTTTAAAAACTTATGACAATCAATACAAGGTAACTGCGTGAAACGTAACAACAATTAGACTTACGTAAAACACAGGTTTATATATCGTCTCAATGGGACACCATAGACTATATCTAACACTAGTGGGTAATGATGAGCACACAAGAAATCATAAAAATTACAATACACAAATCATATTCAACGTTTCAACCAAAAGGCCTTTATCAAGACACAAACAAAACATTAAAAGACGACGAATAGAAAAATTATCACAACGTCCAACGGAAATATGGAAATGATATGCCAGAAGGTCAGAAAGTACATAAAAACGTAAATATATGTGGAAACGAAACGAACAAAAAGATAAGTAAATGACGGAACAAAAAGAATAAAGACAAAGACCACACCAAACCAGTACTAGACATAAGAGTGGTCGGAATTGAGTCCAAAAGGCTTGAGTGTACCCATTTCGAAAATGAGACGATTTTCTAGAGCATACCTAGATCTATCATCGGTGGTGCAAGATCTGATGGCGGTGACCTGAATATCCAAAGCACCATGATGACCATCGCCGTTGAAGTGTGTGACCACAGGAGTGGGTGTTCTGTGCTTGATGGCATGAAGATGGTTACAAAAGCGATCGCTCAATCGTAGGCCGGTTTCCCCGATGTACTGTTTGCCACAGCGTTTACATATGATCACGTAAATGACATTACGGGATTCACATGTAAAGGCCTCATCGATGGAGAAAGTGGCCTTGGGAAATGAAATGGAGCACATCTGAACCACATAAGGACATGTAAAGCAATGGACACGTGAGCAACGAACAGTGCCAAAATGGTCAGGAACAGAAGACTTAAGGTGGCTACGAACCAAGATGTCCCTCAGATTACTATCACGCCTATAAGCCACCAGAGGTAAGTCATGGAAAGCGTCACGGGTGTCAGGATCAGACTGGAGAAGAGAATAATGTTTGAGTATGATGCGTCGAACAGAAGAGTTATGGGGATGAAAGGTAAGAACAAGTTTAACCCTATCAGAGGAGGAGGAAGAACCCTGAGAGTTAGTCAAGGTATCGAGGCGAGACAAATGGCGCACAGGGAGCCAAGCGGAAGAAAGAATGCTGTCAGGGAACGATCGTCTAAGGAAAAACTCAATCATCTCAGAGGACTTGTCGAGAAAATCGTCGTAATCGCTACATAAGCGAACCAGGTGAAGAAGCTGGGAGTACGGTAGAGAGTTGCGACAAGCAGGAGGATGAGAAGAAGTGTAGTGAAGAAAGTCATGTGCATCAGTAGGTTTATAGTAAACGGATGTGCTAAGGTAAGGGGGATGAATGGTGACAATGATGTCAAGGAAGTTGACAGAAGTAGTGGAGATATTAGATGTAAATTGAATAGCAGGGTTAAAACTAATTTCTGTCTTCTGTTCCTGACCATTCTGGCACTGTTCGTTGCTCACGTGTCCGTTGCTTTACATGTCCTTATGTGGTTCAGATGCGCTCCATTTCATTTCCCAAGGCCACTTTCTCCATCGATGAGGCCTTTACATGTGAATCCCGTAATGTCATTTACGTGATCATATGTAAACGCTGTGGCAAACAGTACATCGGGGAAACCTGCCTACGATTGAGCGATCGCTTTTGTAACCATCTTCATGCCATCAAGCACAGAACACCCACTCCTGTGGCCACACACTTCAACGGCGATGGTCATCATGGTGCTTTGGATATTCAGGTCACCGCCATCAGATCTTGCACCACCGATGATAGATCTAGGTATGCTCTAGAAAATCGTCTCATTTTCGAAATGGGTACACTCAAGCCTTTTGGACTCAATTCCGACCACTCTTATGTCTAGTACTGGTTTGGTGTGGTCTTTGTCTTTATTCTTTTTGTTCCGTCATTTACTCATCTTTTTGTTCGTTTCGTTTCCACATATATTTACGTTTTTATGTACTGTCTGACCTTCCGGCATATCATTTCCATATTTCCGTTGGACGTTGTGATAATTTTTCTATTCGTCGTCTTTTAATGTTTTGTTTGTGTCTTGATAAAGGCCTTTTGGTTGAAACGTTGAATATGATTTGTGTATTGTAATTTTTATGATTTCTTGTGTGCTCATCATTGCCCATCATTACCCACTAGTGTTAGATATAGTCTATGGTGTCCCATTGAGACGATATATAAACCTGTGTTTTACGTAAGTTAAAAAATTTAGACATCTGACAGAGCCCGTTTGTCATGCCGTTATTTCATTGTATCGTTTCCCACTTAGACTTTACTGTTTGCTGTATTTTTCGTTTGAACCTTTTGGCAAGATAGTTATATAGTAATTATTATTCACTAGCGCAGTTCTACATCAGAACGCCTGAACACCGAACACAAACAATTCATTCAGGAAAGTATGGTCTGTTGCTCTAAAGTCTCGCCGCATGTGATAAGCCATCTACAGACGTGGTTAGGGAAAGTGGCTCTGTATAATCTCTGGATGTAATTTTCCCAGAATACAGGGCCATATTCATTCCTTGATTCATTCATTTTCAGGTAATGTGAGTGGGGCAAATGATAGGAATGCCCTTGCAGTTGACGGTAGCTAAAATTTGTGCTAATGTCCATTTAGCACGTCCATTCATTCTTATGATAACAAAGTTCCACAGTATTATTACCGGCATTGTTACGTTATTCCTATGCCGGTCTATAAACAGATTTTAGACTTTGGACACTTTTGGATGCCAAAAACACCTCCTCGACTTATTATCGGATAGACTAACACTCTGTATTGTACAGTAATGATGAAATAGAGAAAACATATTTCACATATAACAATTCTAGAACGAAGTTATAACAGATTTTATTTTAACTCCAGTATATATTTATATAGGCCTATATATATATATATATATATATATATATATATATATATATAAGTAGGCCTTGACCTAGATTTACCAATATATCAGATTAAAATTCAGCTGCAGGCAGCTGTGCATTTGGACAATTCAGAGCATATTTGCAACATACTGAACATAATATATTGCCTAGACATTCATTACCGCCAAAAACTTGCTGATTTGATCTTACTTCTTAAATAAGATGAAGGGTAGGTGGGAGCGGGATGTTTTTTTTCCAGATCAAATGTTTTTTTTCTGCAAACCATGTGACTGCGTAGGACACTGACATTTCACTCTGTCACACAACAAAGTTTAATAGTTGAAGGACAGGTCGTATTTCAACCATGAGGTAAATTCACTTTTTTTCAACTTCTAACTACTTGTCAACTATTTGAATGTGTTGAAATGTTCCTTTGTATAGGGATAGATAGGTGACAGCTGACAAAGTGAAAACAAGACCTTTAATTAACAGTGCAGCCATGATCAGGAGGAGAACAGCAACATTGATCGTAACCCATAGTCGTAACCTTCGATAAGTTACCATGTTGTTCTGACAGGCCGACGTTGTGCGTGAACTAGTGACAGACACGGCGTGGGTGGGCGGAACAACAAAGAAACCTGTTGCAAGGGCCAGAGTTGTGCCCTGATGTTGACGTCTGTTTAGGCGGCATTGGACTCGAAACACCATTGAGTCGATTGGCTGCTGGAACAGAGGGCAGAGTACTTATGGGAATGCCCCACGTGCTGTGAGCCCAGTTTTCTAATCAAGAATCAATAATCAAGTGATGTCCAAATTAAAACAACTTAAAAAACTTTGACACAGGGCAAACATGGGAACTAGGTATGTTTGTTACATACATGTGTGTTCCCAGTGGCGACCTATGGCTGCAAAACATGGACTATAAATAAAACTACAGCCAAGAGAATAGAGACCTTGGAAATGAAGTACTATAGAAGAGTCCTGAAAATAACATGAACAGCAAGAAAAACCAACCAAGAAGTGCTAAGAAAAATCAATGTTCAAGAAGGTTAGCTTTTAAACATCATATTAAGAAGGAAGAGGGGTTTTTAATAAAGGCCTTTTGGTCAAAACGTCAAATGTGTGTATTACCAGTTATTGCAAAAGTCTTCTAATAATAGTTTACACAAATTCTCGTTTAGATATGGCTCTTATTAATTAATTTGTCAAAGTTTTTCCAATCTATGTTTAGGTTTTTTCTTAGACATTTATTCTCAAAATTATCAAATCTTTTTTCTATGGCTTGAGTGGATTTGCAGCTTTCACGTCCTTAGGTTAGTACAGGGATCTTGCAGAAGTTGAAAAGTTTGATCTTGATAGGTCTTTAAGGGGTTTTTTTGCTACATGTTAACTAGTTTATTGAAGGCACTTGTTGCATGACACATCTGACTTAAGCATGACATCTGTGTCACTTTGCCCTATGGAATATAACCGCCAACTCTATCCCAAATCCTGTTACAACATTTATGGCAGGTGACAATGCCATTATTCTTTCTCCCCTTTCAGGTCCAGTAACACACAAGTGAAATATAATACAAAATACAAAACAAACAAAAACATTTGAAAAGCTAAAGCAAACAAACAGACGGTGAACAGTACCTGTTTCCTTGGCACTAGCATAGCTTTCCACCTATTCATGTCACTTAGAAATTGATCATCAATCTCCTTTATTTTTTGTGTTTCCTGCTCCATCAACATCTTGCGTTTCTCAGCCTTAAATGTATTTAAGACATATTTTGGAAAACTGAAAAAAACTGTCACTTAAAATATTTTTCTATCGATCTATTGTAATTTCAACATGTGCTGTTATAAGTTTTGGGGAGTTGGTTGGAGTTTTCTGTCTTTGGCCATGGTCAGCCAGTGTCTCTTTAATGTTTCTTTGATTGTCTCTACCCATCTAATTCTTGGTCTTCCTCATGCCCTGTAGCTCGATTTTCTGCTGTTGTATCCATGAAAGGCTGGTTGCAATGGTTCCATTCTCATGGCATGAAAAACCACCTGGTTTGCTGTCTTTCAATGTAATCTTGGCTTGAGATGGTCATTATTTTTTTTCCTGATATCTTCATTTCTCCTTCAACTTCTACTCATTACATTTTTATAATTTGATAAGATATAATATAATACCTTTATATAATATAACAAGAATCAGATTTATTTTTTATCACTACACCAACAGCAGTGTCAGAGCGCATAATATCACTATAGTCAGTCAGTCAGTTTCCTCTTTTGCAAAGTTTAGCCCATAAGTATGTCATAGTTCTCCATGCCTGTCTGTCAGTTGCCAAGTATTGCAGGTCTTGTATATTTATGCCTGTTGATTTTAATTCATTCATAAATGTTCTTCTGGGCAATATCACTACAGCTGAGTGCAAAACGCAGCCCTATTAATATCATTAGTGCCTATCCACCGACTCTTGCCACTAGTGAAGAAGACAAAGAAAAATTATATGACTGTACACAGAGTATCATGGACTCGATCTTGGCAAAAGAAAAATTGTTCATACTGGGTGATCTAAACGCAGGAGTGGGTACTAACTATCGCACATGGCCGGCCTGCTTGGATCATCATGGTACTGGAGAAATAAATAAAAATGGGAAAAGACTACTCAAATTCTGCCCCTCAAACCACCCGTGTGTAACAAACCAAGCCCATTCACTAAGTCTCATGGTGTCATCCCAGATCAGGGTATTGGCACCAGCTGGACATGATTCTCACTTGAAGGAAAGATCTTAACTCAGTAAGAATCACATGAACTCTACATAACACTGTCTGTAATACAAACCATGCACTATTCATTAGCAACATAAATATAAAATGAAAAAAATTCCACACATTACATCAACCAGCAAGACCCACAATAAAAGTTTCACAGGTGCAAACCCCAGAAATGAAAGATCTATTTTGTAAAGAATTCACTATATGGTTGAACATAGAAAAGGAAAAAATGCACAGAGAAAGTAGTAAATGTAGATAACATCTGGAACAACTTGAAAATACACATATGCGATAGCACAGTATCGTCGTATGGAACACACAAATTCTCTAACAAAGACTGGGTTAAAGAAAATGAAGCAACTCCCATTTATAGAAATGAAAAAGAAAGCATTCTTAAAGTTCAAAAAGAACCCGTCAAAAAGATCATACAACCACCTCAAATACACAAAACAACTACTGCAGGTAGAATCAAGAAAATGTGCAAACAAATATTGGTTAGATCTATGCTCTACAAAATGCAGCTGATATGGAAATCTCCAAAATGATGTATGAAAACATCAAAGCAGTTCTAGGGTCAAAGATCTCAAAAATTAACCACATCAAAGTTCAAAGAAGGAGATCCTATAATAAATGAAACCAAACAAAATGAAAGATTTGAACACTATTCAACTCTATATTCCGAAGACAGACTTGATTACTAGATCAACCACAACTAGATCAAATACTTGAGAATAGATCAAATACTTGAGAATAAACCTGAAATGACATGACAGAGCTGGATGAAGAATCCACAGATGCTGATGTCCTTGAGGCTATAAATTAACTAGCAAGCAGCAAGGCAACATGAGCAGACAACATCCCTGCTGAAATCCTAAAGGAAAACAGAGATTCCCCCACTTGTACCAACTCCTTATCAAGTGCTGGAGGAAAGGTAAAATCCCCCAAGATATGTGGGATGCAAAGATAGTAACTTTCTACAAGAACAAGGGTGACTGCAACAACTACAGATATATTTCCCTTCTCAGCATCACCAGGAAGGTTTTTGTGTATATCCTACCAAAGTGATTCCAACTGCTTGTCACAAGTATCCTGTCAGAGTCACAGTGTGGTTTCAAAGCCAAAAGCTCCATCGAGACCAGCACCGTGCAGAGGTGATGGGGCTTAGTTCAGCCATCAGGGGCTGGAAACTAAGACTGGTCGGGCAGTCCCACTCGAGCAGGACCATAGTCCTGCCCTAGTAAGCAGAAGTGCTGAAGACGGAGGCATCCAGCCAAAAGGCGCACAGATAATCAGGATGCCACGCACAAAACACAATGGAAACATGTCTACATCTATAAATAGTTATGGTGCCTGCCCTGTGGCGGACGTTCAGGCAGGGACGGTGCCGGGCCCTATACCTCGAAAGGGCCCAACCTCAGTTACTGGAAGTCCTTCTCAATTGCCCCGAGGAGCCAGGAGGCAAGGGAATAGAGCTACTGGCCAAACAAACAAACGACCAATAAAAATAATGCACTGGAATGCTGAGGGTGTCAACAGTAAAAGAGATGGATACAGCAAAAAATTGGAACTTGAAAATGTCCTCAGTGAAGAACAAGTTAACATATGCTGTATCCAAGAAACACACCTCAGCAGCGACATAGCCTTCAAAATCAGAGGCTACCAGTGCTACCGATCTGACCGAAAGGACAGGCGAAAGGGTGGAATTCTGACACTTGTTAAAAACAATATCAGCGCATGTCAGCTTGAAGTATATATGGAAGGGGCAGAATACCAGATGCTCCACCTAAAAACAGACAGTGCAGAATTCCATCTCCTGAACTACTACTGCCCAAATGATAAACCATTGGCACTAGACACAATTCCAGACAAAGAGAGACTTATGGTGTGTGGTGACTTCAACAGCCACTCTCAGAGCTGGGGCTACGATCATATCGACAAGAGAGGTGAGGAACTTGAGAGCTGGCAGGATGAAAATAATCTCATCCTTATTAACCAGCCAGCAGACTCGCCAACCTTCTACTCGAGAGCATGGCACACCACCTCTACACCAGACCTAGCATTCCACTCACCAGGCTTGGAATGGAACATCACACGTGTTGTTGGAAAGCAGCTTGGAGGTAGTGACCACAGACCAGTATTTCTGGAAATCCACAATGAATTTACCACGGACAGCAGCACGCTCACTAGGTGGAACTATAAAAGGGCAGACTGGAAAATGTACCAGCATTTAACCAGTGTTCTAGCTAAGGACATGAACTTGGACAAAGACATCAATAGAGCAGTGAGTGAATTTAATAGATGTATACTACATGCTGCTAGTAAAACCATACCCAGGGGGGCACGCAAAAACTACAAACCCTACTGGAATGATGAACTGGAAAAGCTGCAAAATGAGATGGAAACATCTAGACAGCAGGCTGAGAACAGACCTAGCCAAGAACATCACAACAAATATCAGCAAACAAAGGCTAAATTTCAAAGAGCCAAGTTACAAGCCAGACGGAGCAGCTGGAAAGAAAAAACAGAGTCGCTGAACCTAGAAAGAGATACTAGGAAATTATGGAAACTTGTAAAACAACTAAATGATGAAGGTACAGGGAGAAATACCAGGATCACACTTTATAAAGATAGAAACATTTTAACAGGTAAACATGCGGCTGATTACTTTGCAGATTCCTTTGCAGAAGACAATAACATCAAAGTCAGCCCAGACAAACAACAGGAGGTTCGAGAGAACCAGCAAAACATTGGACAAGGTGAACCTATACCTGAAGTCATGGAGGCACCAATCACAATGAGAGAACTGGAGCATGCAATATCCAAATTGAAAATGAAAAAGTCCCCTGGAGCTGATGGAGTGTCCAATGAAATGATTAGAAACCTGGGAAGTGCAGCAAGAGCAAAGCTACTGCAGATCTTTAACACAAGCTGGTCCATGGGTAATGTACCACAGGCGTGGAGAGAAGCAATAATGATACCACTCCTCAAATCAGGAAAAGATGGCAACACAGTCTCCAACTACAGGCCCATCAGCCTCACAAGCTGTCTATGTAAAACAATGGAACGCATTATCAATCTTAGGATGCAGTGGTACCTTGAAAGTGAAAACCTTCTGGTATCACAGCAAGCAGGTTTCAGACAGTGCTACTCTACTGAAGATCAGGCAACCTACCTCTCCCAAGAGATTGAGGATGCCTTCCAAGAAAAGAAACTGGTACTAGCAGCATGGATAGACCTCAGGAAAGCATTTGATAAGGTCTGGAAAGAAGGGCTCCTAAAGAAATTGCGAAATTGCAGGGTTAGCTCAAGAATGTACAAATGGGTAAAAGCATACCTGCATAATAGAAGAGCCAGGGTACAATTAGATGGTCGCAAGAGCAAGAAAGTTCTACTGCGTCATGGAGTCCCCCAGGGAGGAGTCCTG
Source organism: Meghimatium bilineatum (assembly GCA_034231615.1). Taxonomy (NCBI): domain Eukaryota; kingdom Metazoa; phylum Mollusca; class Gastropoda; order Stylommatophora; family Philomycidae; genus Meghimatium; species Meghimatium bilineatum. The sequence continues at coordinate 72,144,270 of CM067298.1, read as the reverse complement.
TCACCCACACTTTTCTTGGTTTACATCAATGACCTAGTTGCTGAACTACCACATGGGATCAAAGTGGCAATGTATGCTGACGACCTGGTGATCTGGTGCACGGAAGAACATGCAACAGTGGCCACTAAACAAATACAAAGAGCTATCGATGCCCTAACCTTATGGGCTAATAGATGGTGCGTCAGCATTAACACAGATAAGTGCAGCACTACACTCTTTACCCTCTCACCAAAACAAAAAGCTGGTCATATCAAGATAGATGGAGAGCTCTTGATAGAAGACAAACAACCCACATACCTCGGTGTTACTTTTGATGATAAGCTGACATGGAAACAGCACATAAACAAAGCAACAACAAAAGCCAGGAGGAAGCTAGCTATCCTGAGAAAACTAAGTGGAACCACATGGGGAGCCAGTGGAAATATACTCAGTAAAGTTTACCAGCAAGGCATAAGACCACACCTGGAATACGGTTCAGCTGCGTGGTGTCCTGCATCAAACACCACATTACAAGATCTAGATAAAGTGCAAAACCAGGCACTTAGAATAATGTTGGGAGCAATGAAATCAACACCCATAGCAGAGATGCAGAAAATGGGAAGAATGCAAACACTTGGCGAACGCAGAGACACAAAAGTACTAATTCAAGCAGAAAAGTTTCAGTGTATGCCAAGTCATCCAATGAAGGAAAGATTCCAAAATCTAGCAATGGGACGACTGAAAAGGAGCAGCTTTATCCATCAAGCTAAACGACTCCGTAGACAACTTACAGACCTACCTGAAATTGACAGCCCCTTAAGGTCTGTACCAGAGCAAACCCCGTGGAGTGAAAGCCATGGAATGCCAATATACATTCAGACCCATGTGAAAGGAATACTAAGCGAGGACGAACAGAACAGTGTGCAGCGAATGACAGTCACCCTCAGTTTCCTGGATGAGGAATATCCACAAGATATATGGGTCAGAGTGTACACAGATGGGTCAGCACAGAATGCTGTGAGGAATGGAGGTGCAGGTGTATATATAGAATATCCACACAAGCCTAGAGATATAATCAGAACACCGACAGGAAAATTCTGCAATAATTATGATGCAGAAATCCAGGCAATTAGTGTGGCAGCTAAAAAACTGCTGAACTCCAACTCTGACCTACAGCCTGTGGTATTCCTGACAGATGCAAGGTCAGTGCTTCAAGCTCTCCAGTCTGGAAAACTAACAGACTTAAAAAAACTACTTAGCGAATTGTCTTACCAGTATAGGGTAACCATGCAGTGGATACCCTCTCACTGTGGAATACCAGGAAATGAAAAAGCAGACCAACTGGCTAAGGAAGGTGCTGCCGAAGACCAACCAGATATACCAATCACCTACCATCAGAAAAAACAGATGATAAAGTCAATAAGAAAGCCACAAACACCAACACAAGATGACTATCACAATATGAACAGATCAGAACAAGTTATAATTCTACGTCTCAGAACAGGACACAACCGACTCCGCAGTCACATGTATACAAAGTTCAAGATTGGAAACACGGCCATGTGTACATGTGGACAGGCAGCACAGAGTGCCAAACATATACTTCAAGAGTGTTCTGAGCATGAAACGCTGAGGCAGACATATTGGCCAGAGGAAACAACACTGGAATCAAAACTCTATGGGACACTATATGAACTACAAAAGACAGTGAGTTTTATTAAGGAGACAGAATTACAGATATAGACATGTTTCAAGTGAACGAAAGAAGAAGAAAAAAAAGCCAAAAGATCCACTACTGACATGATCTTTACCATTTGTCAACTACAGGAAAAATGTTGTGAACAGGGGAAGCCACTCTTTATGACTTTCATAGATCTAACTACGGCTTTTGACACTGTTAGTAGTGAACGAAAGAAGAAGAAGGCACTGTTAGTAGATCAGCTCTATATAAGATACTAAAACGTAATGATTGCCCACCAACCCTACTGGGCTGGGTTATTTCCAAAGAAATTTACGCAAATATATATTATTAGGTATTAGGTATGCTGATATCATCTTTGCACACTGGACACGTCCATAGGTGCTCCGATCTCCGCTTCAGTAAACCTCTCAGTGTATAACGGTTGATGGTTCCGGTTCTATGGTGGTTCAGTACTATTTTTGGAATCTTTGTTAAGGGTTCTCTTTGGGCCACGCCCATCCTCACTCCCAATTCTTGCATTCTTGATATTGACTCATGCTTATTCATCTCAAAATCCTCTGATCGTGAGGACTCACGAAGAGCAGTGAGTATGTCTGCTCTGCCCATAGGCTGACCGTCTGTTGTGGTGGCGAGACTAGCTAATTTGTCGGCACGTTCATTTCTCTCCATGCCCACATGTCCGGGGACAAAAATAAGCGTGAGTTTTCGTAGTGATGCCCGCATTTTAGCTCTCTCCAATGACTCCACCCATTCCCTACGTACATCACCTGTTTTGACTTTCTGAATCATATTCAGTGAATCACTTAGTATGCAAGCGTGGGAATAGGTTTGCGACTCTAGCCAGTAAAGTGCCTGCGTTACAGCGAATACTTCCATAGTTAGACTGCTCGTTGTTGCGGTAAATGCACCACTAGCTTCGTGTACTGTTTTCCCTTTTGATCTGACAGTAAAGGCCCATGCGCATCGCTGGTGACGGATGACCGACCAGTCCATGTAAATCAAAATTTCATAATCTAGTATGAGGCTCTTGTCCTCCCTGTCATTGAATATGCAGGTGCTACTATCACCACCAGTCACACACAGATTGAGAGGCTGGAGAGGATTCAAAACGAAGCAATGCAGATCATTCTTGTATGCACAAGGGACACACCCTGTGTGGCTATGAGTTTTCTCCTTGATTTTCCAAGTATATTTCACAGAATTGATCTATGACATGCAAGTGCATACCTTAGAGTGAGTTCTGACATAGACCACCCACTACACATCGAGCTCCCTCTTGTGAAGACTCAAGAGATGTAAATCGTGGATGGGTCGGGCCGAGGATACTGTTAAACATATCTGCGCCCCAGAAGACATAGCTCATGGCGAGGAATGGATACTATTCCTACATTCTTTCAAGAGGCAGTCAAGACCATCGTTACACTCAACAGAGAGTGCAAGAAACACAGCCATGTAAGCATGGATGCTGAGGTCAAGGCACTAATATGCGAGAATGCCGATGATTCAGATGTTGTGATTAACACGGACGCAAATGTATAATTCGAGTGCAATACATCTGATAGCTTTGTAGTATAGACTGAAGTAAAGCAGGGGTGTGTTCTAGCTTCTACCCTCTTTGAAATCTTTTTTGCAGCACTTCTGAAACATGCTCTTGCAGATGCAACAAGTGATGTTTTCATTCCCACTCTTACGATGGATCACTCTTCAACTTAGTGATCTCAGAGTGAAGATGAAAACATCAGAAATACTCATTAAATAACTTCTCTTTGCCAATGACGCTGCACTGGTGGCACATAGTGAGTCTACTTTGTAAATGAAAATTGACAACATGACAAATGCCAGCGAGCTGTTCTCTGTGACAACAAGCATCACTAAAATGTTGCAATGTGTCAGGGAAATCCAGTACCAACAAACTTCATTTTAAATAACACCCATATAAAGCAAGTCGACAACTTTTGCTACCTAAGATCCACAATTACATTCCATCCTTTTCTTGATCAATGAAATAAATTCATGTATAGACAAAGTGGCTACTATTTTTGGCGAACTGTCAAAGCGAGCTTGGAAAAGCCATAAGATACAATTTAAAACAAAGATATAGATCTATCAAAATGCGTGCTGAGTACAATATACTACTGATCTCAAACATGGACTACCTACATTAAACATGAAAAGAGACTTAGCATCTTTCATTTAAGATGTCTCCGCAAGATCTTAAACATTAAATGGCACTACAAAATTACCAACATGGAAGTGTTGCATGCACTCAGCTACTGTCTGCCATGGAAGCAAGTAATATAAATAGATTGTGTTGGCTGGGCCACGTCCACCGAATGCCAAACTGCCGCATCCCAAAATAAGTACTATTCGAGGAACTGGCTGAAGGCCATCGAGCCTGTGGTAGACCAATACTGAGGTATAAAGACATCTGTAAATCCTCAATGAATGGCTTCCACATAGAATCCAAAAACTGGGAAAATACAGCCAAAACTCTGGATATCTGGAGGCAGAAACTGTGTGCAGGAGCAGCACTGTTCAGAAATAATATGTTTAAAGATACGGAAGAAAAAAAAAGAGAAAGATGTTTAAAAAAATCGTCCATTGCTGTGATATGATAACTTGAAATGTCTCTATTCCTGAGGGAATATTCAATGGATTGCTTCTTCTTACTGCTAAATGACCATTAGCAAGATGCAAAAGGCCATACACATACATTTATTTCATGATATGAAAGTTATAATTTTAACATTTATCTAATAATAATAATATTAACTCACAGGAGTTAAGGCAATCATCTGAAATATACATATATATATACACATCCTTGGTATAGGAGTGAATAAACTTCCTTGATGTAATTAACCCCTGTGACAAAAAAGGATGTAATCTTATGATACAATTTTTAAAAGTAATAATAAAAAAAGTAAAGGTATGTCCCATGGCAGCAACCTGCCGTTGGGGATGAAGATAACTCTTCATGTACTAAGCCGCAGCAACTATTAGGTGGGGTGGCCAATTCCTTTACTTGCTGTCTTTACCTCCCATAACTAATGCATCAGGTACTCATTTGCAGCTGTCGACTGGAGGAGTGGTCGTGTCAAGCAAGAAATCACAATCCTGATTTTTTATTTGTCTGGACATGGTTTCAAACCTGGCACGCTGTACCCCAGTGAAAGCAAACAAGCTTACTATCAACTAGGCTACCGTGCTCCCAAAATAGCCATAATACATATGTTAAAATACAAAATACCTGAAGTTGTTCCAACTCCTTGACTGTTGCCTCATTTTTGTCTCTTAATGCCTTCAGCTGTCTCTTATGCTTCTCTTCTTGTCTCAACTGCTCAGATTTGATGCGCTTCTTTTCACTTTCTTCAAACTATGAGGATAAGGAATAACAGATTGCACTCTCCTACAATCATTTTGAAAAGTAAATTTATCCCACACTTTTTTATACTCTAGTATGACAGAAAATGGTGTCTTGACTACTCCAGCTAAAGGCTAATTTAACAGCGTCAAATGTCATCACAATGAGACAACCATAAGCAAGAACAGGGAATATCCATCCCTATACAAAACGTCTGTGACTGCACACAAGGCGGAGGAATCCAAATGGATCAACAGCTCAAGCAGCAAAATAAATCAAAGTTTGTGTTGCACAAGAGGTACATTCAGGGCATAATATGAATGTTAGCTAGTCACTGTTGAAAGGACTGGGAACTTACCATGTACATCCCAAAGTCAAGCAAGGGACAAACAGCAACTGAAGATTAGAAAGAAACATTAGAATAGGCACATGGAATGTTAGAACACTACACCATCAGGGAAGCTAGAAAACTTTATATTAGAGACAGAAGCTTTAAATGTAGATATTCTAGGAGTAGCAGAGATGAGATAGAAGGATGGTGGTTACACACAAAAGGAAGAATTTAGTTCTATAGATTCAGGAGAAGATTACTATGAACGGGGGTTGGAATACTGATCAAGAAAGAATAGGGGAAAAAAACAGGTACTGGAAATATAATGATAAAATGATGATGATCACTGCAAAATCTTTTGATCTAACCATTGTACATACATATGCACCAACAAAAGATTACACTAAAGAAGAAATAGAGAATTACTTTGAAGAAATACAACAACCACTCAAGCCAGTACTATCAACAGCTATTCTAATAGTCCTGGGAGACATGAATGCAAAAGCAGGAAAAGGAAAACACAAGAAAATTATAGGACAATTTGGACTAGAGACAAGAAATGACAGAGGAAAAAGACATATAGTTCTGTAAGGAGAACATGATCATATGCAATACATTTTTTGAACATGATAATAGAAAAAATTTGTACATGGAATATTCCTGAAAACAGAAAGAGGAACCAGATAGATTATATTATGATCAACAACAGATTTAGAAATAGTGTCAAGAACACTAAAACATATGCAGGAGCTGATATAAAAGCTGACCATAATCCAGTGCTGTGCGAAATACATGGTGAACTTAAACAACTAGAGCACAGAAGACATCAAGATACACAGAAAGACACATTAGCACCAAAAACAAATTGACTGCGTATCTTACTCAAGACATCTTACTCAAGACTGCGTATCAACCAGAATTTTTTGGCTGCAGTGATTTTCTAGATAATATAAATATTTTCAGTAGTTTGCCACTACAGGAGTATTGTGCCAAGAAATTTTCTATGGATGTGGTGAATCGACGGCATGGAGAGAGTGTTAATGGAGGGGATGATAGAAGGCAACAGGGGCAAAGGCAGACCAAGATGTCGTTGGACAAAAGACATTCAAGAATGCCTGCGCATGTCACTGGGAGATGCAGGGCAACTTGCTCAAGACCGCGGAGAATTCAAGAGATCCATAGAAAAGACTACGTTCTGGAAAGAATATGTCACTTGATGATGAGTTTGCCACTGCTTTCTGAAAGGTACAGATGCACAATTGCCTGTGGTGAGATTCGAACACTGTACCTTGGTCGCTACAGATTAGCTCTTCTGCCATGCCATCACAGAGCCAGACCATCAGCACTAGATATACAGCAAAAATAAATGTAGATGTAAGGAAAAGATATGAACATCTAATGATAGAATGATATGGTTTAGGAAATAGAAATGAAAGGGGTGAAAGATTGCTCAATTTTTTCTTGGTAAACAATCTAGCAATCATGAATACATTTTTTCAACATCTGAGAAGATGTGGAGGTCACCAGAAGGAAAAAGTAAAAATCAAATAGATTACACATTGATCCAACAAAGATGGAAAACATGTATTCCCCTAAGTAAAGCATTACCAGGAGCAGACTGCAACATGGACCACAAACTGCTGATGATAAGGGAACTCTATCCCCTTATATTTTAACATCTTATCCCCTCATCTCTTTATGCAGAGAGAAAATAATGAGAAATGTAAGAGAAAAACTAGAAGAAAATGAGTTTCATCCATTAAATATCGGTGGGTACAAGATTCCAAAAATAAAATATGCAGATGACACAGTACTCCTTTGTGTAAAATAAAAATAAAGAATATCAACAAGTACACTCATACCAATAGATATGACACATCAGACATACCAAGCGAATACAACATCGAGATGGTTGGTTGGTTGCTGATCCAGCGATCCATGGGCTCATGCTCTTTGACCTAACGCCATTAAATGGCATTATATTGCTGGGAAGTCTGTGGATTTTCGGTCCACCCCAAGACAGAGCTAGAGAATAACTATCACACCTCCAGGAAGGTAGGTTTCAACCTATGCACTGCAGCCAAGATATGGTTCACTGTGCTAATTCCCTGCCACCAATTGACTACTGGTTATGCCGAACTTCTCTATTGATCTAGGCATGCAACCAAATGTTCACGTCAAAAGGATTGTCACATCCTGAGTCACTGTGCCTCTATGATGGGGGGGTCTCAGCCATAGGTATAAACAGTGCTGTCAGTTTTTCCTCCTCCCCAGTGCTGTAAAGTACATCTCTGGCTCCCTCCCAACCACAGAGGGTGCATACATATATTCAAGTAAACATGAAACACATTTCAATAACAAAATAAAAGCATAATTGTATAGATGACGTGCCATGAAGCTTCTCTAAGAAGATAACCTCAATATAACGGCATGTCATCCACTTAGGTTTTCTGTTGCATGGGTGGTTTGTCTAGTGGGCCATTGGTGAGACCCACAGATGCAACCACATGTGCACAACATTGAGATAAAAAACAGATTTTCCACACTTTTAGACATACAAGAAAAACTGACACCAAACGATCTTGTCCACAAAATAAGTGAAGCTATCACCAACATTGCAGAAAATTTTCTACCCAAAAAAAGACGCAAAATTCAAGAATACATCTCAGAAGAAACAATGAACTTAATTGAAGATAGAAGGAGATGCAAAACCAACGGAAAAAAGCTAATCAGACTACAGAGAACTATCAAAATAAATTAAGAAACGAATTAGGCATGGTAAACAAAAATACATAATGAATACGTGCAGAGAAACCGAAGAACAAAGACAACAACAAAAATAGCAAGAATATGTTTAATGCTATAAGAACATTACAACAGAATAACTTCAAGCCTGAACTTTGAGCACCAAAGGATAAAAAGGGCAATACCCTAACAGAGATAACAGATATTATTTATATATGGAAGGAATATTGTCAAGAAATGTATAAAGGAACAACCAAATGACCAAATGAGAGCATCAATGAATTAGAACAAGAACCAGAACCAGAACCTACAATGGAAGAGGTCAGACTTTCAATAAGAAATCTGAAAGAAGGAAAAGCTCCAGGTAACAGTGGAGTAACATCAAAAATGATACAAGACAGTGGAGATACCAGTGTTCAAATATACCATACTTTATGCTACAAGATATGGAAAAGTGGAATACAGCCAGAAGAATGGAAAAAGTCAGTATACATAACTTTGCCAAAGAAAGGAATCCTTCAACTATTTACCAACTATAGAACAGTAGCATTTAACTATTTAACAGTATTTAATTAGTAAAGCTTACTTGAGGGTAAAGTCAAAGGGAAGCGAGCAAGAGGTAGGCAGAGATACAAGTGGGAGAGTAACATTACACGATGGACAGGTTACAGTCTAGCAGAGTGCACCACCAAGACAAGAGACAGGAGATGTTGGAGATACGTTGCAGCCAACCTTCGTTGCAGAGACGGCACTTGATGATGATGAATTAGTCAAGCCAATTACTACTGCAGATCATAATGAATACAAAGTACAATGCAAATTAGAAACAAAAATTCATGAAGTTCAAGCCGGTTTTCAAGCAGGAAGAGGAACAAGAGACTTTCAACATGAGGAATACAATTGAGAAATGTAGAGAATACAGCTTAGATCTACAGGTTTCATAGACTACACCAAGGTGTTTGATTGTGTTAAACATCACCAACTATAGTGGAGGCATGGGCTTCCCCAAACATCTTAAATCCGCCTACAGTGGTCATTTCATGTCCGAACTGTCCAAGGACATTTACAGCTCGAATAGGGCTCATTAGCCATCTATGAACTATTATGCATGGTCATAATACTGAATTTTCAAAAGTGATGTAAAAATGGTCATCATCACTTGTGATGGACGAACACACACAATACATCTTATTGAAACACTATATCATGAACAACAAGCAAGAGTGGAAACAAGCAAGCAAAAGAACAACAAGAGTGGAGAGAGAAACATCTGAATGGTTCGCTGTTCAAAGCGGAATGAGACAGGAGTGCACTCTATCCCTTATCTTTTTAACATGTTATCCCTTTCTCTCTTTATGCAGAGAATATAATGAGAAAAACTAGAATAAAATGAGTTTCATCCATTAAATATCGGTTGATATAAGATTCCAAAAATAAGATATGCAGATGACACAGTCTCCTTACTGCACATCCTGAGGGACTGAAATAGCTATTCACAACAAAGAAATACAGCGAGATCCAAAATCTGTATCTAAACGAACAGAAAACAAAAAATATGACAACAGACAAAACAAAGATCAAACCAATAATCAACATAGACAATATAGAACTAGAATGTGTAAACAAATTTGAAGATCTGGGAGCAAATATAAACAGTTCCAGAGATTGTTCAGTCGAGATTAGAAACACAATTGAAACACTCACAATTGAAACACTCAATTTAACACAAATGAGAAATCTATCGCAAAGTAGTAATAATTACACTAAAGTAACCCTTTTAAGATTATGTGTTTTCCCAGTGGCAACATATGGATGCAAGATTTGGAATTTAAACAAGACAATATCCAAAAGAATAAATTCATTTGAAATGAAGTGCCAAAGAAAGATGTTACAAATATCATAGACAGATAAAAATAAGAAATTGAAATTTTGAAATTACTAAAACTAAATGAAGGGTGGCTTATAAATGCCATCATAAGAAGGAAGCTTTAGTATTTAGAACACTTAAGGCAACATGACGATATAGAAAGACTGATTCTATAGTGCTGGCAAGAGAAGAAGAAGACAAAGCAGATGTTGAATAAACGACGATGTTGAATAAGAACAATGGCTAGAAACATAATGCAGTGAAATATAGAAGATGTCACTACAACAGAAGACAAAAGAAATGCGTAAGGAGATAAGACAGATCACAGATACAAAAAATTGATTCAATAAAAGGAGAAGTGCCTACATTCCAACTTTTTAATATTATGCACAGTTTCATTCAGCTTTAATGATGTCGCTGAACTCAGATTAAAAAGTCTGCTTAAGTTTAGGTCTGCTTCCAGTTACATTGATCTGCGCACTAGAGTGCCCTCCATGTCACATGATGTGAATTGAGTTTTATTGACTTTTGTTTTATCATATTTTCATTAAAATCAATAAGGATTATTCTTCTGAAAAAGGATTCCTGAGAGGTAAGTTGATAATCACACTCAAAAATAGATTAGACCACACGGTTTTGTATATTTTGACTTTATAAATCAAATGTCTTATGTCTATCAGTTTTGGAGTAGATCTAGAGTTATAGAAGTATTTTATGACTAGCTTGTATGTTTATTCATTTTTCCCAGTGAAATTATGACAATTTGACCATAATTACTGCTGAATTAGGTCTGTAAATAGTGTTGTCACTCCAAAATATTTTTTTTTTAAAGTCAGACATTATTTACTATTCTGTTTTAGATTTTTTGGTTATAATTTGTTGGTTTGTTGTGGGAAAAAATGAATTTGTGTCTTTCTCACTTGTCTCATACCAAACACACACAAACAAAACTTACACCAATATATGCAGAATTTAATTCTTTATTTATATGTACAAATATTATTTAAATATCTCCCCATCAAGGCCAGCACCGTGCAGTGGTGATGGGGCTTAGTTCAGCCATCAGGGGCTGGAAACTAAGACTGGTCGGGCAGTCCCATTCGAGCAGGACCATAGTCCTGCCCAATTAAGCAGAGTGCTGAAGACGGAGGCATCCAGCCAAAAGGCGCACAGATAATCAAGATGCCACGCACAAAACACAATGGAAACATGTCTGTATCTATAAAAAGTTATGGTGCCTGCCCCGTGGCGGACGTTCAGGCAGGGACTGTGCCGGGCCCTATACCTCGAAAGGGCCCAACCTCAGTTACTGAAAGTCCTTCTCAATTGCCTCGAGGAGCCAGGAGGCAAGGGAATAGAGCTACTGGCCAAACAAACAAACCACCAATAAAAATAATGCACTGGAAGGCTGAGGGTGTCAACAGTAAAAGAGATGGATACAGCAAAAAATTGCAACTTGAAAATGTCCTCAGTGAAAAACTAGTTAATATATGCTGTATCCAAGAAACACACCTCAGCAGCGACATAGCCTTCAAAATCAGAGGCTACCAGTGCTACCGATCTGACCGAAAGGACAGGCGCAAGGGTGGAATTCTGACACTTGTTAAAAACAATATCAGCACATGTCAGCTGGAAGTATATATGGAAGGGGCAGAATACCAGATGATCCACCTAAAAACAGACAGTGCACAATTCCATCTTCTGAACTACTACTGCCCAAATGATAAACCATTGGCACTAGACACAATTCCAGATAAAGAGAGACTTATGGTGTGTGGTGACTTCAACAGCCACTCTCAGAGCTGGGGCTACGATCATATCGACAAGAGAGGTGAGGAACTTGAGAGCTGGCAGGATGAAAATAATCTCATCCTTATTAACCAGCCAGCAGACTCACCAACCTTCTACTCGAGAGCATGGCACACCACCTCTACACCAGATCTGGCATTCCACTCACCAGGCTTGGAATGGAACACAACGATCACACGTGTCGTTGGAAAGCAGCTTGGGGGTAGTGACCACAGACCAGTATTTCTGGAAATCCACAATGAATTTACCAAGGACAGCAGCATGCTCACTAAGTGGAACTATAAGAGGGCAGACTGGAAAATGTACCAGCATTTAACCAGTGTTCTAGCTAAGGACATGAACTTGGACAAAGACATCAATAGAGCAGTGAGTGAATTTAATAGATGTATACTACATGCTGCTAGTAAAACCATACCCAGGGGGGCACGCAAGAACTACAAACCCTACTGGAATAATGAACAGGAAAAGCTGCAAAATGAGATGGAAACATCTAGACTGCAGGCCGAGAACAGACCTAGCCAGAACATCACAACAAATATCAGCAAACAAAGGCTAAATTTCAAAGAGCCAAGTTACAAGCCAGACGGAGCAGCTGGAAAGAAAAAACAGAGTCACTGAACCTAGAAAAAGATACTAGGAAATTATGGAAACTTGTAAAACAACTAAATGATGAAGGTACAGGGAGAAATACCAGGATCACACTTTATAAAGATAGAAACATTTTAACAGGTAAAAATGCAGCTGATTATTTTGCAGATTCCTTTACAGAAGACAATAACATCAAAGTTAGCCCAGACAAACAACAGGAGGTTCGAGAGATCCAGCAAAACATTGGACAAGGCAAACCTATACCTGAAGTCATGGAGGCACCAATCACAATGAGAGAACTGGAGCATGCAATATCCAAATTGAAAATGAAAAAGTCCCCTGGAGCTGATGGAGTGTCCAATGAAATGATTAAAAACCTGGGAATTGCAGCAAGAGCAAAGTTACTGCAGATCTTTAACACAAGCTGGTCCACAGGTAATGTACCACAGGCGTGGAGAGAAGCAATAATGATACCACTCCTCAAATCAGGAAAAGATGGCAACACAGTCTCCAACTACAGGCCCATCAGCCTCACAAGCTGTCTATGCAAAACAATGAAACGCATTATCAATCTTAGGATGCAGTGGTACCTTGAAAGTGAAAACCTTCTGGTATCACAGCAAGCAGGTTTCAGACAGTGCTACTCTACTGAAGATCAGGCAACCTACCTCTCCCAAGAGATTGAGGATGCCTTCCAAGATAAGAAACTGGTACTAGCAGCATGGATAGACCTCAGAAAAGCATTTGATAAGGTCTGGAAAGAAGGACTCTTAAAGAAATTGCGTAATTGCAGGGTTAGCTCAAGAATGTACAAATGGGTAAAAGCATACCTGCATAATAGAAGAGCCAGGGTACAATTAGATGGTTGCAAGAGCAAGAAAGTTCTACTGCGTCATGGAGTCCCCCAGGGAGGAGTCCTGTCACCCACACTTTTCTTGGTTTACATCAATGACCTAGTTGCTGAACTACCACATGGAATCAAAGTGGCAATGTATGCTGACGACCTGGTGATATGGTGCACGGAAGAACATGCGACAGTGGCCACTAAACAAATACAAAGAGCTATCGATGCTCTAACCTTATGGGCTAATAGATGGTGCGTCAGCATTAACACAGATAAGTGCAGCACTACACTCGTTACCCTCTCACCAAAACAAAAAAACGGTCATATCAAAATAGATGGAGAACTCTAGAAAGAAGACAAACAACCCACATACCTCGGAGTTACTTTTGATGATAAACTGATATGGAAGCAGCACATAAACAAAGCAACAACAAAAGCCAGGAGGAAGTTAGCTATCCTGAGAAAACTAAGTGGAACCACATGGGGAGCCAGTGGGAATATACTCAGTAAAGTTTACCAGCAAGGCATAAGACCACACCTGGAATATGGTTCAGCTGCATGATATTCTGCATCAAACACCACATTACAAGATCTAGATAAAGTGCAAAACCAGGCACTTAGAATAATGTTGGGAGCAATGAAATCAACACCCATAGCAGAGATGCAGAAAATGGGTAGAATGCAAACACTTGGCGAACGCAGAGACACAAAAGTACTAATTCAGGCAGAAAAGTTTCAGTGTATGCCAAGTCATCCAATGAAGGAAAGATTCCAAAATCTAGCAATGGGGCGACTGAAAAGAAGCAGCTTTATCCATCAAGCTAAACGACTCCGCAGACAACTTACAGACCTACCTGAAGTTGACAGCCCCTTAAGGCCTGTACCAGAACAAACCCCGTGGAGTGAAAGACATGGAATGCCAATATACATTCAGACCCATGTGAAAGGAATACTAAGCGAGGACGAACAGAACAGTGTGCAGCGAAGGACAGTCACCCTCAGTTTCCTGGATGAGGAATATCCACAAGATATATGGGTCAGAGTATACACAGATGGGTCAGCACAGAATGCCGTGAGGAATGGAGGTGCAGGTGTATATATAGAATATCCACACAAGCCTAGAGATACCATCAGAACACCAACAGGAAAATTCTGCAATAATTATGATGCAGAAATCCAGGCAATTAGTGTGGCAGCTAAAAAACTGCTGAACTCCAACTCTGACCTACAGCCTGTGGTATTCCTGACAGATGCAAGGTCAGTGCTTCAAGCTCTCCAGTCTGGAAAACTAACAGACTTGAAAAAACTTCTTAGCGAATTGTCTTACCAGTATAGGGTAACCATGCAGTGGATACCCTCTCACTGTGGAATACCAGGAAATTAAAAAGCAGACCAACTGGCTAAGGAAGGTGCTGCCGAAGACCAACCAGATATACCAATCACCTACCATCAGAAAAAACAGATGATCAAGTCAATAAGAAAGCCACAAACACCAACCTAAGATGACTATCATATTATGAACAGACCAGAACAAGTTATAATTCTACGTCTCAGAACAGGACACAACCGACTCCGCAGTCACATGTATACAAAGTTCAAGATTGGCAACATGGCCATGTGTACATGTGGACAGGCAGCACAGAGTGCCAAACATATACTTCAAGAGTGTTCTGAGCATGAAACGCTGAGGCAGACATATTGGCCAGAGGAAACAACACTGGAATCAAAACTCTATGGGACACTGTATGAACTACAAAAGACAGTGAGTTTTATTAAGGAGACAGAATTACAGATATAGACATGTTTCAAGTGAACGAAAGAAGAAGAATTTAAATATCTCAACAACAAAAAGTTATAGCATTTTCAAAACAGTCACCGCCTATATTGTAACATTACGAAATAATAATCCAATGGCAGGAGGAAAGTTGTTTTTTTTTACAGTGTGCTAAAAGTTAATCTGTTTACATCCTAAAAAAATTCCTCTCTTTCATTTTCATTGTTTGGTGTGTTACATGGGGCATAAGCCTGAATAAATGTTGTGTTTACATGGTCTATTGTAATCATGGCGGACATTGATCATTCATTCTGATGTGTAACTTGAACTATGTTCTTAGTGAATATCGAGTCTACGAAAAAGCCCACTCTGTGCTTTGCTCTTGAAATTGGGTCAATTTGATGAAAGAATTGTTAAAGGAAATGAAGACTAAACAAATAAAATATTTTGGACATATTAAAATATCTTGTTGAAGACCTTACCTCAATAAAGTCAAGGAGAAGTTAACAAAAGAGAAGCAGATACAAGCTGGAGAGAAAAATGTTGTGAGATGGGCAGGTTAGTCTAGCAAAGTGCATCACCAAGACAAGAGACTGGATGTTGAAGGTCTGCTGCAGCTAACCCTCATTACTGAGACAGCACTTAATGATATTAATCAATCCTGCAGCTAAACTACCACAACACATTGTCTAATGTAAAGCAACCCAGTTAAAGAAAATGCATATTTCCTCTGACATCCGACCATTTTTTATGCTTCTGGTTTTTCTGCACGAGTTTGCTCTTTTGCTATAATGCTTTTATTTATTGAGTTATTGATTTCAAATTCTGAGACAACGGAGATAAATTGATGCTGGATATGATTTAGAGGAGTTATTTGCTTGTGTGTATGTTAGTGTTATGTTGTGTACAACGAAAACCGTGAACGTGGACAAACACACATGAAGTACTTACCACATCATGTTCACGCGTAGGCCTAGCCAAAGAAAACACGGCTCCTCAAATTCCTTGTCATAATTGACACCAATTACATCACTTTTAAATATTATAAACATCTCTCTCAAACAACATACGCTGATCTACAGTAACTGAAACACTAAAGTTATAAACTTAATCCTTTTCTGAATTATAATCCGTGAACAAATAGTGAAAAAAGGCAGCACCAGGCTAGGCCTACAGAGTTCAGTTTCCAAACGTGAAAGGTCGAATAAATTACAACTGCATATTTATATTGTTTCGGATAACTAAGCAACAATCACTCTAGCACACAATTACTATAACAGCATGATGGAACATAAACATAGTCGATTGTTGTCCATGACTACAAATGGCTACCTCGATGTAGACACTTGTCTACGCCGGACGACTATCACTAGATGATATATGTAGAATACGGGTTGCTACAGGTTATATACCACTAGACAAGATACGCATCAAAACAGACCCAACACAAGATGAATGCCCACTGTGACAACTAAAACAACACATCATTCTTCAAGCAATAATTGTATGTGCAATAACAATAAAACTAATTTTAGGCAATAGTGGTCACAATGAGATATAAAAATACAAACGTGCCCTGGTATGACAACAACTGACTGGTCTTAGGTTGAAAGAAACATGCCTTGGATCAAAGTAGCTTTAATGTTATACTAACAAATAACTCAATTTGCAAACATCTTGCAGTTGTAAGTAGGGATCAAAGAAGGAAGCCAAATGATTTGATTGTTCATCCTTCACAAGTGATGATGACCATTTGTTACATTCACTTTTGAAAATTCAATTAGAGTTATGTCCATGATTATGAATTCGTAGATGGCTAATGAGCCCTATTCGAGCTGTAAATGTCTTTGGACAGTTCGGACATGGAATGATGACTGTAGACGGATCTTAGTCTATCCGTGACTTTCTAGCTGCTCTCCGCTGTTGAGCTGCTGCATTTCTCATCTTTTCACAAGATGATGCGATCTTTTTTATTTTAGAACGTATGCGTAAATTCGCAGAATATCAGACTTTACGTGTTTGAGTTGACAAGACCGTTATTATAACTAACTATGCCATTCTAAAAATAAATGTTGGACAAAATGAATAACTGCAGTCTACCTGTAAAGTGTGAAAACAGGTAACATGGTTTTTAATCAGAATGCGAGAAGTAGTCAGCAGTCTACTTAGAAAATGGGGAAACATATTTTGTTTCATGAGGTAATTGTTCTGTTGATATTCATTTATCATGTAATTGGTTGAAATACTACTAATTCTTGTCCTAATGAACTGCAAAGGTTAATTCCATATTATAAGCCTTGATATTTTTTTGTACAACAAATCCATTACACATTAACCCCTTGGCTGTGGAGGCATTCTTAAGGATACGATGAAAAGTTACTTCCATTTCATGAACATCTCCGTAAAGAAGGATGGGCCTGCATTTGTAATTTGTCACTGAAAGCA
The DNA here is from genome assembly GCA_034231615.1 of Meghimatium bilineatum. Taxonomy (NCBI): domain Eukaryota; kingdom Metazoa; phylum Mollusca; class Gastropoda; order Stylommatophora; family Philomycidae; genus Meghimatium; species Meghimatium bilineatum. The sequence continues at coordinate 72,126,822 of CM067298.1, read as the reverse complement.
TCTCAAAGTGTTCAAATACTCTAATTGGCTAGTTGAAGCTGTCTAAAGGTATCTAACTATTGAGATTATGAAATTGTACATGTTGTAAGCCTAATTTCGACTTTGATGCATTGACACAACTGGCCTTTTTTTGTGTTGTCATTTTGCCATGACCTACAAATATGGCAAAGCTCAAACTCGATGAATAGGAAATTTATAAACATTTGGTAGAAATTTTCTCTGATAATTCTAGCATTTATCTGATTCAGGAAGTGATTTAGAAAGTGTGCATTGTGATGCTAGTACTGATCAGAGGATATAGATAATTCAGATGGTATTTGTAGCGCACTTTTTTTCAAATTTGTAGTCAGACATGTGATACAGTAATGTCCACATTTTTGTTTTCTGGCAATAACGGTGTAGTAATTCACATTTTAAGAGTATTTAAACATTTCACATGATATTATTATACAACATAATACAACATGTGATGAGACAAATAAATACGCTGACAAGCATATTACTGATAGGAAAAACTTAGTGACCAAAATCAAATGGATTATAATTATGTGTTTGAAATAATGTTTCCGGTTGCGAGACAAATTTTTTAGAGAAAGGTTTTTAGTCTTCATATATTACCAGCTGGTAATATATTACAATACATTACTGGTAAATTCATAAATTAGAGTTAGTTAGTTAGTCGTTTGATCATCGTCACTGCACTTCGGACAAGTCCATAGGAGCTCAGATCTCTCCGTGAGTGTAACTGCTATTACTCGTTGACTGACGGTTCCGGTACGCAGTTGATTGACCATCATTCTTTCTTGCCCATGAAACCGCTCCTTTGTAGTGACACAACATTAAAAAAACAAATTCCTTTATTCTAGTCATGGAACAAGAGTCATCGTCACTTATACAGTGATTTGCACGTGCGTTTTCCCATAGGACGTTCAAAATGTCTGCTCGATCCATTGCTCCACCAACAGCTGTAGTAACAGTGTGTGTGGCCAACCTATCTGCTCTCTCATTACCCCGGACTCCTGCATGTCCCGACACAAAATGAAAGTCAGTTTACGCATACAGGAATTCTTCACTGCATCTAGCCACTGTGTACTCCACTTGAACTTTCACAATCATGCTCATAGAGTCACTGAGTATGTAGGCATGCTCACTGTAAAGCTTTGGTTACTGCCAAAATTGCCATTGTCATGCTGCTGATCATTCTGAGCTAATGCACCACTTTCCTCTCTGATGGTTTCCCCCCACCTTTGAGACGTGAAGGCCCAGGCACTTCTGATGTGTCTCTCAACCGACCCATATGTATATACAATCATATCACCTTCCCTGGAATTTTCACAGATTAGAGCGAGTACCTCAGACTCCACCACTGTCGGACACCTTTACCTGCATTCTCTACTGAGTGTTATTATTACTTTAAAGGCTGTCAGACAATCTAATGGCTTGATGCACGACTAATCGCACGACTCCATTCCGCACCAGGTAGCATATCCTCCAATCTGCACACACTGTATAATATCCTCTGCGCGCCCCACCCACTGCTTTCCTCTCTTAAGTCGACTGCCTTTCACTTTGAGAATTTCAGGGTGTAAAGGATTTTCTTTATCAGCTGTGATTTGTAGGTAGTCCGCGTCCAGCAGACTTGTATTCTTTGCTCTGCAGTTAGGCAATCCAATAAGTATTGCATAGCCCGTGCCGGCGTATCTCTCGCACACCCTAAAATGATTCGCAAATTAGAGTATACAGTAATAATACACTGAAATTGTTGAACGCGGGAATGCAGTTAGCAAAATGGTTAAGAAAAAAAATTAAACAGCCCTTACAATTTCTCAGCACTGCATTTACAATGTGACTTTTTTACCCCGCACAGCCAAGGGGTCAATATGCGTTCTGCACTTAAAATACACACAAAATGTAACTAGAAATCTGCTATTTTCTTAGAAGCCACAAAATACTAAAACTCACATTCTTTATTTTAGTTTTATCATCATCTGGTGTGCCAATATTACTGAGTCTTAGGCTCTGCTTGAACATCTGGGCCCTAGTCTTGGCTTCATTTTTTAGAATCTTAGGCATACGACGTTTCTCCAAGGCATGCCTATTCAACATCTCCTCTTCTTTTGCTTGATTATATCTCTTTAAGTTATCCATTTCCTGTAAGCAAGATTTAAAGGTAATGAAAGTAACAACTTATTTTCACATATAATCACAAATTACTTTAATATAGAAAACAATAAATTATTTATGTTAATATTAAAAAGTATCTGTCCAAAACATTCCTAATATTATGTTTGTTTTTTTTTACAGTATGTATAAAGATTCTTGTCTTGTCTTATCCATGTGTGCTTCTAGGTGTCATAGGGAGCTGAAGTCTTCTTTCTTTTACTAAATAGCACTTACGTAGGAAACAGATAATGAAGTCTTACTGAACGATGACTAACACACTATCACTGTCGGATGCTCACTTGAAATAATACACACATGTTAAATAATAGCCTTCTAAAGGGAACAGTGAAAGAAGACTGGTTGCACAGCTATTTAGTTCCACTCCCAAACCTGGGAAGGACCACACCAGGATACAAGGCTACAGAATAATAACAATGCAGAATACGATTGGCAAGCTTTTGGAAAAATTGTGGCCTGAAATCGTCCAGGAAAGAAGACATGGCAGAATGCAACCATATTTGCGCAGGATGTTTTTGAGGGGTTCGATTTGTGCATGGAGACGTGTGGCTGAAATAGACCTTGAGGATGCGTACAATAGGGTGTCCTTGGATATCTTGATGCACCAGCTGTTAAATCTTGCAGTTAATCCTTTTGTCGTGCGGTGGGTTGGCGCCGCCCTGATGCACAGGGTAGTAGTTCTTAAGTGTGGTAACTGGATATCTGCACCAACGGTTATTAGCCCTGGTCTGCCACAGGGATCGCCTCTATCTCCTGTACTTTTCAATGTATACACAGTACATATCGCTGGCAATCAAATCAAAGGTGTTGGCAGAACAATGTCATATGCCAATGATATCCTGGTGTATAGACAGGGTAGAAATCGAGAAGAGTGCGTCGTGGAACTATAGAAGGAGCTGGACAGACTGACAAATTGGTGTCGAGATACGGGAGCAGTGGTTAATCCGCCTAAGGCATTCGTGACATGGTTTTCCTTGAATAATCACATGGTAAAAACACCCATGCCACAAGTTTCATTGTCCGGGAAAAGTTTAGAAAGAAATAGCACAATGAGATATCTGGGTGTGTTTTTTGACAGAAGCCTGAGTTTCAGGGAACATGTTGACCACATTATCATAAGGGCAGGCAAAGGCTTAGCAGCAATGAAGGTTATGGCTGCTGCGCAGTGTAAGCAGAGACTGTTATTTCTTTTGTACCAGGGTTTGGTTGTGACTGTGGTGGAATATGCACTGGCAATTCTGACTCTTAGCCAAACTCAGATCGAAAGACTGGTTAGAATCCAGAATGCAGCAATGTGTATCATACTGGGATGCACAAGAGACACATCGACAAGAGCTATGCGATACCTACTTGACTACCCAACAGCTGAGCATAGATTACAGTATTGCTGTGCACGGGCATACCTTCAAATATATGCAGATAAGGAACACCCGTTGTATTCCAAAATACAGAAAGTTAAAGGCAGCAGACTCAAGAGAGGGAGGTCGTGGATGGGACGTGCTGAGGATGTCATACAAAGCGTGTGCAGATTGCAGGATGTGGCAGCAGGTGCGGAATGGATAGGTCTACCCACAGATTTCGAAACCTGTTTGAGAGTAGTAATATCACTTAGCAGGGAATGCAGAGAATGGTGTCCCACAGCTGTGGAGAAAGAAGTGCAGGCTTTAATCAGTGAGAATACCAAAGAGGGGGATGTGATTATATACACTGATGGATCTGTAATTAGGCATGTTCGCAGTGCTTGGGCCTTTACAGCTCAGTGCGCAGGTAAAACAATCAAGGAGGAAAGTGGTGCCTTTACGGTCACTACGAGTAGTATGACCATGGAGACTATGGCGGTGACCACGGCATTTGAGTGGCTACGCACACAGAAGGTAAAGCAGGTCTGCATCTTGAGTGACTCTATGAGTATGATTAAGAAGGTACAAGTGGGTCTCGTTCGCGAACAGTGGATTGAGGCCTTGAGAAAGGCAAGCTTGAAAGTGGTTACATTTATTTTCATGCCAGGACATGTGGGCATTCGAGGCAATGAAAGAGTGGATCAACTGGCATCGTGCGCAATTGTGGCACAGAGCAATAGGGCAATGGATCGCGCTGATATTTTGAACTCCTTAAGAGATATAACACGCGAGAGTGAGACTAATGTGGATGATGATTCTTTTTCAATGGCTAGGATTAAAGATCAGGGATTGAAATGCGGTGTTGCTAGAGGTGAACATTTTGGAGGAGGCAGAAGAATGATGGTCAACCAGCATAGAACCGGCACTGTCAGCAGAAGTGTAATGGCGGATACACTCAAGGAGAGATCGGAGAACTATGGACGTGTCCAGTTTGCAATGATGATGATCCAACGACTAACTAACTAATACACACAACAAAACATAGGATATAATAGTTTTCATATCCAATGTTTCTAATTACAACTTTAAATATCCTGTGTTTTGTTGTGTGTATTATTTCATGTGAGCATCCGACAGTGATAGTGTGTTAGTTGTCATCCAGTAAGACTTCATTACCTGTTTCCTATGTAAGTACTATTTTCATACATTTTTACTAGCAGTATTACCTTTTATTGATTGTCATTTCGTTTACTAACTGTGATGTTGCTGCCATAGTGCAGCCTAGGCGTTCCAGTATTTCTCTGATGTCATCTATCCATCTTCATCTGTGTCTTCCCGTTTCTCTTTTCAAATTACCTCTATTGAAGGCTATCAATGGAATGAGATCTGGTTCCATTCTGATCTGGTGGTTGAACTATTTGAGCTGTTGAGTGTCTAGTATTCTTTACAAAATATTGTATTCATCATATTCCTTATAGTGTCACTATTTACTTTCTCTTTTTCTTACCCCCAGTGCTGTTCTCAGGCACTTCATTTCGCATACTGTGAGCTTTTCTGTCTGGCATTGGTAGCACAGTGTCACTGGCATTGGTAGAACACTGAGTTTATTAACGTTCTTTTGGAGATCATGGCGATGTCTGGTGTTTCAGCAGTGGTGGTAATTGGTATAAAACTGCATTTGCTTTGTATAAAGAGTACTTTTAAAAACAAAATGGTAGCATATCATTGGTAATCAGGATGTAGCCATCAACTGAGCATTTTTGGGCTGTAGTGATTTTCTATGCAATTTATGTAAAAAAATTACATTCAGTAATTTACCATTGCTTTCTGAATCGTCTGGATTTACAATTTCCTGTAGTACGATTAAGACATGGTACCTTGGCTGTCATAGACATGCTCTGTACCATACAGCCACAAAGACAGAGTACTTTACTAATGGTAAATACTGAAGGCCAGTACAATTGTATTCAATGTAAGAGTATCATTATCACAATTTAGAGCAGATGATCATGCATGTCATCAACTTTTTAGTTCTCTAATATCTTTAATCAGGCGTGTTATTGACTACTTATCAGTGTTAAACTATGTAATGTTCTTCCACACTGTTTTCCTAACAATTCTTCCTTCAACCTTGCCGGCTGTAACTATATTCTCCAAACACTGTGGTTTCATAATTTTATCAACAAAATAAAGACTATCTCTTTTTGATATTAGTAAGTATTTCACAATTTATTAATGCATTATCAATCAGGATGCAGTGGTACCTTGAAAGTGAAAATCTTCTGGTTATCACAGCAAGCAGGCTTCAGACAGTGCTACTCTACTGAAGATCAGGCAACCTACCTCTCTCAAGAGATTGAGGATGCCTTCCAAGATAAGAAACTAGTACTAGCAGCATGGATAAACATCAGGAAAGCATTTAACAAGGTTTGGAAAGAAGGACTCTTAAAGAAATTGCGAAATTGCAGGGTTAGCTCAAGAATGTACAAATGGGTAAAAGCATACCTGCATAATAGAAGAGCCAGGGTACAATTAGATGGTTGCAAGAGCAAGAAAGTTCTACTGCGTCATGGAGTCCCCCAGGGAGGAGTCCTGTCACCCACACTTTTCTTGGTTTACATCAATGACCTAGTTGCCGAACTACCACATGGGATCAAAGTGGCAATTTATGATGACAACCTGGTGCACGGAAGAACATGTGACAGTCGCCACTAAACAAATACAAAGAGCTATTGATGCCTTAACCTTATGGGCAAATAGATGGTGCATCAGCGTTAACACAGATAAGTGCAGCACTACACTCTTTACCCTCTCACCAAAACAAAAAGCCGGTGATATAAAGATAGATGGAGAGCTTTTGAAAGAAGACAAACAACCCACATACCTCGGGGTTATTTTTGATGATAAGCTGACATAGAAGCAGCACATAAACAAAGCAAACAACAAAAGCCAGGAGGAAGTTAGCTATCCTGAGAAAAATAAGCAGAACCACATGAGGAGCTAGTGGGAATATACTCAATAAAGTGTGCCAGCAAGGCATAAGACCACATCTGGAATATGGTTCAACTGTGTGGTATCTTGCATCAAATACCACATTACAAGAACTAGATAAAGTACAAAACCAGGCGCTCAGGTTAATGCTGGGAGCAAAGAAATCAGCACCCATAGTAGAGATGCAGAAAATGGGAAGAATGCAAACTCTTGGCGAACGCAGAGACACAAAGGTGCTAATACAAGCAGAAATGTTTAAGTGTATGTCAAGTCATCCAATGAAGGAAAGATTCCAACAAAATGTAGCAATGGGGTGACTGAAAAGAAGCAGCTTTATCCATCAAGCTTAATGACTCCATAGTAAGCTTACAGACCTACCTGAAGGTGACAGCTCCTTAAAGCCTGCACCAGAACAAACCCCTTGGAGTGAAAGGTATAGAATGCCAATATACATTCATACCCACGTGAAAGGAATATTAAGTGAAGACGAACAGAACAGTGTGCAGCGAAGGACAGTCACCCTCAGTTTCCTGGACGAGGAATATCCTCAAGACATATGGGTCAGAGTATGCACAGATGGATCAGCACAGAATGCAGTGAGGAATGGAGGTGCAGGTGTATATATATAGAATATCCACACAAGTCTAGAGATACAATCAGAACAACAACAAGGAAATTCTGCAATAATTATGGTGCAGAAATTCAGGCAATTATGGTAGCAACTGAAAAACTGCTGAACTCCAATCCTGGCCCACAGCCCGTTGTATTCCTGACAGATGCCAGGTCAGTGCTTCAAGCTCTCCAGTCTGGAAAACTAGCAGACCTGCAAAAACTACTTAATAACTGTCTTACCAGTAACCATGCAGTGGATACCCTCTCACTGTGGAATAGCAGGAAATGAAAAAGCAGACCAACTGGCTAAAGAAGGTGCTGTCAAAGACCAACCAGATGTACTAATCACCTACCATCAGAAAAAAACTGATGATCAAATCAATAAGAAAGCCACAAACACCAACACGAGATGACTATCATTTTATGAATAGATCAGAACAAGTTGTAATTCTATGCCTCAGAACAAGACACAACCGACTCCGCAGTCACATGTACCCAAAGTTTAAGTTTGGCAACACGGCCATGTGCACCTGTGGGCAGGCAGAACAGAGTACCAAGCATATACTTCACGATTGTTCTGAGTATGAAACGCTGAGGCAGACATATTGGCCAGAGGAAACAACACTGGAATCAAAACTCTATGGGACACTGTATGAACTACAAAAGACAGTGAGTTTTATTAAGGAGACAGAATTACAGATATAGAAATGTTTCAAGTGAACGAAATAAGAAGAAGAAGAATTTATTCTTTCAGCAACTCTTATTAGTTTTTATTGCTAAACATAGTATATTTTGTACAAAATAAATACAATATAAAAGCTGATGGGTATGCTTCATCTTTCTCAGGGACATTTGTTTGTGTCACCTGGAATTATGAGCAATAATGAGCTTATTTTATTTGTGATATGCGTGTGGGGGGGGGGGGGAAGAGAGGTTCCTCCAGAGCTTTCTTTCATATCCAGAATACTCCAACCAACTCTCAGTGATATGAGATATTTTGAGAAGCATGTATTCAAAGTGTGTACTACTATGTGTGTATGTAAATGTTCTACCATTTTTATATACAGACATAATTCACAGGAAAATCTGCAACCTTTTCACTGTATTAAGGTTGGCCTTTTTTGCTCATATGACTACAACTAGTCACATGTTTGAAGCAAAAATCATCTTAAGGTCAGGGCAGCAGTCTCATTCAAACTGGTTCATAATTACATAATTGATCAGCATATTACAAACTATATAAATCTTGATTTCATTTCTTCTCTGTGCAAGCACATGTTTGTTTAAGTAGTTGATAATAAGTGAGACTGAAGTCAGTTAATCTGTAGAGAAGAAATTACTAAGTTTTGAGAACAAATGTCTTCGTAGGATAACTAACACCCATTGGAGTGAATTCAAATCGAATGATAAATCAGAGAAGAGACACATCAAAATTTCATCACATATCTTATCAGAAAACGAAGGTGGTCCTACATCAGGCATCAACAGAATACACCACCAATCTCTTGAATGGATGCCTACAGGCAAAAGAGCCAGGGGTAGACCAAAAGAAATACTCAGAAGAACAATACTTAGAGAAAGTAAAACAAGCAATATTCATACTATTCAAGAACTAAAGTTTCCAGCTGCTTTGTTGTTTTTCAGCTTTTTTTATGGCTAATTGCAGTTCTTTATGATTAATAAATCACATGTGGTGTCTAGGGAAGGCTTTTCTCTGTTTTACTTGTAGAAGTTTCGGTTGTGGTCTATTTAGTATCTCTTTAAAGAATTCAGCCAATCTGTGTTTTTTGTCTTCTTCGGCCGTTAATAACTGTCCATGTTTGTCTTTAACTGCATTATTTGTTGTTGGTGTATGGTTGCAGAGTTGTTTCATTATATGAAATAGTGTTTGTGCTTTTTCCAGTTTTAGCTGCTGTTTCTGCTTCATTAGCTAGTTCATTAATCAAGTTTCATTTGTCTTTTCTTGCGCTGTTTTTAACTTCTTTATCCAGTATTCTATATTTCTGTTTATGTTCTTTCAAGAGCAGAGCTTTTGAAGATAATTGTTCTCATTACTCCATGTTTTTAATTTGTGTCTTATGATAGTATGTGGTGGTGACTGCAGGTGACTGCACAGTTGAGATTAAGAGAAGACCAGCAATGACATTGTCAAAATTAAAACAGCTAAATAAACTATGGCAGGGCACTAACATAAGAACCAAGTTGTGTTTGCTATGAACATGTGTGTTTCCTGTCCTAACATATGGTTAAGTACGGGCACTAAAAAAACAGTGGCCAAGAGAATAAAATAATTTGAAATAAAGTGCTATAGAAGAGTTTTGAGAATACCACGGACGTCAAGGAAAACAAACCAGGAGGTGTTATGAACAATGAACATATAGGAAGGCTGGCTTCTGAACACAATATTAAAGAAACAGCTAGTTTTTTCTGTCATATTAAGAGACAAGACAGCATGGAGTGTTACTGGAGGGGATGATAGAAGGCAACAGGGGCAAAGGCTGCCCAAGCTGCCGTTGGACAAAAGACATTCAAGAATGCCTGCGCATGCCACTAGAAGAGGCAGGACAACCTGCTCAAGAGAGCAGAGAATTCAAGAGATCCATTAAGAAGACTAAATTCTGGAAAGAATATGTCACCTGATGATGATGATAGTATGTGAGGTATTTGTGTATTTATGTCGTCATCGTTACATTCAATTTATCTTTTTTTAAATGTCTGCAGTCTTAGCCTTTGTGATTGTGCTTTGACTGGTACTGTTATTCTTTTTCTTCTTTCATTCACTTGAAACAAGTCTATATCTGTAATTCTGTCTCCTTAATAAAAATCAGTCTTTTCTAGTTCATACAGTGTCCCATAGAGCTTTGATTCCAGTGTTGTTTCCTCTGGCCAATATGTCTGCCTCAGCGTTTCATAATCAGAAAGGTCGTTGGTTTGTTTGGCCAGTAGCTCTATTCCCTTTCCTCCTGGCTTCTCGGGGCAATTAAGGACTTCCAGTAATTGAGGTTGGGCCCTTTTGAGGTATAGGGCCCGGCACCGTTGCTGCCTGAAAATCTGCCACAGGGCAGGCACCAAAACTATCATTAGATACAGACATATTCCCATTGTGTTTTGTGTGGCACCCTGATTAATTGTATGCCTTTTGCTGGTTGCCTCCATCTTCAGCACAATGCTTACTTGGGCAGGACTGTGGTCCTGCTTGGGTGGGACTGTCTGGCAACTCTTAGTTTCCAGCCCCTGATGACTTTCCCTCATGGAACCTTTCCTGTGTGTATGTACAAACACAACACTTAGAAAACTCGCCCCCTTAAGAGTAACCGTATGTCTTGCTCCTGCGTTGCATTTAAATTTACAGTTATGGCTGAAGTTACATAAAACTTCTTTGCTGAGACAGCACCATAATAATTAATTAATCAAATATCTTGGAACACTCTGGTACCTGGGGCTAAGAGATAAAACTTAGGTGTTTGGAAACAAGCCCAATATTTGAAATTTTTACATTATACCTGATGGTAGTGAGTTTTATGAGGCTTGCAACCCTTCCAGACAAAAGTCACACTGTATTATCCTGGATGTCATATTTTATGTCTGTAGGTTGGGTAAAATGTAAGAAATGACCTTGTCTTTAACCATTGATAAAGTTTGATTTATTTACCTATTAGCAATATTTCACTTGTCCTTTCTTTCTTATTATATAGATTCCACTGTATTATTACTGGTATAATTTTTTTATACTCAGCTTAAAAACATTATACCAGTAATAATACTGTGGAATCTATATAATAAGAATTTGTGTATACTCAGCTTCATGCCATGACTCAAGATCAATGGGAAAATAATAAACCACCTTAGATATGCAGATGACACTGTACTTTTAGCAGAAAGTGAACATGAACTACAAAGACTACTAGATCAAGTCAATAAATCAAGTAATGAATATGGACTGGATATAAATATCCAAAAAACAAAAACCATGATAATCAGCAAAGACACAGAAGAACAAGAGCTAAACATAAACATATATGGAGAGAAACTACAACAAGTAAAACATTATCAATATCTTGGACACATAGCCACAAATGATGGCGGATGTGAAACAGAAGATAAAAGAAGAATAGGGATGGCTAAAAGTACCTTCAATGACATGAGGAAAATATTAACATCTAAACAAATTACAAACAAGCTAAAAATGAAAATTATAAAATGCTACATCTATTCTATATTCATGTATGGCTAAAAAACATGAGCACTAAATAAACAATTAGAAGACAGAATTGATGCCTTTGAGACATAGGTGTAAATTTCCCGTAAATAGTCGTATTTTGTACGGTTTTCCCCCAAGATTTACAGCTGTATGGACATACATCGGCATTTACAGGTTTTTACATGAATTTCTGTAGTCCTGTGCGTTAGGTTTGTAACCTTTACGACTCTATAGTCGCAATATTGCGCCTATGAGCACAGGCTCCATTGTGCCTGTGAGCGCAATCCCGCTACATACGACATCGCCCGATTCCCGAGTACGGAACTTCACGAAGTAATGATCCCGTGACGTATAAAACCCGCCAAACGAAGCTAGGAATACGTCACAGTTTAAAGGTCAAATTCCTTTACACATTACAATTGCAAGAAGGAAAAAGTTGGCTGGTTTTGTCAACGAATTTCTAGAGCGACGTTGGCCTTTTTGTAGCCATATTTTACTATCAAATTGAGTACAGTGTGGCATAGCTAAGCGATCGTGACTACATGTTTTAATTGTTGTTTTTTGTGTTTAATATGTTATTATTTGATAAAAATGTTTGTGTAGTCATTCAAAAACACAAAAATAATATGTATCAGGGGTGCCACATGTATGCATAGACAATAATTACGCTGTGTGTCAGCCTAGACCTAGTGTTGACCGGACGGACGTTATATGCGATTTCTTCACGTTTTATTCGTTTTTTAGTTCATATTATATTAGTTTTGATATAAAACAATAAATATACAATAAGTATAGGTATTTATGAGGATTTTATCAATGTTTCCACACATTGCTCAAGTATTAGGGTCGTCAAGAAGCTATATGTGTGATTTGAAAATGGCGTTTTGCGATTTTCTTCCCGAATTTTCAACTTCACAACTTGCTCACAACTGTCATATCATACATACAATAACAAAAAAATTTTGACTATATTCACTATTCACTCCTTTATTTAGATATGCAAAAATTATTTTGATATATTTTAAAACAAAAACGTTATCACATTTTCAAAACACCCACCATTAATAACGCAAATTTTCCAAAAAAAGAATTCAGGCCCCAGGGGATGTTTCTTAATTTTTAATTCAGAGCCCTAACGGTTAAATAAATTTAGTGGAGACACTGGTTTATTTGTATATATTTTAATGGCAACAGTGATTTGTGCGGTTTTTATTTAACATTTTTTACAACAGCGGCGTTTGCAGGACTTAACATTTGATGCTGGTTTTGGGGTGTAGTATTGGTGGCAGCACTGCTTTCAACACATTTCCAGTACTTTATTCTCTGTACTGGGGAAGTTGTCTTTATACCGAACTTATGGAATTTGTGTCCACGTGCATTGACAGTGTATCTACAGTACACATATAATTTGTATCTCTGCCTATATAGTTTACATGGTTAAATTTATATTGTAAGTTTTTGTTTGCCTCCTAGGTAGTGTAGGTAGGTCTAAAGTTAAATAATAGAATATGTAGGCCTAAATCTGAACTTATGACTTATCTTTGCATAATACTTTTATGATAATTTGTATGGCATAAAGTTGTAAATCTGCTGCTGGAAAATACAGAACAAATACAATGTATATACAATATAGGCCTACATCATTGTGTGTTTGTTCTGTCACATATGATGCTGGCAATAAAGCATTACACTTTATTTACGGCATATAGAAATATTATATTTTTATATATTGGATCTGTTATAAAGTATATTACAACAAGATGATATAACGAAAAACCAAGTCGACTACATAATGATTCAGCAAAGATGGAAATCCAGCATCTCAGCATGTAACACATACCCAGGGGCATACTGCAATTCTGACCATGAACTATTAGTAGCTAAAATATAAAAAAAACTTTAAAATGTCAGAGGTAAAGCTACATTCAACTTTGATTGCTCAAAAATTCCAAAAAATACAACATAGAAATTACAAACAGATTCGAAGCCTTATTAGAGGAACAAGAGAGATTTCCAGTGGAAGAGTTAACCAACAAGATTAAAGAGATTTACAAACATGGTGCACAAAACTATATACCTAAGAAAACAAAGAAGATACAAACATATATAACGGACACAACCTCAAACTATTATATCCTAAGTTTTGTTGTGTGTATTAGTTAGTTAGTCGTTGGATCATCATCATTGCAAACTGGACACGTCCATAGTTCTCCGATCTCTCCTTGAGTGTATCCGCCATTACACTTCTGCTGACAGTGCCGGTTCTATGCTGGTTGACCATCATTCTTCTGCCTCCTCCAAGATACCATAAAGAGCAAAACATATAAAACATCTATGCGAGTCATCAAAGACAAATCAGGAAACACTCTCATAGAGCAGTGTGATATTTTGGAAAGGTGGAAAGAATAATGTAAAGAAATGTGCTCACATCCACCCCAAAATGACCCAGGGACTCAAACACAGACAGAAATACACAAGAATAGAGCTTAGAAGAAATTAGATCAGCAATTCATAGTTTGAAGAGAGGAAAAGCAGCAGGTTGTGACGACATAATAGCTGAAATGATTCAAACCGGGGGCGAAGGCAGTGTAAATATATTTTATCAGCTACACAATAAGATCTGTAAAAAAGAAACTTGGCCAAGGGACTGGAAATGTTCAGTACACATACCAATACCCAAAAGCGGTGATATGCAAATATGTTAAAATTAAATAACAATTGCCTTGATCAGCAAAGCCAGTAAAATACTAATGCACATTATAATGAAAAGAATACATAACAAGATGGAAGATGAGATACATGATGCGCAAGCAGGTTTCAGAACTGGCAGAGGCACGAGAGATCACATATTTAACATGAGGATGATTATAGAGAAATATAGAGAGTATAACATCAAATTTCACGCATGCTTCATAGACTACATCAAAGCATTCGACTGTGTCAATCACCATCTATTATGGGAAATAATTAACAATACGGGTTTCCCACAAAAACATTATACGACTAATAGCATAGCTGTATAAAGGCCAAGAAGCAGTGGTAAATGTTGAGGGTGCAAGATCGGAGTGGTTCAATGTACAGAAAGGAGTAAGACAAGGCTGTACCTTGTCTCCATACTTGTTCAACATCTATGTGGAAAATATAATGAGAAACGTAAGACAAGAAACAATGAACCCTGATTTCAGACCCATAAATATAGGAGGGCTGCAGATACCAGAAATTAGATGAGCAGACGACACAGTGCTATTAACAACAAATGAACACAGCCTACTGAACATAATTAAGTCAACCCAAAAGTGGGGTGCAAAGGGAACGCATTGCTCTAGTTGACCCAGGGTTAGCAGATAACCAAGATCCAAAATGTACCTCCACGTGGTGCACCCTGGAAACAGAAATACAGCAGCTCGAGCTGATTCTGGCCAAATCATTTGGGGATCGTGTCCGAGAATGTGGAGGTAGCAGAAGGAAAGAGATTTGACTGCACAAGAGACAGACAATATCTCCGACACCACCAGCATCACCACATATAGCGACACTGTCGACATACAGTAAAGCTAGTCAGTCCAGTCCGAACATTGGAGGGGCGGCCAATGTAAAATGCACGTAAAGGTAGATGCATGGCGAGAGACAAATAGATTTCATACTGAGTACAATGAAACAATGAAAGGGCAGAACAGCGCTAGAGGGCAGCGGGAACTGCAAATAGAAAGTGAAAAGTCCCTAGGAAAGGGGAAGTACAAGCTCCGTCAGCTCGAGACGAACTTCTAGTTACCTGTGTTCCTTACAGGCAGAGACCCAGACCCATTCATTGGCGTTTAGTAAAGCAAGAAACCTAATCCAACTCTAATGTTGAGCCTTCCTAAACCGGAAATATGCTTGCAAAGAGAAAGAGATCTGTACCCGATGGGCTTAGGCAAGAAAGGGACAACGATGGTAGTCCTGGCCCAACTCTACTGTCAAGGTTTCCTATACCGGAAGTACACTTGCAGAGAGAAAGGATTCCGTACCGATGGGCTCAGGCACAAAAGGGACAACAATTTAGCCCTGGCCCAACTCTACTGTCAGGTTTTCCTACACCGGAAATACACTTGAAGAGAGAAAGGGTTTAGTACCTGATGGGCTCAGGCGCTATTGGGACACGGATGCTCAGCTCGAGAACGCCTTGCTCTCAAACGTGTGGTGTGAGAATCAAACTTGGACAAGGGGTACACGATGTCGGTGAATGACACCTCGGCTAAGAGGGCGAAAGAGCCAGGGTCCAACTCCTCTGTTGAGTTCTTCCCCTTAAGGAACCAGGCTCACGGATGAGAAACAGTTCAGTACCCAATGGGCACAGGCACAGCACGTCCAATTACACGAGGCAAGTTCATAGACAGTGGAACACCTCGTGCGAGTCAGACGAGAGCAAAAATCGTCTGGGCGGAGAGTCGCCACTACGCGTGCCTGGAGACAGATATAGAGGATGTCACAGGCTAAGGGTAGCCCACCCAAATTGTCAAAGCATTCCGAAATCAGATGTGCTAGGCCTACAAGGCGCATAACGGTGGCACAATGTAATCACGCTCCCGGCGGAAATCGCACGGATATCCGTGATGGTTCAATCAATCAATAAAACCCATAACCCTTCAGGGTCGTAGGGGTACCACATTGGAAGCTTCAGCACACAGAGTCCTCCAGCGAATTCTATCCTCAGCGATGCGGATGAGTGTGGAAATATCTAGCCCTGTCCATTCCTTGATGTTGTCTGTTCATGTCTTTATTTGTCCTCCTCTGCTTCTTCCACCCTCGACAGTAATGGTTACAATGGAGCGAACGCAAAACAAACAAACCCAAAAGTTCAGTGAACAGCAAAATTTGTTCTTAGATATGAAAAAGACAAAGATAATGGCAACTGACAAAACTAAATCAAGACACAAAATTAATATTGAGAACTGCAACTTAGAAGTAGTGACACATTTTGATTATTTAGGAACTAATATAAACAATTAGAGAAAGTAAAACAACCAATATTCATACTATTCAAGAACTGCACAGAATAGCTTTGAACAGACAGAATTGGAGAGATCTGACCTCTGCCCTATGCGCTAACTTCAGTGCAAAAGGAAAATGAATGAATGAATGAATGAATATAAACAATGTGGAACTGCTCAGTTGAGATCAAGAGAAGAACAGCAATGGCGATGGCAAAAAATAAAACAGCCAAAGAAACTATGGCATGGTACTAATATAAGAACCAAATTGTGTTTACTGCGAATATGTGTATTTCCTGTGGCGACTTATGGATGTGAAGCATGGACAATAAATAAAACAGTGGTCAAGATAATAACATCATTTGAATTAAAGTGCTATAGAAGAGTTTTGAGAATATCATAATGGACAGCAAAGAAAACAAACCAAGAGGTGTTACGAACAGTTAACATCCAGGAAGGCTGGCTTCTGAACACCATATTAAAGAATAAGCTAGTTTTTTGTGTCACATTAAGAGACACAAGGGCATGGAGAGAGTGTTACTGAATGGGATGATAGAAGGCAACAGGGGCAAATACAGTCCAAGACGCCATTGCACAAAAGACATTCAGGAATGCCTGCACATGTCACTGGAAGAGGCAGGACAACTTGCTCAAGACCATGGAGAATTCAAGAGATCCATAGGAAAGAATTCGTTCTGGAAAGAATATGTCACCTGATAAATAAAATATATATTATCCTTTATTAAATAATAGTATTAGGTCTGGCTCTGTGACAGCATGGTACAGATCGTGTCTGTGCCGGCTGAGAATCCGAGTTCGATCCCAGCAACAGGTATAAAACACAAAGGCAAACTATTGAAAGTATTTATAATTGCCAAGAAAATAATAATAATCATCATCAAGTGCCACCTCCGCAACGAAGGTCGGCTGCAACATCCCCTGCCTCTTGTTTTGGTGGTGCACTCTGATAGAATGTAACCTGTCCATCTTGTTATGTTACTCTCCCACTTGTATCTCTGCCTACCTCTTGCCAGTCTTGTTCACTTCCCTTTGACTTTACCTTCAAGTAAGGTGTCATGTCTTTTAATATGTCCAAAATATTTTATTTGCCTGATCTTTATTTCTCTTAGTAATTCTTTCTTTATATTGTGTTTTTAGAACCTCTTTGTTTTCTTCTCTTTCCATTATGTTCTACCTATTGTCCTATGTACCCACATCTCAACGGCATCAATTCTGTCTTTTAATTGTTTATTTAGTGCCCATGTTTCTGAGTCATACATGAATATAGAATAGATGTAGCATTTTATACTTCTCATTTTTAACTGTGTAATTTGTTTAGATGTTACTATTTTCCTCATGTCATTGAAGGTACTTTTAGCCATTCCTATTCTCCTTTTAACTTCTGCTTCCCATCTGCCATCATTTGTGGCTATGTGTCCAAGATATTGATAATTAACTTGCTGTAGTTTCTCTTCATGTCTGTTTATGTTTAGCTCTTGTACTTCTGTGTCTTTGCTGATTATCATGGTTTTTTATATTTATATATAGTCCATATTCTTTGAAAAGAATATATTTCTTGAAGATCACTACAGCCAAAAAAAGGCTGGGTTGATTGGCTACGTCCTGATTACAACCTATTTTTTTTCTATTAGAGCCTAAATCAGATTTGTGTATTTATTGGTAGTGTGTAACAAAAACATCTGCTTAAGCAGTTTGTGATGCTTGGTGTTGTCATTCAAACCCTTTTTAAAAAAAAAAGGGATTTGGGAGGTCAATGTAAATCATGAAATTTACACTTAGCAACATGTAAGTGGTAAACCTGCACAAACAACTAAACTTCCACGAAAAATGTGGATAATTGCACATTCCACACAAATGTAATAAGAGTTTTTAAAATAATAAATTAAATTGCTTATTACGCCCAACAACATGCCCTGTTGACAAGTCTGTAGATAGGAGGGGGATGTTCATACACCCTCTAAGTAAAACAGAATATGAATTTGAGCAGGGTACTGTTGATTGAAACAGCCACAAAGGAAAGGGTGGCAAAAAAAACTGATTGATCTTTTTACTTTTATTTGGGTGTGTGTGTGTGTGGAGATCCCACCCCACACCCCACATTGTGTATGGTTTTTCATAACTTTTTGTATTGGATTTTTAGTCTCAACTGGTTGACAAGTATGTTGAGATGTGGGTATATAGAAGAATAGGGAGAACATCATAAAAAGAGAAGAAAGCAAATAAAGAGTTCCTAAAATCACTTAATATGAAGAAAGAACTACTAAGAGAAATAAAGGTCAGGCAAATAAAATATTTTAGACACATTAAAAGACATGACACCTTATTGAAGACCTTACGTGAGGGTAAAGTCAAAGGGAAGCGAGCAAGAGGTAGGCAGAGGTAAAAGTGGGAGATTAACATTACATGATGGACACCACCAAGACAAGAGATAGAGGATGTTGGAGATCCGTTGCAGCCAATCTTCATTACAGAGACGGCACTTGATGATGATGATACTCAGCTTAACTTAGTCTATTTTTTATACTGTCATCTCTATATTTTTTATTTCCATTAGTCTAATAGTCTGTGAAAAGTAAAACTAATTATCTTGTGTTCTGCATAAATACCTTATTGTTTAAGCATTTGTAGTGCAGTGTTTAGTGCGCCGGCTTCCTAGCTTGGTGGTTCATGGTTTACTCCCATTATTTTTTTCCACAAGCAGCTTCAAAATTTACCCAGGACTTAGGAAAGGAAAAGGCTAAGACAAATTTTGGAAATCTGACTACAGCACTCCTTTCATGCCATTAATGACAGTAAAACATTACCCTAACACTATATTCTCCATATGCTTCAAAAATATGAAAAGACACTTTGCATACTCATATGTTGTTTGGATGATATACATAGACAAGTTTGAGTACATAAAAGTATTTCGTAAATAAAATCACAGTAGAGATGCAACAAAATCAATTATCAAAGTACAAGTGTCCCCTTACCTTCTGATGTCGAGTGAGCATTTGATGGCGTTTTACAAAAAACATATCTTTTAGCTGTGTCTTTATAAGCTGATGTCGTTCATGTAGCTGATTTTTTTCCATTTCCCATACACTTGCCTCACGACCTGGGAATGATTTTAGATTAGAATTGTAATTCATAATCATCAAATCTTTAACCTTCAGGGTTGTAGGGGTGTAACTCTGGAAACATAAACACAAAAATTTAGCCATGCCTCACTGTTATTTGTTCTTTGTTTGATCGTGGAGAATCTTAATTCTATCCAGTCTTTAATATTATAAATTCAATTATTTCCTCTCACCTCTTATTCTTCCACCCTCAACTGTTCCTCACAAGATATTTTTGGAAAGATAAACGAGGCTAAACCACACAACTTTGAGATGCTTCACCACTGCCATGAGATGTTCTTGTTGGCCTGCACGAGTATTTATTTTGTTTCTCATGTATATATTAATTTTCTATGTTTTGTACAATGATATGCAATATTTGCAATCATAATTAGTAATGATTGTACAGAAATGATCCAGGCAGGAGGTGAGGAAAGTGTTCATATATACCATAGTCTATTTTGCAAGATATGGAAAACTGGCACATGGTCAAAGGACTGGAAGAGATCAATATACATCCCTCTACAAAAAAATGGTAACTTAAAACTATGCACCAATTATAGAACTATCCCTCTGATAAGGCAAGCAAGAAATTTTTTTTATATATATATCATAATGAAGAGAATGCAAAACAAAATAGAAATAGAGGTCCATGAGCCACAGGCTGGTTTTAGATCAGGGAGAGATCATATATTCGCACCAGAGGTCATATATTCAACATGAGAATTATTCTTCTTCAGCGTTCATTCTCAAACTCCTGCTGGATCTCCCTTGTAGAAGGACAATGGTCCTACTAGATTTCCAGCAGGATATAGTCCAGAGAATGGAAATGCGTTGTGTCGCCGTTTTATTTGCACCAATGGCCCGACACATCCGTCTTTGGTGGAAACATGAGAATTATAATAGAGAGATTTAGAGAATTCAATATAGATTTACATGTATGTTTCATTGATTACACAAAGGCTTTCGATTGTGTACAACATCATAATAATAATAATATTAATAAAAATAATAATAAACCCATAACCCGTCGATATCGTAGGGGGTGTCATGAGACATTTGGTGCAGATAGATCTCCATGCATCTCTATCCTCTACCATCCTGATGAGTTTGGAAACCTCACACCCACTTCTTTAATATTACCTAGCCATGTCATTTTTTTGCCACCTCATCTTCTTACGCCCTCCACTGTAACTTCAAGAACATCTTTTGTCATCGAGGCATGTCTCATCACATGCCCATACATGCCCGGAGCTTATTAAGTTTCACGATTGTCAAGAGTGGTTCTTGTTACCCAGCTAATGAATTAATTTTATCATGTACAAAAATATTGGTCTTTTGTTCTCGATAACAGATACTCAACACGTGTCTATATTTGTTTTTAAACACCTGGATTCTTCTCTCTAAATCTGTTATTAATGTCCAAGTCTCACAACCGTATAGAAATAATGACAAAAACTAATATTTATATAAGTTTATCTTAACGTTGGTTGTGATCCTGCTTTTCCAAATGGTGACTAATCTTGTCCTGGTGACCATGGCCATTGCCAGTCATTTATTAACTTCAGCTGTCGATTCACTATTGTCCCTAATCTGAGCTTCCAGATAAGTAAACATAGAAACCTCCTCCAACCATTGATTGTTAAACTTTATATTCGTTTTCACCAATATACTTTATACTTCTATTCACCAACATTTTACTCTTATCTGCATTGATCTCCATACCAAGTTTTTTGCCAGATAACTCCAATCTTGTTAACTCTTGTAGTTCTCCTTCTGTTGTCACCATCAGATCGATATCATCAGTGTTTGTAGAGATTAGAAATTTGTCGCCCTCTAGTTGGATGAGATTCACCTAGCACTTCTTTCATTATTGCTTCTAGGTAGATGTTAAATAGTGTTAGGTAAAGTAAGTATCCTTGTTGAAC
This sequence comes from Meghimatium bilineatum, assembly GCA_034231615.1. Lineage (NCBI taxonomy): Eukaryota > Metazoa > Mollusca > Gastropoda > Stylommatophora > Philomycidae > Meghimatium > Meghimatium bilineatum. Next base: position 72,105,477 of record CM067298.1, on the reverse strand, counting down.
ACCAATATTAGTTCTGACAAGATCACAGATTTAATTATCTATGAACACAGCACTTTTTGTTTCTTTATATAGTGCCTCTATGACAGCAATAATGGTGTAGTCAAAATTAAATTTTCGCACAATATAGATTATTATAGATTTGTATGCAAAACACGATCAAAAGGTTTGGTGAAATCAATAAATTATGAAATAGATCACATTGATGTTGTAAGTGCTTTTCACTTATTAGGTGTAGATTGAAAATTTGTTCTACGGTATTTCTGGTCTTCCTGAGTCCGACGTCTTCTTCTGCCAAGATTTCTTCTGTTTTATGATTTAATCTATTGAGTATAATTCTCACCATTACTTTACTGGGATGTGAAATGAGACTGTTCTAGTTTTTTTAAGACTTCAAATCTCCTTTTTGAAAGTGGTATTAGTAGTGACCTCGTCCATGGTTCAGGCCATTTTTTTTGTAGACCAAATCTTCTGACACATGATTGTCATGACATTAATCACTTCTTACCCTCCATGTATCAGCAATTCTGCTGGGATGTTGGAAATTTCTGGGGATTTTCCTTTTTTCAGTGAACAAATTGATTTCTCCACTTCTTCTCTTAATATGTCACTGTCTCCCACCACTGTTATTTAGCCAGGTGTTTAGCGTTTCATTATCTAATTAATTTTCATGATTATATAACTCTCTACAATATTCTGTCCATTTCCTTAAAATAACCTCTTTTATATTCAATATTGCTCCATTTTTGTTTTCTATGATAGAAATCTTGGGTTTTATTTGTTGTGTGATTTTTTTTTTAAAGTTTGAAAGGGTGTTTTACTATTACCCTGTAGCATCTTGTTGATAATGGAATCACATTGAGCATTGATTCAGTTTTCTTTACCTTTTTTCAATTTAGCTCTAATGGTTTTGTTTAAGACACTATGAGTCCAAGCTGCCAATTGATTATGCTTTTTATCCTTTCTTAGCTCTCTCCTGTTAGCACATAATTTTGATATGTCATCAGTTACCCAGGATTTACTGGGTTTGTGTTTTTTTCTTAATATGAGTGTTGGTGTGTTCAACTAACACTGTGTTCATGTTCTCAGTCAGTGAGTTGATATCATCCTCCAATAAATTCAAAGTTGCAAATTTACCACCTATTGATGCCTCTATTTCTGTCACCTTTAGTTTTTCCAAGTCAAAACTTAGGCAACTCCCTTTGTTACGGTGATAGTTCTATTTTAGATGCAGCCTAACGGCAATCAAAATCATGCCGTGGTCGTTGCCTATGTCAATACCTGGAAATTATCTCACCTTTGCTTGATTTATGGCCGATTTAAATCTCTTAATCTCTTAGAAACCAGGACAAAGTCGATTTGATTGTGAAATTGTCCTGATGTTTCATGTCAAGTTGTTCTTGAAATTTTATATACATCACCAAATGTGGAAAATTATGAGTGACATGGTTTTTCCAAAACATCTCACTCATCTGATCCAATGCTGTATCAAGAACAAGAAGCAACAGTAAAAGTAGATGGAAACACATCAGAGTGGTTTAGCGTACAGAAAGGAGTTAGACACGGATGTATACTATCCCCTACCTGTTTAATATATAAGCGGAAAACATAATGAGAAATGTAAAGGAAGATATGACACACAGATTTTCAACCTCTAACCATCAGAGTTCAAGGGATCCCAGAAATATAATATGCAGACAATACAATCCTCTTAACTACACACAAAGAAGGTCTAAAATAAATGATTCTATCCACACAAAAAAACAGCAAAGCTCAAAATCTGTTCCTAAATATGAAGAAAACTAAAATTATGACAACTGATAAAGTACAATCCTAATCTAACATAATAATTGATACCTATGAATTGGAAGATGTATCAAATTTCAATTATTTGGGTACAAACATAAGTAGTTCAGGGAACTGCGTAGTAGAAATTAAGAGAAGGATCGCAATGGTGCTTTTGAAACTTGTCCAAATGAAAAATCTCTGGCAAGGAAAAAGTAGCAAAGTAAAACTGTGTATGATAAGAACATGCATATTCCCTGTGGCAATATAACTGTGAGGCTTGGAGTCTTAAATAAAACAGTAGCAAAGAAAATTGCTGCCTTCGAATTGAGATGCTACAGAACATTTTTAATATATCATGGACAGCAAAAAAGACAAACAAAGTATAACAATCATTAAACGTTGAAGAGGGCTGGCTCCTAAATAACATCATAACAAGAAAGCTGAAATCTTTTTTGACATCTAAAGAGCATGGAATAACAGCATGGAAAGACTAATAGCAGGAGGCAGAGTAAACGGCGGCAGAGGAAGAGGCCGCCCAAGACAACAATGGATAAATGATATATCTGGCTGTTTAAACATGTCCTTGGAGGAGGCAGATCAACTTGCCAAAGATTGTGAGGTCTTCAGAAACTATAAAGAGACTATTTTCTGGAAAGAATGTTACACGATGATTAATTAATAATTGAGGAATCATACTAAGTATTTAAACATGTCAGGAATGTTCTTACTTGTTCAGACTCTACATTGAGAACTCTGTTCAAGTGGTATTTATCTAAGTGTATAAATGTTGTCTAAATTAATGTTGCAATATTTGTCCTTTCTTCTGATTTTATATACCGGTACATCCAATTATCCAAAGAGGGGATTCAAAATGCATAAAGAATTTATTTCAGTTTACTTAGGTTCCCCATACATACTCTGCCGCTCTCATTCTGAAATGCTGCCTGCCAACATTGCCACTCATTATCATGTACATTGATAATGAGTGGTAACACCATTGGTAACTCCATTGCTGTAAGCAAGAATCTACAGTGAACCTTAAGAGAATATCACAAATCCCCAGGGATTAATGAACCTCAGGTTAAGAACCGCTGTTCTGAGAAATTTCTTGTCTGAAGCACAACTAACTGCTTGTGTGTTTTGTGAACTCCTCCAACTCTTACATAACAGCTAATATACATGTTGACTACTAGTTTTAGTATTACTACTGTGTTTTACAGATGTAAGTCAATTAATGGGATTATTTTAAAAAAAACTACTACTTTTCATTCTTTCTGATCTCAATCTTCAATATTCAATTCTTGGATAAAACTTATCCATTGGCGATGTTGTCCCAGATTTTTTTAATAGTGTGGCTACTAGTGGTGTCAATTCTTCTTATAGTGTACAGGTTTGCTGGGTATGTTTCAAAGTATTAGGTCTGTGTATTATCATTTCGCACACCGGACACATCCATAGGTGCTCAGATCAGTGTTTCAGTAAATTTCTCAGGGTATAACGGCTGATGATTCCAGTTCTATGTTGGTTCACTGCTCTTTTTGAAATCTTTGTCAGGGGTTCTCTACTGACCACATCCATCTTCACTCCGATTTTGCATTCTTGATATTGACTCATGCTCATTCATCTCAAAAACCTCTGATCGTGAACACTCAGGAAGAGCATTGAGTATGTCTGCTCAGTCCATAGACTGACCATCTGTTGTGGTGGCGAGGCAAGCTAATTGGTCAGCCCATTCATTTCCCTCCAAGCCCGCGTGTCCAGGGACAAAGATAAGCATGAGTTTTCATAGTGATGCCTGCATTTTAGCTCTCTCTAATGACTCCACACATTCCCTAGGTACATCACCTGTTTTGACTTTCTGAATCATATTCAATGAGTCAGTATGCACGCAATGGGAATAGGCTTGCGATTTCAGCCCATTAAGTGCCTAAGTTACTGTGAATACTTCCATTGTTATACTGCTTGTTGTTGCGGTAGGTAAAGGCACCACTGGCTTCATGTAATGTTCTTCCTTTTTATCTATCTGTAAAGGCCCATGGGCAACAGTGTTAACCCGTTCGATCGGTGGATCGACCCGTTCATGTAAATCACAACATGTGTTATCTGTATTCTTGCAGACAGTGCGTTGACATCAGTATACATGCTCATGGGGCTGTGTACCCTGCATTCGCTATTGAGTGTAATGACTGTCTGACATGTTTCAGGGTGTCCACTGAGCCGCTAATATTTACATTTTGGAGAACCGCTATGCCAAAAGCCGCTTAAATCAATATTTTTATATGATATTTACTATCATGAATTATTAACATCATAACAAATGTAAAATCAAATGAACAGTTAATATTTGCGGAACTTCTGCTTACAAATAGGTCTATCTTTGAGAAGCGTGCGAAAGAAGCAGACATTCAGTTTGAATTTGAAAATTATTTTCATTTGAACATGTGTGTTTACATTTTTTTGTATAAAATTGTGTTATTTTATTTGAAATAATGGATTCTAGGCACACTCAACATTTGACATCTAGTCAAGCTTTGAAAATGTTCCAAAATATGCTAAATTCCGACATTAGCTTTGAATGATAGTAGAGTGATGAAGATTTATTATTACAATATGAGTTTGATAAAAGTTCTGATTTGAGTGGTGATGAAGCTGAGGGGGCAATTCCTCAACCATCAAATAGGGCTTGCACTAGTAATGCAGGTAAATCGAGTTTTCAAAAAAGAAAATATGCAAATAAAAACATTATCAAGCTTAACACAGTTAACCTTTAGGGCTCTAACTTAAAATTACGCAATATCCCTCCTGGGCCTAACTTATTTTTTTGGAAAATTTGCGTTATTGATGGTGGGTATTTTGAAAACGTGATAATTTTTTTTTTTTTAAAGATATCAAAATAATTTTTGCACATCTAAATAAAGGAGTGAATAGTGAATATAATCGTGTTTTTGTTGTTGTATGTGTGATATGATAGTTGTGAGCAAGTTGTGAAGTTGAAAATTTGGACAAAAAACCCAAAATGCCATTTTCAAAATCGCAAATATATCTTCGTGATGAGCCCAATACCTGAGCAATGTGTGGCAACATTGATAAAATCCTCATAAATACCTATACTTAATGTATATATATATTGTTTTATATCCAAACTACCGGTAATATAATATGGACTAAAAAACTAATAAAACGTGAAGAAATCGCATATAATGTCCGTCCGGTCAACAATAGGTCTAGGCTGACACACAGCGTAATTATTGTCCATGCACACATGTGACACCCCTGATACATATTATTTTTGTATTTTTGAACGAATACACACACACATTCTTATCAAATAACAACATATTAATCATAAACAACAACAATTAGAACGTGTAGTCATGATCATTTACCCATGCCACGCGGTACTCAATTTGATAGTAAAATACGGCAGAAAATGGCAAAAGTCGCTCCAGATGTGCGTTGATAACATCAGCCGGCTTTCCCTTCTATACAATGCTAATGTGTAAAGGAATAGTTAGTTAGTTAGTTAGTTAGTCGTCAGATCATCATCACTGCAAAGTGGACACATCCATAGTTGCTCCGATCTCTCCTTGAGTGTATCCGCCATCACACTTCTGCTGACAGTACTGGTCCTATGCTGGTTGACCATCATTCTTCTGCGCCCTCCAAAATGTTCACCTCTAGCAACACCGCATTTCAATCCCTGATCTTTAATCCTAGCCATTGAAAAGGAATAATCATCCACATTAGTCTTACTCTCGTGTGTTATATCTCTTAAGGAGTTCAAAACGTCAGCGTGATCCATTGCCCCATCGCCCTGTGCCACAATCGCACATGCCAGTTGATCCGCTCTGTCATTGTCTCGAACGCCCACATGTCCCGGCACGAAAATAAATGTAACCCCGCTTTCAAGCTCGCATTTCTCAAGGCCTCAATCCACTGTTCGCGAACGAGACCCACTTGTACCTTCTTAATCATACTCATAGAGTCACTCAAGATGCAGACCTGCGTTACCTTCTGTGTGCGTAGCCACTCAAATGCCTTGGTCACCGCCATAGTCTCCATGGTCATACTACTCATAGTGACCACAAAGGCACCACTTTCCTGCTTGATCGTTTTACCTGCGCACTGAGCTGTAAAGGCCCAAGCACTGCGAACATGCCTAATTACAGATCCATCAGTGTATATAATCACATCCCCCTCTTTGGTATTCTTACTGATTAAAGCCTGCACTTCTTTCTCCACAGCTGTGGGACACCATTCTCTGCATTCCCTGCTAAGTGATATTACTACTCTCAAACAAGTTTCGAAATCTGTGGGTAGACCTATCCATTCCGCACCTGCTGCCACATCCTGTAATCTGAACACGCTTTGTATTACATCCTCAGCACGTCCCATCCACGACCTTACTCTCTTGAGTCTGCTGCATTTAACTTTCTGTATTTCGGAATGCAACGGGTGTTCCTTATTTGCATGTATTTGAAGGTACACCCGTGCACTGCAATACTGTAATCTATGCTCAGCTGTTGGGCAGTCAAGTAGGTATCGCATAGCTCTTGTCGATGTGTCTCTTCTGCATCCCAGAATGATGTGTAAAGGAATTTGACCTTTAAACTGTGACGTATTCCTAGCATCGATTGGCAGGCTTTATACGTCATCGGTTATTTACTTCGTGAAGTTCCGTACTCAGGAATCGAGCGATATCGTATGGCGCATGATTGCGACCACAGACAAGGTGGGGCACACACTCAAGACGCAATGTCGCGCTCATAGGGTACTAAAGGTTAACGACTCTAAATCTCAACATTAGATATGGGATGAGGTAACCAGAAACAAAAGATATAAATGATTTCACATTTGATCCAACATGCACATCTGGATTGAAGGCACATTCAGATGAAACATCTTCAGCATTAGATTGTCTCAGTCAGCTGTTAACAGCATTGATAATGTAATTATTGATTTCAATGAATATGCAGAGTTTAGGATCAAGGAAAGGAAAAAAGGTTCCTTCAACAAATTACATCAAGATTTTTATTCAAATTTTAGAAGCCTGTAACTCGAGATGAAATTTATAGAATTTTGGCATTGTTAATTGTAGTTGGCTTGGATAAGCGCCCACGAATAAGGGATTACTGGACAAAAACACAAACATTTTGGTACACTCCAAATTTTAAAAAAAATTTCTTAGTAGGGAGAGATTTGAAGCAATTTATCATTCTATGCTCCATGTAAGTGATGCCAGAGTAGTTGAAAGAAAAATTGAACCTTTTCTGAAAGCTTTGGTGACGAGATTCCAATCTTCCTGCTACCCATTTCAAGATTTATCATTGATGACATGGTAATTGCATTCAAAGGAAGATGGAAGCATAAGCAATATAATGCTTCTAAGCCACATATGCATCACATAAAATATTTTGGTCTATGTGATAGTGTGACAGACCATACATGAGATATACTCCTGTGATACCAGATTGGGTATGTACACATTTTTATTGTTATTTCACACATTTTGCTCTTTTTAAAAAAAATATTTTTTTCATAACTAACTCAATCTAATAAACTCAACTTATTATTATTACCTATCCATTTCGGAACATTTTGAAGTAAGAATTGTTCATGTAGACAGAAAAATGATGGAGAAATGGAAGAATACAAATACTACAAAAGTATACAAACAAATATGAAAAATTTTGCATATTTTGCTCATGTCAGGGCAAGGTGACATTTAAAAGTAATTATGCATATATAAATACCCATGTGTATTTCAAAATGGTTCAGGGTGTATGTGGATGTGTTTTAATTCAAAATAAATGGATTATGTCATAAAGTAGCCAAAGAAAATATTAGTCTAGTGTTGGACAAAATAACCAAAAACCAGACAGACCATTTTTGTATTAACCTTTAGCAAGCCAGATTAAAAAATATGAAACGTCTCCCTGCCACTGGATTCTTTTTTGAAATGTGCGTTATTGATGGTGACTGTTTTGAAAATGTGATAATTTTTGGTTGTTAGAGATATTTAAATGATATTTGCACATATAAATAAAGAATTGAATTATGCATATATTGGTGTAATTTATGTACGTGTGTGTGTGATACCAGACGTATGAGAAAGTGGTAAAGACGTTTTTCACACAAAAACATATATTTTATAACAAATAAAGAGGAAAACAATTCATAAAAAAAATAACTTACCTTACTTATAGAATTGCTTGGCAACACTGTACACTAAATCACGTAAATCTGTTGTATTTATGTTCTTTCTTTGCGAAATTATCAAAATATTGCCGGGGAAACTGTATAAAACATGTAGATTTGTAGTAAAATTGCTCTTTGAGCTTAGGCCTAGAGTCATTTTTGGTGCCACTTCAAAATATTCGATATCACACATCTACAAGTCCCCAAGCCAACATGGCATTCTGTATATTCACTGCTGTGAAACTAAATAACCTAATAATTCATGATTCAAGCCACGATTCAATGTTATTTTATTCCAAACACGATGAAAAAAGGTCTATAAAACCGATCCACCATCATTGCATCGTACCGGTGAGCAGATGTGGTCAGATTAATTGATCTTAAACGTTTATCTTCTAGCTAGCCATTCTCAACAACGATCATGTCGGAAGTGGGGATGTACTGGCTTCGATTGCGCATGTCCTCAGCTTTGTGCACGGGCTGTGGCACGTGTAAATCTCACTGGATGGGGTGTGTCGCCAACGGCACGCGTCGCCATTTTTTTTTGTCAGCCGGTGTTAATATAGGGGCGGTGAAGGTTAACAAAACATTTAGTTCAGCTGTACAGGACGTAAGAGCTTTTAGAGGAGCAGATATTGGTAGTGATCACAATCTCTGCATAGCTAAGCTAAAAATCAAACTTAAAAAAACATCAAAAGACTATCTACCATAGAAAAATCGATACAAAATGTCTACTAGAAAGTAATTTACAAGACGAATACAACACCAAAATCAACAATCAATACACTGCCTTAGATAATCCATCTGAATTAGTAAATCCCACAACAACCATAGAAACGAAATGGGAGAATTTTAGAAATACTGCAATAAATATTGCTTTGGATACAGCTGGTCTCATACAAAACAATTAGAAGAAATGGATAAGCGAGAACACTTTGTCACAAATCCAAAACCGTAAAGAGATGAAGCAAAAATACTCACTGCAAAAACCACTCAAGGAACAAAACAGACTCACATACGCACTTTTAGACAAAGAAGGTATAGCAAGCGAAAGAAAGGACAGGCACAATTATATCAACAACTTATCATTGAAAGCTGAATCAGCCTCACAACACAACAACAGCAAGATACTACGCCACATAACCAAACAACTGTGCAATCAGCCACTTATCCCAAACACATCTATTAAAGACAAAAATGGCAACGTTCTAACAACAACAACTGAACAATAAAAGCAAAGATGGGCTGAACATTTCCAAGATCTTCTTAACAGACCACCACCCCAATCTACTCCAAATCTAGAGAAAGAGGAGACAATGCCAGCTTTGATAGAAAATTTCACCCTTGAAGAGGTAAAACAAACCATTTAGAAATTAAAAAACAATAAAGCAGCAGGTCAAGATGAGATCACAAGTGAAATGTTAAAAGCAGCAAATGATAACACTTTGTCATTTTTACTGGATATTTTCAATATCATTTGGAAAAACGAATGCCCACCCCAACAATGGAAAAATGGCATCATTATCAAACTACCAAAAAAAAGGAGACCTAACAAACTGTGATAACTGGAGGGGAATCACACTGCTATCCGTACCTGGCATAATTCTTTGTAATATGATGCTTGAAAGATTAAAGTCATCCTTAAACAAAAGACTTGGAGAAGAGCAGTCAGGCTTTATCTCAGGTCGTTCCTGCCTTACCCATATATTCACTCTTAGAACAATAATAGATGAATGGCAATTCAGAATGGTTCCTTGTGATTACTGGTGTTAAACAAGGTTGCCCTATGTCACCATTACTATTCAATATTGCAATTGACTGGGCAATGAGAAAAAGCACATCCAACACAAATTTAGGAATCAAATGGATAAATAAAACAACATTAGAAGACCTGGATTTTGCCAATGATCTTGCACTATCGAGTGAAAACCATCAAGATGCACAAACAAAAACTGATAGATTAAAACTCATTGCAGGACAAATAGGTCTCCAAATCAATTCAGCAAAAACAAAAATTATGGGCTTCGCCAATTCACCTAACGAAATTACTTTAAATGGACAACAACTTGAAAAAATACACAAATTCTTCTATCTAGGAAGCACCAACGGTCATGTCATGACAGAAATTACAACTCGCATTGCTCTAGCATCAAGTGCATTTAACAGACTGTCTAATATCTGAAGTAAACTCAATCAGCACATGCACGAAAATGCGCTTATTTCATTCTTGCGTTATTCCGGTGCTATCCTATGGATGTAAGAGCTGGAAAAGCTCTTTATCTTCAGAAAAGAAATTACTGAGTTTCGAGAACAAATGTCTTCGTAGGATAACTAACACCCAATGGAGTGAATTCAAATAGAATGATAAAATCAGAGAAGAGACACATCAAAATTTAATCACAGATGTTATCATAAAACGCTGTTGGTCCTACATCGGGCATGTCCTACGCGCAGACACCAACAGAATACACTACCAATCTCTTGAATGGATACCTACAGGCAAAAGAGCAAGGGGTAGACCAAAAGAAACACCTAGAAGATCAATACTTAGAGAAAGTAAAACAACTAATATTCATACTATTCAACAACTGCACAGAATAGCTTTTAACAGACAGAATTGGAGAGATCTGACCTCCGCCCTATGCGCTAACTTCAGCGCAAAAGGGAAATGAATGAATGAATGAAATCATTGTGTACTGTAATGATGCCTTATTACTGAAAACTTTGTTCACTAAGCAATACATTTCATGTCCTAACTAGAAAAACCTAATTTCAGCATTGAAAACTGGAGATATATGACTTCTAATTGGTTCTATTAACTTAAAGAATATAATAAATAAAATATATAATAATGTGAAAATACAGAAGAAATAGATGATCATAGAGTACAGATAATTACAGTGTATAAGCCCAGGTGATAATAAGTTGAGGGGGTGATTTGGGCATCCAGAAAGTGTTTAAAGTCTAAAGTCCAATTATAGACCAACATCCAAAAAATGTAACAATGCTGATAAAAATGAACTTTATCATCATAAGAATAAACGGACATGCTAAATGAAATTAACACAAACTTTAGCAACTGTAAGATGCAAGTGCATTCCTGTCATTTGCCCCACTCACATTACTTGAATGAAAGAATTAAGGAATGGATAGGCCACTGTATTCTGAGAACAGTAAATCCAAAGATAATACAGCGTTGCCTTCCCTAACCATGTCTATAGACGGCTTATCACGTGGTGAGACTTTGGAACAACAGACCATACTTTACTGAATGAATTGTTTGTGTTGGGTGTCTGGGTGTTCTGACGTAGACTAGTGAATAGTAATTACTTCATAACTATTTGAGACTGGGTTCTGACAAAAATACAGCAGACAGCATAAACTAAGTGGGAAACGATACAATGAAAGAACGAATACCGGTAGACAATTGGGCACTGTCAGATCTCTTTGTTTTTAAAAGATACAGAAGAATTTGAACTTTGTTACCTTGTATACAGTATATACAGCTTTGTATATGGTAATAAACATGAGAGAGGATTGTGAATTTGATCATGTCTGCCACTAATTGTGCAGTGGTGGTGGGAGGGGAGGGGAATCAATTACGGCGGCAGTGTTAACTCGGATGTGTAAACCCCAATATTTTCTTAATACCTGGCTCTCATGGCGGATGTCTATAGACTTGGAGCCTATCTACCGTACTTTCCCGGACGAATGATTTGTGTTCAGTGTCCTACAGTGTGGTGAATAGTAATTACTAATTATCTTGTCGTAGGGTTCAGATGACAGTAAAGTTCAAGCGGGAAACGATACGATGAAAAAAAATGATGCAAAACTGGGAACCATTTGTCTTTATGTGATACAGAAGACTTTGAGCTTCATTACAGTATGTTTACCTTTTAGGAAATATATGATAATAAATGTGAGAGATGATTGTGAAATTAACCTATGGGTATCAATTAGGGCGGAATGACCTGAACCACTTTTCACTAATGATTTGGTTGCTCCTCCCTCCTACACTGGTTTTTAAAAACAAAACAAAAACTGCAAGACTGTCTAAGTCTGTGAAATTCCAGAACTGGTATGTTTGTGCGAGACCATCGTGTGTAGAAGACCTCTGTACAGAATTTATTAGGACATCATTTATTACCAGGGACGGATTTAGACTTGATACGGCCTAAGCTATAGCTTGTGTAGCTTATATGTATATCCTGCACTGTTCATTATGTTTTTGATTATTGTTGTTGGTCACTACTTATATACTTGGAATCATGTCAAAAATAGACAAAGCGGAACCACTGACATGCACGGAAATAATCAAAATCAGCCTTTGAGGTCATGTTTACATTTTCTAAAGACAAGTCTTACAGTATCAATCACGGTTTGTGAGTATTATAACCTTTGTCCCTTTACCAGTATGTCCATCGCGACATTGACAAAGTGTGTGGGATAGTTCGTATGTTTAGCCTAGGTAGTGTTTCGGACATCATCAAATGCCGCCTCCATAATGAAGGTTGACTGAAACAGACATTCATCATCCCGTCTTTTGTCTTGGTGGTGCACTCTGCTAGACTGTAACCTGTCCATCTCATTATTTTACTCTCCCACTTGTATCTCTGCCTATCTTTTGCTCGACTTTACCACTCATTTTGGACAATGAAGAGGATATTTGTGGTAGGCATACTACCGGTAATTGTGACATCACGGATTTCATTTAACTGAATTTGTTTTCCAGTAGAATTTCAACTCGGAAGGATTTGAATGACTGTGGAAAGATTTGAATCACTATTTGTAGGCCTACTGGTACTGGTAAGTTTTTCCTCTGTTATGTTTCTACAGCTAATTTTGTTTAAACATGTTGTTGTACGCAAGTCAAACAACTCTGTTCCTAAAGAAGTGTCTCCAAAAACACTACCTGGTAGACTAGGCCTAGATGATAAATGAGAGTTGCTGGTAAATCGACGTAGACTATTTCATTTGTTTCCTTCCCCCTTCCCAAAACACTGTTACCGTATTTCGGTTAAAAAAATAACATTGGATACTGGTATATTATTAATGACGACCTATAATAAATTGCAATGAAACGAGAGACATAGAAATCTATGACATCCGCCCTATGTGCCGTCTTTGTCCCTAGAGGAATAACTAACTAACTACCTGGTATATTATAGCCCTAGGCATTTTATCCTGGCTTGAATATATCAACAAATACATGCAAATCACAGGTTTTTGACTTTTTTGGGTGTTTTTTTTAACCAATAAGTTTTTTCCCTCTGTTACCAGGATTTGACGTAATATTTTTTTAAAATTTGGTTGTACATGTTTATAGGTAGAGACCCCTAAATCAATTTCAGATTTTTGTCCAAAAATTATCGGTTTATATACGGAATATTTTTTTACAGTAATAAGAGATTAACCCACTTCTTAATAATTGTTGTTTCTGTTGAAGACACTGGCTTTCCAGGAGCGCAACCTTCTGTCGGTGCTGGGCTGCTAACTGTCTCATATGGTTTTCAATTCTCTCATTCAGATTCTCTAGGAAAACACGATCCTGCAAACAAATCAACATAGAAAAATGTTACTGTATAGTTATACTATATATAGAAGTTTTGTATATTTTTCAGTTATTGATGTAGCAGCTTTGGGTTATGTACGAACACAATACATTTAAAAAAAAAATTAGTGGTAGAAATACAGGAACCATAACAATTTAATACAGTGAAATACAGGTTAACAGAAAAATACATATCAGTATGAAAAGTCATTCAAATCTTTGAACTCACTTGTCTGAATTCTGAAACAGTTCACAAATTTCATTCTAATGTGGGAACTTATGCCATGCAGAGTCAGGCACAGAAGAGTTTTCTGGAGATAACTTTTTTTGTGTTTCAAAATGTAGATAGAAGCGGCTCAGTGGACATAAGGAGAAATACCCTGAAACATGTCAAGACTGTCAATACACTCAATAGAGAGTGCAGGGAACACAGCCCCGTCACACGTGTTATTCTTTACCAAAATGTTAACTCTTAGTTCGGACACACACGAGACATTGGAGTTATTGTAGTCCGAAGAGGCGTTACAGACCTGACATATTTATTACCCAGCGGTGAATTAAATAGCCCTCGTTGAGGCTTGGAATTCGCATCTGGTTCAAAATTACCATTTCTCAATTTTGCGCATTTTATACCGGATCCAGACTAGATCATATAAAAGATTTATTCTTTGTGTAACATTAACGCAACGAACTTGTTTTTATGATAATTTATCAATTCGTGGTCAGCAAATATTCTGTCCAAAATAAACTATTATGCCACCATTAAAACGAGCTGTAGATAGCATAGATCTATTGTTATATGTTCTGATAAGACAAGAATTATAAAAAGGCCATATCTAGATCGTGTAAGAATATGAATTCTTTGTGTACCATTAATGTAACAAACGTCATCTGTATCATCGGTAATTTAAAATCGCGGTTGGAAACTTATCATCACCAATTAACATATATATAGCCGTTAGAATAAGTTAACTGCATGCATGCTACACATACACAGAACAGTAATCTGCTTACTATCTAATATGTATATGTTATATGTTTCTGTTGTGAAATGTTGCAGAGGAGGGCATTTGAGATGTCTAGCTGTGAAGTTTCTGGGTTGTGTCCCCTGATTGCAATAGAAAGGTCTCTCTTCTCTCCCTTGACTGCTCTAATTACAATTGAAATGACAGTGGGCATGCCAATGAACACGCCTAGTACTAATTTATTGAGATCTCCTAGAAAACTAAAAGTTCCTCCAGTCTCAGGTGTGCAGTGAGCATGGATGCTGAGGTCAATGCACTAATCTGTGAGAATACCAATTACACTTTTATTTCTGTTATCCATCATTTGCAAGGTCTGCCCCAGGCTTTGTATCAATCGTGTCTGTACAGTAATGCTTTTTGAGGGGCATTGTCTGATGGTGTGAAAACCACTTAATCTGTTGTAAATCAGTTATTGGCATTGTGCCCCTACACTCGTTCTAAGTGCACATTGACTGCCTGTGTAACTACTTCTACACTAGTTGATTAGGTATTGTGGATCCCCATTTTGTGATACTATTTTCCATAGTTGCTGCTCTACTCTGGCAAAAGCTTTTTTTGGTTGACAAACATCATCATCGTCGTATGACATACTCTTTCCAGATCATAGTCTTCTTTATGGACCTTCTCAACATCTGGCGATCCTGGGCGAAATGACCAGTCTCCTCCAGAGACATGCTTAAACAGTCAGATATATCGTTTGCCCATCGTTATCTTGGGAGGTCTCTTTCTCTGCCTTCTACCATTAGTCTTTCCCTGTTGTTATGTCTCTTTAGATGAAATAGACAGGTTTCATCAAATATGCCACACCTTTCAACATGAAGATAAACATAGAAAAGACTGAAGTAATGAAGATAGGAAGAACAGAAAGAAACACCTATATATATATATATATATATATATATCTTGGAAACAACAGACTTAAACAAGTGACCGAATTCTCATATCTAGGAAGCATATAATAACAACAGACGGCAAGAGCAGTAAAGAAATACACAACAGATGTAGTAAAGCATACCAATTCCTACACCAATCCTCAGAAACAGAAATGTAGATTTAAACAATAAAATAACACTATTCAAAATGATTATTATACCAACGCTGTGTTACCAAAGCCAAACATGGACAATGACAGCACAAGACAAAAATGTAAACTAGTGAAATGGCATGATTACGCAGAATCCTAGGAATATCGCTAAGAGACAGAGAAATGAGGACATTAGACAAAGAACCGGCACCGCCCCAATCTTGGAGTATATTAAGAGCCAACAGATCAAATGGTTTGCACACATCAGCAGACTACCACCAGACAGCATACCACAGCAAGCTATGCTACACAGATAACAGTGAAGGCAGACCTAGAGGCAGACCTCAAAAACGATGGACCACTGAAATAAAAGAAGCAAAATAAAAAAATACATCAGAAAACCATAGTAGATGACATGCCTGTATGTTGAGGTTATCTTCTTATAGAAGCTTCATGGCATGTTATCTATACAATCCCGTAATCGCAACCTTCGATAACAGTTACCACAGGCCGACATTGTGCTTGAACTAGAACAGGCATGGCATGGTTGGGTGGAACACAAAGAAACCTCCTGCAAGGGCCAGAGTTGTGCCCTGATGTCGACGTCTGTTTTGGCGGAATTATACTTGAAATACCATCGAGGCTGCTGGAACAGAGAGCGGAGCACTTATGGGAATGCCCCACATGCTGCCAGTTTCTCATCAAGAATAAAAGAGGCGACAAATTCCACAATATACTCAGCATACATGAGGGCCATCACCAGAGAACTCTTCTACCCCTGATGCTGAAAGGCAATAAAGGGTTTAACAAATAGATAGATAGATAGATTAAAACATTTTTTATGAATATATATTCTGACATATTCCAATATCTCCTGGACATATTCTATCAACATAACATTTTCTATTACTAGAACAGTGCCAAGAAAAAGATTAATCAGACAATGTAATTAAACTGTTCATAATTTTATGAACTGTTATCTATAAATAAAATATGATTATCTGCTAATTGTTTACACCTCCACTAGTAAGCAATCAAATATATAGCAGAATATTGTGAAAAGTGGTAAACTTGTGTTGTTTGTGCATGTGTGAAGCATTATTTCCTTTCCATAAATTTCCTGTAGAGGGGGCATTTGAGATGGTAAATTTGAACAAAGGTTATTTCGCTTTCTTAGCCGAGGTTTCTTTCAGAGACACTGTAAAACTTCTATCAAGCATGAGCCATCTACCCACTTTTCCTTTGTACCGAAGCACAGGAGGATGAAGGAAAGAGTATGCATTGATAATATTAAGGACATAAAAGAAGTTCTTCTGTGCTCATTTCCAAATTCCTGCAGATTAGCAGGATATAGTCTGAAGAACGGGGGTATTGTCACGGTTTACAGCTTGGAGCTGATAAATATGCCTTTTGGTCTGACATATTCAACTTAAACACAACTTCAGGGTAAATTGGACTGTCTATGGGATGGAGCAGTCAACTCCATCCCAAAACTTTAGTCACTTCTTACGACTTGCATGGGAGGTAACAGTGTTGCTATCTTTAGCTACTTTTGAGTCCCAACAACACAAGGGTGAAAAAGGATTGAGAACAGAGAATCATGGTGGGATTTTGTAGTGCTGTTTCCAAAGTGGTACCCCTACGATCCTGGAGAGTTATAAAATTGAGAATGATGAATTGAATATCTTTTTCTGTAACTGAGTTGGTGGGAGTAATAAATATTAGATGAATTGGTAAATATGTGTTCCACAAATATATTACTAAGTGATAAGATAATGAGTGGTTCAATCTAAGACCTTCATAAGAACAATAATGATACAATCAAAATTAGAAATGGAACAGATTAATACTAAATATTGTAAATACCTTCTCTTCCATTTCAATTTGTTTGGTTTCACGTATTTTCTGGGCCATGTCCTTTTTGTTGTCTCGGGGCAGAAGATCAAGTTCTTGTTTTAGAAGCTTCATTTCCTGCTTTTGTTTCTCTCTGAAAAGCTTAAGCTCCTTTTCCTGAAAATTATTATTATTTTACTATATAAACATTTTTATAATATATACAATTAGTTACATCATTTAAGAATTTGATCTCAAACATACTTTATGAGTATCCATGATGTTTTAATGATATCCCTCCATCACATGATGATGACAACAAAAAATACTTGTGATGTGGCACATGAAGTCAAATCCTAGCACAAAATCCCCTGCCACATTTGGCAGCACATTTCTCCATGCGTTTTCTTCCAGGGTGTGGCGTCAATGTTGAAGTTCTTTAGACACACTTTGATAGAGTTCTTGAAGTATTTATCAACCAGTCAGTCATTTACCCTTGAGGCACTCACAATACATCAGCTGTTTTTAGATGTGTTTGTCAGGCATGTACACATGTCCATCCCATCTCAGTTGGACCTTCTTCATCATTGTAAGAATACTTGGGACATTGGTTCTAGTGAGGACTTCAGTATCATGTACTATATATTGCAACTTTATCCTAAAAATATGATGTTTTAATAGCAGAATCACACTGGTGTGTTATAGGAGCTTGAAAGGGGAGAAAAGAATAACAAATTATATGCCATGCATGCCATAAGATGCAACTAAGGAAACCTTTGGGGTGGGATTAGTTATTTCCTGCCATAGGCCAAAATGAAGCTATAGTGAAGATATGTCGGGCTGAACGGTGCAAATAATTCAGCCAAGCTGTAAACTATGATACTATGCAAGCTGTTCTCCAGACTACATCCTGCTAAACTGCATGATTTTGAGAATGAATACGGAGAAAGAAAAATAGAAGAAATGTATGCTTTTCCCACGTGATTCCATAACCATTTATTTCCTCGGGTTTAACACATATAGTTTACATGTTACTTTGTTTTTCTTCATTCACATTTAGTCACAATCCTTTATTTGTATATTTTATGCATATGTTCATATCAGAGAATAACAGAAAAAGCAAATTTGATTCATATAACTATGAAATTTATCAAAATTATAAAAGAGTGAATCAAAATTAAACAAAGTGAATCTTTGTGCATTTATTTTACACTTCAAATATTAAAATGTCAAAGAAAGTGAGAAGGAACTGCAATAACTATAAAAACATATATTCAGCTAAAGTAGTAAATATTTATCAAAGAAATATTTTCTTTTTAAATAATGATAATTACTACTACTGCTCATTAGTCAGTATTAAAAAAAATAACAAGAGCATATCCCATACGATTGATTGATTGTTCGTCCATCACAAGTGATGATGACAATTTGTTACATCTACTTTTAAAAATTCAATTTGAGTTATGTCCTTGATTATGAGTTCGTAGATGGCTAATGTGCCCTATTCGAGCTGTAAATGTGCTTGGACAGTTCGGACATGGAATGACGACTGTAGGCGGATCTTGGTCTATCCGTGACTTTCTAGCTGGTCTCCGTTGTTGAGCTGCTGCATTTCTCCTCTTTTCACAAGATGATGCGCTTTTTCTGATTTTAGAACACCATGTAGATCTATTTTGTTTAAGTTCTTAGAACATTGCTTTCAACCGTGAATTTTTAAGCGCAATACACTATATGCATCCAATCACATCACCAGGACAATGTTTACAAATGTTACAGCTACAATCAAGTTTAATAGAGTTGTGTTTGCGTGACGGCTCACTGACCATTGAGCCAATAGTCAATATTAAGCTAGTAGCATATCCTATTAAGGACGTAGTGATCAAACCAGCATATGTTGGATGTAGTTTTTTTTTATTCAGTAGGTTGTCATTGCGTTCTGTACGGTCTTGATGCACAGTTGCATGTGGCAAGGTTTGAACCTGGTACGGGGTGCAAAGGTTACTGCACTGCTCTCAGCGGACCCAGGGTTAGCAGATAACCAAGATCCCTAAAGTACCTCCTTGTGGTGCACCCTGGAAACAGAAATCCAGCTGCTCATGGTTATTCTGGCTAAACCTTTTGGGGATCGTGTCCGTAAATGTGGAGGCAGCAGATAGAAAGAGAATAGACTGCATAAGATACAGTCAATATCTCCAACAATACTGTGCCAACACATGCAGTTGCACCGTCGATACACACTGACGCTAGTCAGTCCTACCCGAGCATTGGAGGAGCGGCCAATGAAAATGACACACAAAGGTAGATGCATGGAGAGAAATAAAAAGATAACACACTGAGCACAATGAGAGGGAAGCACCAGGTGCAAGTAGAAAGGGAAAATGTTTCAAGGAAATCGGAACTAAGCTCTGTTAGCTCGAGACAAGCTGCTAGTTATAGGCAGAGACCCAATCGTGGGCACTCAGCACAGAAAGCAGCCTAGGCCCAATGCTACTGTCGAGCTTTCCTATATCGGATACATGCTCATGGAGAGAAATGGTTTCGTACCCAATGGGCTCTGGCACAAAAGGGACATGAAGGCAGCCCTGACCCAACACTTCTGTCAAGCTTTCCTATACCGGAAACATGCTCGCCAAGAGAATAGGATCAGCATCCGATGGGTTCAGGCACAATGGGACATGGTCACTCAGCTCAAGAATGCTCCCATTCTTTGCTCCCAAACCTGTGGTGAGACTCAGACTTGGACGAGAGATTCACAATGCCGGTGAACTTGGCAAAGAAGGTAAAGTAGCCCGGGTCAACTCTTCTCTTCTGTTGAGTTCCTTAACCGGAAACAGACTCGCAGATGAGGAAAGGTTCAGTACCTGTTGGGCACTGGCACAAAACATCTAATTACACAAAGTAAGTTCAATGACTGTGTGGAACACGTGCGAGATAGACGGGAATGATAATCATCTTGGCAAAGAGTTGTTACACACTTGCATGCCATTCGACAGATAGGCAGGCTGTTAGAGGCTAGGGAAGCCTACTACCCGATTTAAAGGCATGATGAAAACGGATGTGCGGGGCCTCGGATGTCCCGACCACAAACTGAGCCAACCGAGGCGCAAATAACACAGTTCAACTGTGAAACTTGCAGTACAACATACTTCACGCTCCCCGGCAGAAATCACACGATTTATTCGATGTGATTATAAGCGAGCGAATAAGAAGAAGATGTAGAAGAACCTGGTACCTTGGACATCAGCATTAAGTTAATATTAAGAATATGATTAAATGGAGTAAAACTGAAGCAAGAGCATAGTATATTATATCTTATAATAATCCCATAACCGGTCATGGTTGTAGGTGTGCCACACTGGAGACATCAGCAGAAAAATATCTTCAAAGATCTATATCCTCAGTCATTCAGAGAAGTGTAGAAAACTCATACCTTTGATGTTATCAATCTGGGATTTTCTCTGTTATCTTCTCTTTCCACCTTTGACTATTCCTTGCAAAATAGTTTTAGAAAATCGGTGTGACTCATTACAAATCCAAACCAAAGAAGTTTACACTATTTCGCCACTTCAAAAGGAGTTCTTGATAACCTGCAAGTTTGTTTATTTTCTGGCAGAATTTTCTTTTGTATATTTGTCTTGTTTTCCAATGTAGCATTTTCATTGGAAGAATTTTATTCAGTGGTTGCAAAATCCTCTCAGAAGATTGGATTATCAACAAATGTATATATCTTAAAAACACATAAATAAATTTTCTTCGTCTTCTTCTTTCGTTCACTTGAAACATGTCTATATCTGTGATTCTGTCTCCTGAGTAAAACTCACTGTCTTTTGTAGTTCATACAGTGGCCCATAGATCTTTGATTACAGTGTTGTTTCCTCTGGCAAATATGTCTGCCTCAGCGTTTCATGCTCAGAACACTCTTGAAGTATATGTTTGGCACTCTGTGCTGCCTGTCCACATGTACACATGGCCGTATTGCAAAACTTGAACTTTGCGTACATGTGGCTGCGGAGGCGGTTGTGTTCTGTTTTGAGGCATAGAATTACAACTTGTTCTGATCTGTTCATAATGTGATAGTCATCGTGTGTTGGAGTTTGTGGCTTTCTTATTGACTTGATCCTCTGTTTTTTCTGATGGTAGGTGATTGGTATATCTGGTTGGTCTTTGGCAGCACCTTCTTTAGCTAGTTGGTCTGCTTTTTCATTTCCTGATATTCCACAGTGAGAGGGTATTCACTGCATGGTTACCCTATATTGGTAAGACAATTCATTAAGCAGGTCTGTTAGTTTTCCAGACTGGAAAGCTTGAAGCACTGACCTTGCATCTGACGTCAGGAATACCGCAGGATGTAGGCCAGAATTGGAGTTCAGCAGTTTTTCAATTGTTACCCTAATTGCCTGGATTTCTGCATCAAAATTATTGCAGATTTCCCTGTTGGTGTTCTGGTCATATCTCTAGGCATGTGGATATTCTATATATGCACCTACACCTCCATTCCTCACTGCATTCTGTGCTGAATATAAATAACCAAATGGTCAGAAGGTAAAAAGCCCTTTGTGAGCCCTTTCCTATGTGTGGATACATTTACATGCCTGTGCATTTTGTGTGGGCATCCTTCACACATCTGTGTCTATTTTGTTATATATTTATTTCTTAACTCTTGGTGTGTGTATACATTTTTATGTATGTTTAGGTTTGGTTTTATATATATGTTTATGTCTGTATTTGGTTTCACATTCATTCCATGCGTTTTCAAATGATGATTCTTCTTGTATCATTCCTTCCCCAAACCCACTCATCCCACCACCACACAACCTCATCATTACTCATCAATCATTATCATATGCCATTCTGGTTGGCGTAGATGACCATGGTTCTCTGTTCACAGTATTGTTATCAGGATCGTTGTTTCCAAGCCTTGCTAGGTTGTCAAACAAATATTTTCTCACGTCCCCATCTGTCTCTTGTTCCCTTCAGTCTTGCCTGTTGTGACTATGTTCTTAAAACCTGCCTGTCTGATAAAGTGACAAAAGGGGTATTTTTCTTATCTTCTTCTTTTATTATTCTTGCACTCATTATAAACATCCCAACTACATCTATAGTGCCTCTAATTTCCCACTTTCGGTTTGTTTATAATGAATGCACGCATTTTCTCTTTTACTAGATGCGTTTCCATCCCTGCATTATGGAGACAGGGCTTGATGAAATCTAGTCATCTATTTTGTTTTTATTGTATTGTTTTCTGTTGTTTGTCTCTTGAAAAAGGTTCAATTTGAGCCGATACGTGGAGAATTGTCATGTTTAGTTTTATTGTATGTTTTTTTATATATACTTTTTAATATATTTTTATTATTAGGCAAGGTAAGTGTTTTAGTAACCTGTTTAATTTATTTTGCTTGACTATTCTGTGCTGACCCATCTGTGTACACTATGACACATATGTCTTGTGGATATTCCTCGTCCAGAAAACTGAGGGTGACTATCCTTCACTGCACACTGTTCTGTTCGTTCTCGCTTAGTATTCCTTTTACATGGGTCTGAATGTATATTGGTATTCCATACCTTTCACTCCAGGGGGTTTGTTCTGGTACAAACCTTAATGGACTGTCAACTTCAGGTAAGTCTGTAAGTTGTCTACAGAGTCGTTAAGCTTGATGGATAAAGCTGCTTCTTTTCAATCGCCTCATTGCTGGATTTTGGAATCTTTCCTTCATTGGATGACTTGGCATACACTGAAACTTTTCTGCTTGAATTAGTACTTTTGTGTCTCTACGTTCGCCAAGTGTTTGCATTTTTTCCCATTTTCTGCATCTGTGCTATGGGTGCTTATTTCATTGCTTCTAACATTATTCTAAGTGCCTGGTTTTGCACTTTATCTAGATCTGATAATGTCGTGTTTTATGCAGGACATCATGCAGCTGAACTATATTCCAGATGTGGTCTTATGCCTTGCTGGTAAATGTTACAGAGTATATTCCAACTGGATCCCCACGTGGTTCCACTTAGTATTCTCAGGATAGCTAACTTCCTCCTGGCTTTTGTTGTTGCTTTGTTTATGTGCTGCTTCCATGTCAGCTGATCATCAAAAGTAACGATCATGTCAGCTGATCATCATAATAAAGGTTGTTTGTCTTCTTTCAAGAGATCTCTATCTATCTTGATATGACCGGCTTTTTGTTTTGGTGAGAGGGTAAAGAGTAGTGCTGCACTTATCTATGATTGTATTTGTTTAGTGGCCAAAGTCTATATGTTCTTCCGTGCACCAGATCACCAGGTCATCAGCATACATTGCCACTCTGATCCTGTGTGGTAGTTCAGCAACTAGGTCATTGATGTATACCAAGAAAAGTGTGGGTGATAGGACTCCTCCCTGGCGGGCTCCATGACACAGTAGGACTTTCCTGCTCTTGCGACCATCTAATTGTGCCATGGCTCTTCTATTATGCAGGTATGCTTTTACCCATTTGTACATTCTTGAGCTAACCCTGCAATTTCGCAATTTCTTTAAGAGCCCTTCTTTCCAAACCTTGTCAAACGCTTTCCTAAGGTCTATCCATGCTGATAGTACTAGTTTCTTATCTTGGAAAGCGTCCTCTATCTTGGGAGAGGTAGATTGCCTGATCTTCAATAGAGTAGTACTGTCTGAAGCCAGCTTGCTGCGATACCAGAAGGTTTTCACTTTCAAGGTACCAGTGCATCCTAAGAATGATAATGCGTTCTTGTTTTGCATAGACAGCTTGTGAGGCTGATGGGCCTGTAATTGGAGGCTGTGTTGCCATCTTTCCCTCATTTGAGGAGTGGTATCATTATTGCTTCCCTCCATGCCTGTCGTACATTACCGTGGACCAGCGTGTGTTAAAGAACTACAGTAGCTTTGCTCTTGCTGCAGTTTCCAGGTTTTTAATCATTTCATTAGACACTCCATCAGCTCCAGGGGACTTTTTTATTTTCCATTTGGATATTGCATGATCCAGTTCTTTCATTGTGATTGGTGCCTCTATA
Source organism: Meghimatium bilineatum (assembly GCA_034231615.1). NCBI lineage: Eukaryota > Metazoa > Mollusca > Gastropoda > Stylommatophora > Philomycidae > Meghimatium > Meghimatium bilineatum. Next base: position 72,081,059 of record CM067298.1, on the reverse strand, counting down.
ACTCGCCTTGTCCAATATTTTGCTCTTTCTCTTGAACCTTCTTTTATTTGTCTAGGCTAACTTTGATGTTATTGCCTTCTGCAAAGGAATCTGCAAAGTAATCAGCTACATGTTTACCTGTTAAAATGTTTCTATCTTTATAAAGTATGATCCTTGTATTTTTCCCTGTCATTTAGTTGTTTTACAAGTTTCCATAATTTCCTAGTATCTTTTTGTAGGTTCAGCGACTGTTTTTTCTTTCCAGCTGCTCCGTCTGGCTTGTAACTTGGCTCATTTTGCAGCTTCTCTAGTTCAAGAATCCAGTAGTATTTGTAGTTTTTGCTTGGCACCGTGGGTATTGTTTTACTAGCAGCATGTAGTATACATCTATTAAATTCACTCACTGCTCTATTGATGTCTTTGTCCAAGTTCATGCCCTTAGCTAGAACACTGGTTAAATGCTGGTACGTTTTCCAGTCTTCCCTCTCATAGTTCCACCTAGTGAGTGTGCTGCTGTCCTTGATAAATTCAATGTGGATTTCCAGAAATATTGGTCTGTGGTCACTACCTCGAAGCTGCTTTCCAATGACACGTTTGATGTTCCATTTCAGACCTGGTGAGTGGAATGCCAGGTCTGGTGTAGAGGTGGTATGCCATGCTCTAGAGTAGAAGGTTGGTGAGTCTGCTGGCTGGTTAATAAGTATGAGATTATTTTCATCCTGCCAGTTTTCAAGTTCCTCACCTCTCTTGTCAATGTGGTCATAGTCCCAGCTCTGAGAGTGGCTGTTGAAGTCACCACACACCATATTTCTCTCTTTTTCGGGATTGTGTCTAGTGCCAATTGTCTATCATGTGGGCAATAGTACAGGAGATGGAATTCTGTACTGTCTGTCTTTAGGTGAGGCATCTGGTATTCTGCCCCCTCCATATATACTTCCAGATGACATGTGCTGATATTGTTTTTAACAAGTGTCAGAATTTCACCATTTCGCCTGTCCTTTTGGTCTGACCGGTAGCACCGGTAGCCTCTGATTTTAAAGTCTATGTCGCTGTTGAGATGTGTTTCTTGGATACAATATACATTAACTTGTTCTTCACTTAGGATATTTTCAAGTTCTAATTTTTTACTGTATGCTTCTCCTTTGCTGTTGACACCCTCAGCATTTCAGTGCATTATTTTTATTGGTCATTGGTGTTTTTCGCCAAACAATAAATGATTAAAAAAGGAAATTAGAAACTGAAAAAAGAATAGAAATTACAAAAATTATGTTCATCATTAACCCATTCCGCTCATAACAATATATCTTTGCAGATTTCTCATTTCGGACGTATCCACAATTATTCGTTCTTGAAGGTATGCCATCTAAATTTTCATCGTTTGGATTGTAATTGACAAGTATTAACTTATTTAGCGGTTTAACATTAAGAAATCTAGCTAATAAAAGTAAACAAATATTGTACTGTGTGATTAGCCGCGTGTGACATATTTATTTAAATTAAAATTTTTACAAGGTAGATTCAGTTTTTCTGAAATTAGCAAAATTGCTTCATCTTTCACTAATAAGAGATCTCAAAGATTTAGCAAACATCTGGCTTTATTATTCTTTGAATTTTATAATTGGAAATATTATAAATAGGCCTAGACCTATTCTGGTAAGGGAAAAGTAACCGTTAAAAAAATTCTTAAACTGTTCCCACTATTTTTTCTGAAAAATCAGATAGGCCTAGTGACAACAATGATAATCTTGCACTACGTTATACAGAAAATAGAGTTAGACCTAATGATAATATTGAGTGGAATAAAGTTCAACTTTGGAAATCCAATACTTGGGAATATTTTGTAACGTTTCGCAATATTGTGTTCAGTTCTGAAATATGACATGCAACACAGAAAATAGTATAAAACACTAGGAAGTTGATAGATTTACTTCAAATAAACTAAATATGATCAGTAAATGGACAGTCAAGGCAACTACTTTAGTAAGATTGAATATCAACAATTCAAGACAAGTAAAACTGAGAGTGAGTAGAACAAAATCAATGTAAAAATAATTTACTTTCATCTAGCATTCCTGTTTGTGGTGTAATTTTTGTATTTTGTTGTTACAATCTTATATTTTTATATTGTATATGGATTCCATGTTCAATTATCTTTCTCTTGATAACTTATATGGCCTTCCATACCTAATACTTTGTCTTTAGGAAGCTTGTGCCTAAATCATGTTGCGGTCCAAAAAGTATGCTTAAAATTAATTACGTCCAAACCCCAGGAATAATTCCATCCTGAAATTACTTCAATTTTATATATACTTTTTTATATATTTTTATTCATAGGCAAGGTAAGTGTTTTTAGTAACCTGTTTAATTAATTTTGCTTTACTATTTGTTCATTCTGTTACTGCGGCACCCTCTTCGTCGGACACCCTCCTACCATTTGGTTATTTATAAGAGTTACGGTACCGGTTTGTGTAAACAAAACACTATTATACGTAAGTAACCATTTATAATGTACAGTCTTTATGGCTCAGAAACATGGAAATGATGGAACCAGAGAAAGCATGAAACAGATCTGTAGATGTACAAAAGAGCTGTGTTAATATTTAAAAACAAGAAATAATTGTATGTAAGCTGCAAGATTTCCTGTTACAGAGTGCTGAGAGAAATAAGTCTGCAAGTTATCTCAACTTGATACCTTGACTAATATTGAGGGTACTTCATTCTCCTCTGATACAGTTAAACTTATCCTTACTTTTCATCCCCATAATTCTACTATCCGTCAAATCTTGTTCAAGCATTATTCCCTTCTCCAGTCTGATTCTGAAACTCTTTACAGGACTTTATAGGAAACTCTTTACAGGACTCTTTGCCAATTTACAGGACTTTCCTTTGGTTGCCTATAGGTGTGACAAAAATCTTAATGACATCTTGGTCTTAGTCACCTCAGGTCTCATGTTCCTGCTCACTTTGGCACTATTCGTTGCAAATGTGGTCATTGCTACACATGTCCCTATGTAGTTAGGATCCACTCTGTTTCATTCCATAAGGCCACATTTACTATCGATGATGCCTTTACATGTGAATCCCGTAATGTCATTTACGTTATCATATGTAAACTTTGTGAATCCCGTAATGTCATTTATCATATGTAAACTTTGTGACAAGAACTATATAGATGAAATGGGCTTACAAATGAGTAACCGCTTCTGTAGGCATCTTGATGCAATAAAACACAGAGAACCTACTCTGTCGCCATTCATTTCAATGGTGATGGTTATCATGGTGCTCTCGATATCCAGGTCACTACCCTCAGAGCCTTTACCACGGATGACAGATCTAGGTACGCTCTTGAAAATCAATTTATTTTTGAGTTTGGTACCCTTAAGCCTTTTGGACTTAACTCTGAACATTATTTTGTTTAAATTTGTGTTGGAGAGGCCCTTATTGTATTGCTATCCATGCTGTATATGGTAATGATTTGTTATATCTGCTGTCATATCATGTCCAATTATCAACAAAACCTGCTTCCATGACAACATGTTTCCACATACATCATTGTCACCTTGAACTTTGTATTGTTTACATGTTAATAGTGTATCTAGTGCCTCTGTGGTGGTAACATAGTTTTTATTGCTTTCATTGTTTTTCACTGTTTGTTTTGTATATTCTTGAGAAAGACCTAATGGTTTGAAACATTGAAAATGTTTTGTGTATTGTCATTTGTCTTATTTCATGTTTAAACCTTAGCGATAGACCTGTTTTTTTTTATATAAGTACTATTGAGAGAAATAAAGGTTGCTTTATTTACACTGCTACAAAATGTATCTCTGGTCCTAATTGTACCTAAGCATATAGAAATTTCTTGACATTCTTCTTTTTGTCTTTATATATCTATAATATAATAGCCATGTTCTGTCATTCTCTCCAGAACGCTCTATAAATAGCGCATTTACGTTACAGAATTCCGTGTGATATCCAATCAAAACAATGGGTGTCAAGACAGAATTTTCCCCCCGCACGACTCAAAGCATATGCCATTGTTGTATACAAATGTTAATGTGAAACACTATCATCAATCTGATCAATGTCGTTATAATGAACCAACATCAATGGTTTTCATCAACAAAGATGACAAACCACCCTTTAACAGCGACATTTCATTTATTCATTCATAAAATATTGGTTATGGACTGTAATCGATGAATTGGTCTTATGACTGTATGATGTCATATATCAGGGTAAGCAACCCAATAAGTTTCGTCCCGACTGGATCCGAACGAATCTAGTATATATATGTGTGCGTGCGTGCGCGTGTGTGTGTGTGTGTATTAATGTATGACATATTCATCTCTAGTAGTTTCTGAAGATCTTACTCTTCTGATCTTAGTACATTTCATGGCACATTCCTTATTAGTGTTCTTATCATAACATTTCATACCTTCTAGTCTATGAAGACATATACTAATGAAAGATTGTAGTTTTTTTTTTAAGACACAAAGAACCATACCACTTAAAAACTATTCTAGAAGGACATGTGGGAGAGCAACTAAGAAATTTCAAGCTTACTCGCTCTGCTTTAAGTTTCTTGTCAGCACTCTTCATGTCTGTCTGCTGTACCTGTTCAGCTTTCTCTATCTGTTGCTTCTGCTGCTTGTTCAGTACATCCTGATCCTGTTCAAATGTTTTCTTCAGCCCCTGATACAAACACACAAAACAGTAGGAACTCAGGGATAGTTATAGCAAGAGACAGTTAAATACTACTATTCAAAAATAAATGAGAACATATGAATATGTCCCAGAAAGATTGATTTCAGAGCTTGGGGAAAATGTGTGGTTTCCAATTATTGTATATTTGATTCATTACATGATAATGTGTCAACACACATTCCAAACTTTTTAAATATTAGGCTTGATTTCATACAGCTTCCATGACAAAGAGATAAAAATCATACAGCGTCTGCTACCGATTATTCGAGCTTCATACAATGCACTGAGAACCCCCTTTTCAACTCATCGTTGGATGCTACTTTGTATGTGCATTTGTTGAATATTTTATTAAATAATGTATGGTTTGTTTCGTTAAAGGCGTGGACACATTATCCCGCAAAGTACCGCAAATTTTATGAAGGTTGTGTAAAATGGTGCCTGATAAAATTAACAAATTTTCATATTATTGAGTTTTAAATTCATATCAATATCAGCTGAATAATTTCCAGGGTTACTCTGTATGTGCTCTGATGCACAAGATATATAATTTATGTTTTCCACCTAACAGCATCAATGCCTACTAGTCTGTACTGTGTTTAGTGTTTGTGTTACCAGAAATTTACAAAACTGTTAAATTTATGTTTTAGTATTTGTGTTTTGATTTACTGGGTCCATGATTAGATGAGTTATTAAATTCTTTTACTCCAACTGAGAGTTGGTGATACCAGATGGATGAACCAGGATCAGGATGAAACATGATTTGCCATCTTTTCATTTTCAGGTAAACATTGAATTGAATTCATAAACATATTTTTCTGCTTTATCTTACCTATGTTTATGATAATAACATTGGTCACCCATCATATGAATTATGACAACAATCTCAGAAGTGTATAGTTTCATCTTTGTTGCATGTATGGAAATGACATAGTTCAATTCTTGCACAGAATCTCTGCATATTGTGACATGTATAAGAGTTGGACATATGTTTGCTTTTCTGTTCTTTTTGACAACACATTTTCTCTGTGACTCTGTAATGTGGTGCTTCTCAATGATGTGAACACCTTTGCTGGTGTTGATGCACAACAGCAGGTCATTCTGAGTGACAGATTCCCAAGGTGTGACATTGGTATTGAAGCTCTTCGAGACACTTCCAGAGAGTCCTTAAGTATTTCTTCTGTCCATAAGATAATTATTTACCTTTAAGTATCTCACCATAGATCAGGTTTTTTGGGATGCATGTGTGTTAGGCATATGTCACACGCGGCTAATCACACAGTACAATATTTGTTTACTTTTATTAGCTAGATTTCTTAATGTTAAACCGCTAAATAAGTTAATACTTGTCAATTACAATCCAAACGATGCAAACACAACATGTCTGACCAATCTCAGTTAGAAATTCTTCAGCATAGTATAGATATTTAGAATATTGGCTCGACTTCAGCCTCAGGAACTTTATCTTGTCACTTTCCTCCAAGAAATCTGCACACACAGCATGTGTGGAAGTGATTTAACCTTTAGAGCCCTGAATTAAAATTATGCAAAATACCCCCTGGGCCTGAATTATTTTTTGGAAAATTTGCGTTATTGATGGTGGGTGTTTTGAAAACACAATAACTTTTTTGTTTTAAAAGATATAAAAATAATTTTTGCACATCTAAATAAAGGAATGAATAGTGAATATAATAGTGTTTTTGTTGTTGTTGTATGTGTGATATAACAGTTGTGAGCAAGTTGGTGAAGTTGAAAATTCGAGGAATAATCGCAAAACGCCATTTCCAAAATCGAAAATATAACGTCTTGATGACCCTAATACCTGAGAAAAGCGTGGAAACATTGATAAAATCCTCATAAATACCTATACTTATTGTATATATATTGTTTCATATCCAAACTGGGCGCCCGTGTGTTGCCAGGGCCCGAAAGGGGAGCAAAGAATAACAACACTGTTTACCTTCCACGCATGTCGTAAAAGGCGACTATGTAGGTTATCGGATGGAGTTGGCTGTCCCATCCCATATAGGGTCAGTGACCCAAAGCCATGCTGAAGTCAGATGTGTCAGGCCGAAAGGTGCAGATATCGCATCAATGCTGTAAACCATGACACAACGCATTCCGTTCTCCAGACTACATCCTGCTAATCTGCAGGAGTTTGAGAACGAACACAGAAGAAGAAGTTATCCGAACTAATATAATATGAACTAAAAAAACTAATAAAACGTGAAGAAATCGCATATAACGTCCATCCGGTCAACACTAAGTCTAGGCCGACATACAACGTAATTATTGTCCATGCACACCTTGCTTTTCTGGCAGCTTCAGATAATGTTATTTGGTGTTCATGTAATGTCTCTTTGATGTTGTCGATCCAGCGTACTCTAGGTCTACCCTTGGCTCTTCTTTCTGCTTAAAAAAGATACTATCAGTGTTTAAGTTGTTTGTAGATGCCAAAACAATGCTGGGAGCATTAATCTGATAGACAAATATATTTCTATGTGCAGTGAAGTAGCATGGTTATGGGGAGAAGTCAATTCTAAAATAATTTAATTCCACTTATGATGTGATGTGTGGTGTTTTACAATGAATTTGTGAACATTTGATATCATATACAGGCCTACAGTAATTATACTTAAAAAAATCCACTTTCTTTTTACTCTTATGTAAACAATATCAAGTGAACCTAGAAGATATTTTTTCAGGACTTAGTTTGTTCCTTTGGTGCCAAGGGCGGCACATAGGGCAAAGTCTTGTTTTTCCATTTCCTTTTTTAAGACTATTAGGCATATTTTTTAGAACATGTCATTAAACTGGGAATCAATTTGATGTTTTATTTTAAATATATTTATAACAATAACTGCCATTCATCACAGGGATTATGACAACAATCTCAAGTATATTTACATCTAGATTAGTGGTTTTCAACCTTTCTTCAATTAAGGTCTCTTTTGGGACAATTTATCTTCTATGGCTTCCCTATGGAACCTAAATATTAAAAAAAAGCTTGTAAGCTTTCTTCACTTCCTGTTAATATATGACTTATTAAATAGACTCTATTCTTGAAATAGCTAACTTCCTGTTTCCCACCATAGATAAGTCTGTGCAGTTCCCTCTCCCCTCTCACCACCACCCCCCCCCCCTAAACAAAAAACCACTGCCTTCTCCCTGGAAATCTGTGGTCATTGGGGACATATGGACATGAACAACTGCACTGGAGGAAGTGATGAGGAATAGAAACAAATTGATTTTGCAAGAGTCTATTTCTGAAGATGAAAGAGCATGCTCAAACTAGACGAGACTAAAAGGATGACATCCATTACCTTAAAAGAACTTTTATCAAAAATAAAAGACAAATGCACACACATACATTTCATGAGAACAAATTAAATATATTTGAAGGAACTGAAACACATTTATACCATGAGATCTGACTCAAACTTTTTGACTTTGGCTTCTAGTGCAATGTGATTCTTGTACTGCAAGTCTGTGATCTGCTTATTTTCCAGCTTCTGTAATAGCTTCAGCTCACGCAGATCCTGCTTTCTGCAAAAGACACACACAGGTGAACTCTGGGTAAAAACATATCTTAGAGATTTAGACTAGTTTTCATCAGTAAAATCAGAAACATATAGAAACTAATAGTACTGTAAAGAAAATTCTGATGTTTTGAGAACTGTCTGCTGTTGTTATGTGTCAAATCTTGTAGCTAGTCCTTGTTTGTATCTAGATGCTCTTAGCCATAGATATCAAGCAGATGCTTAGAATGATTCATTATCGATCTGCGTTGGAGTATTTATTTCTTCATACCTTTACTAAGAGCAATGTTCAGTGGGTATGTTATCTACCAGCTGATGACTGTGATACATGTTATTCTAATATTCTCAATCATTTTGTCTATTCTTTGAAGTTCAATAGTACAGCTCTAAGATCTTTTTATGGGATATGATAACAAAACAACAAGGGGCACTGCAACCGGCAATTTGTCTTTGAAAAACTGTGTATGTATGTGTGCTCGTGACCCTCAACAAAGGAAGACCAACAAGAAGGATCAAAACAAGCTTTCATAAGTGATTATTGTCATGTTTTGATATGTCACTACATACATAATTATGTTCACCTATATACTCCCACAAATGAATTGCACAGAAACAATCAAAAACACACCATTAAAAAATGTGTGTTTTGATTCAGCTCGGTCTTCTGTTGTGGCTGGGCATGGTGTGCTGAAGGAGGGAATAGAGCCCTTAGATCAAAGCAGAAAATCAACTGTGTGATTCTATTCATAACCAGAAAGGAAGAAAAACAATAACAAACAATGTGACCCATCTTGCATGTCATAAGAGGCATCTAAGGATCTGTCCATGAATTACATCAGTAACTGGGAAGGAGATTCTGAAAAAAGGTTTTGCAGCAGTTGTTGATAATGTGAAGGTGTGGTTGATAAATTATAGTCAACAGTACTGTTTTTATACACAAATTAAACTTCAATTTTTTTTAAATATGTAACAAAAAATGTATTTTTTGTTATTTTTCTGCTAATAAAATATAAGGGGAGAAGGAATTTGTGACACAATTATGCAGGCGCCTAACAGAATTCAGTTGTTTAAAAGGGCTGGACCCCTTTTATATTGACATATTTTTGACATAATTTATGGTCAGCCCTAAGGAGGTTTGGATGTATTATCCCACAAACGATCAAAAAATTGATCTGTGTATTATCTCTTTGGCCAAAAAGCAAAAACAAGCCAAGCTGAAGTCTATTGTGTCACACCATAATCTATGACACTATGCATTCCGTTGTCCAGACTATGTCCTGCTAACCAGAAGGAGTTTGAGAACGAAAGCAAAAAAATATGCCAATTTAAAAATTCTTACAAATAAAATTGCATCACAAGGAAAAAAAATTACATCAAATTATTGTCTGTAATGTATTTATACAATGCAATTGATGTTTTCCTGTGTAAGATTGCCTGTGTGGCAATCTGGATCCAGACTTCTAGCTTAGGATGTAAATTTTTTTTGAAGGTTTGATTCTTGATTAGAAACTGGCCTCACAGCTCGTGGGGCATTCCCATAAGTGATCCGCCCTCTGTTCCAGCAGCCATCTTACTCGATGAAGTGTAATGCCGCTGAAACAGACATCGACATCAGTGCACAACTCTGGCCTTTGCAAACAGGTTTCTTTGTTGTTCCGCCGACCCACACCGGTGCCCGTAACTAGTTCAAGAACAACGTCGGCCTGTTGGAACAACATGGTAACTGTTATCGAAGGTTACAACTACGGGATTGCATAGATGACGTACCATGAAGATTCTATAAGAAGATAACCTCAATATAAAGGCATGTCATCTACTAAGGTTTTCTGTTGCATGGGTTGTTTGTCTAGTGAGCCATTGGTGACGCAACAGCATGCACATTTCAAGGCAAGTCATAGAAAGACGGAAAGTCAGCTGTGATAAAGTCAATATCACTGTCTCAATTTCTTTTCTTTTTTTTTGTCATTAATAATAAATGCAAATGAGTGAACAGTACTATCTTTGGACTTTTGTTGTAGACACCTAGGTGGCAGGGAATGCTAGGTGTGCTATCACTGCAGATGCATCAACAGATCTGAAGGAAGAATGATGAGCTAGTTGCCCCAGACATATATGCTGCACTTCTGGCAGGACATGAAAATACAGCCACACTAAAATTCCACCCTTCTGAGACTCAGTATACATACATAACCCCTTCCCATCCTAAAAGAATAATGCCTTTGAGCCCGCAAACATAATGCATTTGAGTGTCACCTCGGTTACTCAAATGAGGAGGACATATTCTTTTGTCAGAAAGGTCATGGGCTGTTAAGAGCTACCTGCTCACAGCATGTTGCAAGGAATTATTTAATAATCATCATCATCATCCTGTGTAAGAAAGAAATTAGAGAAAATATGGCTTATGACCAAAGTGTATTAATGATTTTTCCCAACAATTAAACAAACTTAACTGCTGCAAATAGTTCATAATATTATCATCCTATGGGATGAGAACATTGAAACCACTTGTAAATTATACATTTGAATATTATATCATCCTCAAACCCATAACTCTTCAGTCGCAGGGGCATCACTCTTGAAACACGATAACAAGATGCAGAGCACTCTTTATGGGATTGAGCAGTCATAGCACCTCCTCGTCTCTTATGAATGCATTGCAGGTTGTAGTGTTGATATTCACTGCTCTCCTTTCAGAACCAAGCAATACACGGTGAATTGAACATTCATGATACAATAGAATGTAATCTCTCTGCCTCAGAACATTTCTTTCATATCAAAATTGTTTTCCCATCTTGACAACTTGTATTTAGTATTTTCTTCTATTTCTTTCAAATTCCTTTAAGTGCACTGCACATATATTTGTCCAAATTACTTTTTCCCCTCTCTACTCATTGTTATGTGCCACCTGTTCATAAGCAGGGCAACATATGCACATTGGTAGTTACGGCCATGTTCAGGATTAGTGTTCTATATTGACTTCACTAGCAAGACGTGCAATGCTGGATTACATTGAAAGTTGCACCACAAAGAGAAATGTGATTCTATTTGTCTATTCGCTAAACCCTTTATTGCCTTTCAGCATCAGGGGTAGAAGGAGTTCTCTGGAGTTGGCCCTCGTGTGTGCTGAGTAAATTGTGGAATTTGTCGCCTCTTTATTTCGGTGGTCCATCATTTTCGTGGTTGGCTTCTAGGTCTGCCTTCGCTGTATCTGTGTAGCATAGCTTGCTGTGGTATGCTGTTTGGTGGTAGTCTGCTGATGTGTGCAAACCATTTGGTCTTTTGACTCTTAATATATTCCAAGATTGGGGCAGTGTCTGTTCTTTGTCTGTCTTTATTTTTCACTCTGTCTCTTAACAATATTCCTAGTATTCTATGTAAGCATGCCATTTCAGCTGTCACAAGCTGTTACGTTTGTCTTGTGCTGTCGTTCTCCATGTTTGACATTGGTAGCACAGAATTGGCATATTAATCGTTTTGAATAGTGTTATTTTGGTGTTTAAATCTATATTTTTGTTTTTGAAGATTAGTGTCATTTTCCCTAGGGCTTGTTATGCTTTACTACATCTATTGTGTATTTCTTTACTGCTCTTTCCGTTTGTTGTTATATCGCTATATGTTGTTATATATATATATATATATTGTTATATGTGCTACAAGAGGAACTCCTTGCTATAGTGACATTTACTGAGAGTGGTTGAACAATCTAATGGTTGGTCTAATAGGCCAATAGTGAGACCTTCAGGCATGTGGAAATACATCCTTTCAGAGCATGCATAATTATGCCCTACAAACTCTACTGACAGAACTACTGACAGCACATGGTAGCTATGCAGTGGATACTATATCACTGTGGAATACAAGGAAATTATAAGACCAATTGACTAAGGAGGGTTCTACAGATGATCAACCAGATGTACCAATCACTTAGAAATGTATCAAATTATTCAGAAAGCCACACACATCAACACCAAATGACTATCTAATTATGAACAGACCAGAAGAAGTTGCACTCTACATCTCAAAACAGGACACAACTGACACCACAGTCAGACTTACATAAAATTCAGTACTGTCAACACAGCCATACATGCATGTGGACAGACACCAAGACTGCAGAGCAGAACATATACTTCAAAAATGTCCAGAGTAATAGATGCTGAGACACAGATACAAACATAAAAATAAAAATAGAACCAAAACTATATGGAACAATGTATGAGCTGCAAAAGATGATTAAGTTTATTGAGGAGACAAAATTAAAGATATAGATATTTTTCCTAAGCTGTCAAAATGAGGAAGAATATGTTATGTTGTACTTTTAAAGTCTGCAATTAAATCTGTGAAATAAAGGTAGATATAACTCTAAAGTCAGATAGTGGGCAGTTTTCAGTCTTTCCAGATGATAGTATTATGACTGTGTTATAAGAAATATAAAATAAAATCCATGGCGATGATGGATGTGCCTCACAGGACCAATCTCAGCCACACAAAATTTTCCACAATATGTGCAGGGAATCACAGACCCACTTTTACCAGCATGTGCTGTTATGCATCTTAATAGACATGCAACTCTTGAACTGTCTCATATCATCCTCTCCTTTGTCTTTACACATTCCTATTCTTTCCCCATGACAATCAATAAAACATAACAACAATTAGACTTATGTAAAACACAAGCTTATAGAAATAATCAGACACGACAGACTATAACTAAAACTAGTGGGTAATGATGCACACACAAGAAAACATACAAATTAAAATGCCATCAAGCACAGAACACCCACTCCTGTGGCCACACACTTCAACGGCGATGGTCATCATGGTGCTTTTGATATTCAGGTCACCGCCATCAGATCTTGCACCACCGATGATAGATCTAGGTATGCTCTAGAAAATCGTCTCATTTTTGAATTGGGTACACTCAAGCCTTGTGGACTCAATTCCGACCACTCTTATGTCTAGTACTGGGTTGTTGTGGTCTTTGTCTTTATTCTTTTTGTTCCGTCATTTACTCATCTTTTTGTTTGTTTCGTTTCCACATATATTTATGTTTTTTTTAAATGTACTTTCTGACCTTTCGGCATCTAATTTCCATATTTCCGTTGGATACGTTTATTTGTTGTGACAATTTTTCCATCCGTCGTCTTTTAATGTTTTGTGTGTAGCTTGATAAAGACCTTTTAGTTGAAACGTTGAATATGATTTGTGTATTGTAATTTGTATGTTTTCTTGTGTACCCATCATTACCCACTAGTTTTAGTTATAGTCTGTCGTGTATGAATGAATCGATTATATAAACCTGTGTTTTACGTAAGTCTAATCTTTCCCCTACATGCAACATGTAGTTTCATGTCATTATGTTCCCATATTTCCTTATCAAAGCCTGTATTATGAATTTCGCGCTTGCATATGTCTTTGCACCAAAGCAGAGGTAGAACCTATCTTTTCCCATACTGTAATTCTAAAACAAAACAAAGCCATATAAATCAATCTGCCAATATATATATATATATATATATATATATATATATATATATATATAAAGGCAGATTGAACTAAAAATGAAAATGGAACAGATAAAGATAGAGAAAGCTCAAACGCCACAAATGAAGGTAGATCCTGTCAGTCTAAAGAATCTGAATGTGCCATAGTATTCTTTCTATTAAGATATAAGTCTTGTCTTATCCATGTGTTCCACTAGGCGTCATGAGGAGCCGAAGACTTCTTTTTTTAGAGAATTGTGATATCACTGATATAGTACAGCCTTGGTGTTCTAGCATTTCTCTGATGTCATCTATCCATCTTCCTCTGGGTCTTTCCCTGTTTCTCTTTTCAGATGATCTTTTATTCAAGGTTATCGATGGAATGCGCTCTGGTTCCATTCTGATTAGGTGGCCGAACCATTTGATCTTTTGTGTATCTATTTATTCTTTGCACAATGTTGTTTTCATTAGATTTTTTATAGTGTATTGTCATTGTTTATTCTATCTCCTTTTGTTACCCCTAGTGCTGTAAGATTTAAGATTTAAGTAACTTAGTTTAATCAGCCAGGGTTTTATATGAATCTAATTTCAAGGATACACAAGAGTTGACCTATGTTTTAATGTTTATACAACCTTATATAACCAACATAGACTCATGTTCATTGTGGAGAGAGCATCAATTAATCAATTAATCAAGTGCCATGCTGAATAACATATGAGATCATGTTTCTCCAAGACTCTGTCTTGTGTTGTCAATAAGCTTGGTTGGTGGACTTCTACCGTGCCACTATACTAGTACATCTAGCAACTTTTCTCTTTGTCGTCCTCTATCACTTCTCCCCTTGATCTTTCCAGTGGTTATTAAGTGTTCAAGCTGTGATCTTCTCAGCACATTCCCTAGAAAACTTGACTGTCTGCCGCTAATGTTTGATGTGATTAATTTTTTTGAAGAATGCCTCGTCAAAAAAAAATTTCATCACTTCCCAACAATAACAGTTGACATGATTAAAAAGTTGCCCACATGAGAAAGAAGTATGGAACTGTCAGGTCATTAGTATAATGTTTATTAAAGCTCCCCAGTAATGCTTCACCTTTATTTTGAATATATAATGCAGGACATTACAAAATCTTTAAACATCAATAACTATTGGCGGTAGACCACTTTGCAACTTGCATTATGCAGGTGATTTCAGAAATATGGCATAGAAGTTAGCATTGATAAAAGCAAGATATTGTGATGTAATACCAATCAAGTTTCCATGAATATCCAGTTAAATGGTCAAAAACTTGAACAAGTTACCACCTTCAAATATCTCAGGTCCCAAATATGTGATGATGGTAACTCTGGAAATGAGATTAAGCTTGCTAAGCCTTGAGGTGGCAATGGCTGCCATAGCAAGGTTGAATATGATTGTGAAACGTAAATTCAGTATTACAGTAAAGATCAGTCTATTCAGATAGAACTTAAGTACACTTTTATACAGATGAGAAACCTGAACACTTAATTCTGACATGAAAAGGATTCATGATTTTCAAAACAAGTTCTGCAGACATTTGTTAAGAATTAGGTATATAGAACACAACACAAATATATTCATCTGGCAGAAAATAAAGAAACACGCAATTTATAATGAACAACTTTTAGCAGTTTCAAGTGAACGAAAGAAGAAGAAGAAGAACAGACATTCTAATAGTCATGGGAGAGATGAATGCAAAAATAGGGAAAGGAAGACACAAGGACATTGTAGGGCAATTTGGTCTAGGGACAGGAAATGACAGAGGAGAACCATAAGACCATATGTAATATCTTCTTTGAACATGAAAATAGATGATTATATACATGGAAAGTCCTGGAGACAGAAAGAGGAACCAAATAGATTATATTATGATCAACACAGATTTAGAAATAGTGTCAAGAACACTAAAACATATCCAGGTGAAGATATCAACTAAGACCATAATCCAGTGCTGTGCAAAATACATGTCAAACCTAAAAAAATTGTACATAGTTTTTTTGCCCTACAAACTCTACTGACAGAACTACTGACAGCACATGGTAGCTATGCAGTGGATACTATATCACTGTGGAATACAAGGAAATTATAAGACCAATTGACTAAGGAGGGTTCTACAGATGATCAACCAGATGTACCAATCACTTAGAAATGTATCAAATTATTCAGAAAGCCACACACATCAACACCAAATGACTATCTAATTATGAACAGACCAGAAGAAGTTGCACTCTACATCTCAAAACAGGACACAACTGACACCGCAGTCAGACTTACATAAAATTCAGTACTGTCAACACAGCCATACATGCATGTGGACAGACACCAAGACTGCAGAGCAGAACATATACTTCAAAAATGTCCAGAGTAATAGATGCTGAGACACAGATACAAACATAAAAATAAAAATAGAACCAAAATCGGGTGACTTTGTGTGCACGATTTGAATGGCTTGATGAAATCGCATCTTTTTTGGAGATGCGGTTAGTCAAGTACGGAAAAACGCGTGTGCAATTGTTGCTAGGCGATTTGGTGCCGTAGAACGGACTGGTTCAATTCCCGTTAGTCTCAAGAATATCTAAGAAACCTAGGGCTGTAGACTTTACATAATATAGAACAATAAGTTTGATGAGTCATATAACCAAAATAGTACTAAAGATAGTACATGAAAGAATTAAAAACACGATAGACACTAAGGTCCGTAAAGAGTAATTCAGTTTTAGGAACATCAAAAGAACCAGAGAAGCTATACTTAGTATCTGACTCATCATCACTATCGGGTGCCATGCCGGCTGGCGTAGGCAATCATGGCTCTCCACAGCTCTCTATCTCCAGCATTATGTATCAAGATTGTTTTTTTTTCCTTCCGTGCCAGGTTGTCAAACTGTCTAATATTTTCTCACGTTGTCACCCCCTGTCTCTGTTGCCTTCAATCTTGCCTGTTGTCACTATTGTTCTCCAAACCTCCCTGTCTCATGAATTGGCCAAAAAAATGAAGATTGTCTTTTCCTTATATCATTGATTGTCCATTTCCCATTTGACTCTTTCAACACCTCTACATTAGTTTTTCTGGCAGTCCATGGGATTCTCAGCATTCTTCTATAGAACCACATCTCTATTGCCTCTAATTTTCCAATTTCCTGTTTGTTTATTGTCCAAGACTCGCATCCATATGTTGTTAGTATAGGAGTTACATAGCACTGAAGAACTCTCTTTCTCACCTCTAATGGCAAAGTCATATTACAGAATATATTTTTCATTTTTGTGAATTTGTTTTTGCCTGTCCTATTCTGTTTCTTATTTCTGTTGAGCTTCTTCAATCTGCTGTAATCGTTGTAACTAAATACTGGGCATTTCAATTGGTGGACCTGTTTTAATACTATATCATTCACTTTGATCTTGTAAGGTATGGTATTCTGTTTCTTATAAATAACCATTACTGCTGTTTTCTTTATATGTTTTTCTGTTTTAGGAAGAGGTCTTTCTCTTTACTTTCTGTGATCTGTAACTACTACTACATTAATTAATTCTTGTTAAATTAATCACTTTTAGTAATCAGAACAGTGCATCTGCATATATCAAATTATTTATGTTATGTCATCCCACCGATATTTCTGGGGTATCAACTATTGTGTGCATTATGTTTTCACTGTATAAAGAGAACAGGTCTGGTGAAAGTACACATCCCTATCTAACTCTTTGTTGAAAAGGGCCAAATTGATTTCCTACTCTTATTGCTGCTGTTTGTTGCCAGTACATATTCTTGATGATTCTTAAATCCATACTCTCGATGTTCAAATTCTCTAGCATATGTATAATTTCACTATGTTTAACTTTATCAAATGCTTTTGTGTAGTCTATCAAACAGGGGTACAGATCTGTTTTTACCTCTATAGATCTTTTATTAGTGTTCTCAAAATATATATAGCATTGTTGGTATCTTTGCCTTCTACGAAGCCACTTTGTTCTGGACTTATTTCTGTTTTTATTTTGTTTCTCACTCTCTTCATGAAGATTTTGAGAAGTATATTTGTTATTTGGCTCATGAGGCTGATTGTACGTGTTATTCACATTCTGTGGTCCCTGGTTTCTTAGGAAAGGCTATAAATATGGATCTCATTACGTCATCAGGTATGTATCTGCTATTATATAGGTCATTCAGCAATTTTGTGATTATTTCAACTCCACAGCCACCTAAAAAGCTACTAATTCCTCTAATGTGATATTTTCCCATTAATATCTGGCATCTTAGATTTTAGACACCTTGTAACTGTTTGCATTCTTTTCCCTGTGTTATCACATCAATTTGCTTATGTAGTAATGTTGTGTCTTGGTTGTAATGTGATTCTATTTCCGTGAATTTCTTATTCAGCCAATTTTCTTTTGCTATTTTGCATTTCTCTCTTATTCTTTATGCATTTTCTGATATTCCTCTATCTGTGCTTATTTTTTCTTCTGGTGCTATTCACACAATTTTGTTTTGATGTATGTTTTACTTTTGGTATTATCTCTTTAGGATTGTCGAATGTTTTAGCATGTCCCATTGATCTTCAATACTCTGAATCTTTGTATGGGCAATTGTTTGAAGCAAGATTGTACTGTCTGTATGGTATTTATGTTTACAAGAGGACCTGTTAGTCCTTGCAGTAGGAATTTGGATGTATGTTTGTGTTGCTGAGGATACTTTAATGCTTGTGTGGGATGTTTGTTGTTGTTGTTGAGGTGGTCCTTGGCTCGATTGGTCCGTTCTCAATGTTTTGAGTGCACAGTTTGAATGTCGTGACAAGAATCGTATCTTTTTTTTTTTTTTTGAGATGCAGTTGGTCAAGTGCAGAAGGGCCCATTTGCTCTGGTTGCCAGGCGATTCGGTGCCATTAGAACAGACTGATTCAATTCCCGATAGCCTCAAGAAATTTTAATTAATCCTCTTGCTTCCAACTTTATCAACAATTTTACGCCTGCTATTCAATTCACATCTAATATCTCTACCACTTCTGTCAATTTTCTTGACATTTTTATCACTATTCATTCCCCTTACCTCAGCATATGTGTTTACTATAAACCTACTGATGCACATGGTTTTCTGCTCTACACTTCTTCTCACCCTCCTGCCATTCTCCCAGCTTCTTTGTCTTCGCTGCTTATGTAGTGATGATGATGACTTTCTTGATAAATTCTCTGAGATGATCGATTTCTTACGTAGATGTTCGTTCCCTGACGGTGCCCTTCCATCGGCATGAAACTATTTGATGATCAGCATTAGGTTATCTCTTGTGCATCCTACAACAACTCTCAAGGCTTCATTTTGAACTCTCTCCAATCTATCCACTTGTATTTGTGACAGTGTCAGTAAACCTAAACCATAGTCCAACATAGATAATACCACTACCTGCATATTCTGAAATAGGGTTCACTGCTGCATCTCTGCAGATGCCATGATTTTGACTGCACTGACAACCTTCCCAGCTTTCTAAATGACATTTTCCACATGTTTCACAAAAGATAGACTCCTATCAAAAGTGATTTCTATATATTTCCTAATCTGTTCCTTGTCAATGTTGATGCCCATGCAGGTGGCTGCTGGTACTGTGTCTGTGACTATGTTGTTGTTCATCGAGAACCAGACGATATTTGCCTGATTGATGACTGCCTTGTAGTTTGTGCACCAGAGCGACAAATGTTCTAGATTACTCTGGACGTCATCAATCATGTCTCTTTTGTTTCTGCCATGCTTGTACAACAAAGGAGTCGTCCGCATATGTTAGTATCCTGCCATGCCCAACCTCCTGAAGCTGCACTATTACGTTAAAGAGTACAGGTGATAGTGGTGATACCTGTGGCAATCCCAGGGCTATAGTTCTGATCTCTGATGTCCAGAATACTAATCTCAGAGCAACAGGTCTGGACATTAACACCATTGCTATCCATGGAATTATGCAGATGTATTAGCTGGCCAAAGTTGACTCTGTTGTAAGCATCTTCTAGGTCAATCATGACGACTACTGTTTCCTCCTTTGCTTGAAAGCCCTCGTAGACTCGTAGATGTCATAGGTGAAAATTCCCGCATTTGTGGTTGTCTCTCTCTCTGGACTGTATGCACCTAGTGTCAGGAAGTAGGCCTCTGATTTTAAGTTCCAGTTCAGTCTTCTGTTCCTTCCCTTCCATTGTCTTGCAGACACAACTAGCTAGGCTTATTGATCTGTAGCTGTCAGGCTTCTGTTTGTCCTTGCCTTTCTTTAAGATAGGACACATGAGAGCTTCTCTCCATAACTGGTATGTTGCCTGTATACCAACTGTTGTTGTTTATCTGTAGTAACTTCCACATTGCTGCATGGCCTAGGTTCTTAGGCATTTCATTGGTGATGCCGTCCGGTCCTGGTAATTTCCTATCCTTTAATTTCCTTATAGATACTTTAAGTTCTTCCAGTGTGAATGGTTTACACATGGCATCTGGACACTTTGTGTTATTTTTATCATTGCTTATTTCTTGACAAATATTTATGTCTACATGCATTGATGATAATGGTACTTTCTTTTCTATAGGATTTGTCAAGCATGTCTGCTCTTTGTTGCCAGTGTTGAGATAACCTGAATCGCACAGTGTAATTGTTTGTGGCTGGGAGTTGCTATCATCATTTATTTGCTTGGTTAGTTTCCACAATTTTCTCCCTCCCTTTTCAAAGTTTAATTTGTGAGTATTTTCCCTCCAGCTTCCTCTCTGTGTTTTTATCCTTTCTTTAGCGAAATTTGCTTTGGTTCTTTGTAGTGTAATGTGGTTATTTTGGGATGGTTGTGTCTACCATTTTACGTGCTGCAGCCAGTTCTTCCTGTAGTTTTTGGAGTGTGTTGGTCCAATATGGTCTTCCTTGCTCTGATATTGCATTTTTAGCTGCCTGAAGTATTCCTTTATTAAAGTCCCTGACAATTGTGTTGATGTCTCTGCCTGTAATTTATGTCTTTTGTGAGCAGATTTGTTCTGTGTTTATATATGTGCCAGTATGCTTTCCTGTAGAACCATCTTGGCTTGGTGTTGTAATTATAGTTTTGTTCACTTGGATGATGACTGGGCAGTGATAAATGCCACAAATTGTTCACTTATTGTTCTTTTCACTATTCCAGCCAGTTTTGGGGTGCAGAATGTCTCAATATTATTTCTAGATCTTGTTTTCACTTTGTCAGTAGTCATTATTTTCATATTTAGAAACAGGTTTTATTCTTCGCTAAAGCTTTTTATTATTTGTATTGTTTTTCTTATGTTCATTATTAAGTCTTTCTCATTTAATGTTAACAGCACTGTGTCATCTGCGTATCTAATTTCTGGGATATATATAGACCTCCGATATTTATGGGGTTGAATTCTTGTTGCATTATTTCATGTTTCACATTTCTCATTATGTTCTCTGCATATATGTTATACAGGTATGGTGACAATATACACCCTTGTCTTTCTCCTTTTTGTACTTTCCAGATCCGGGGTGGAGATATAAGGCACCTTCTTGAGTAGAAAGTTTGTGGATTATTCAGGAGTATTATGTTGTCATAGTGTCTCTTTCTATCTCTTCTCCCATTCTGTCTAAAAAGCTATATCCCCAGCCTTGGGAGAAGCTATTAAAGTCTGCCACTGCTAGGAATTGTTTGTTAGGGATGTTAATACTAGCAATGTTTAATGAGATGTAGAATTTTATTATGTGGATTTCAAGGGTGTTATTTTTTATATGAATTATCTGGTATTCAGCACTTTTCTTGTGTGGCATTGGCGTTTTTGTGGCATTGGCGTTATTCTTGATCAGTGTCCGCATGAACTTCGACCAACTCAACATCAGAGATCACGAGATATCAGAACTAAGATATGCTGATGATACAACATTATTGGCACACAATCAAGCAGGTCAAACACTTCATAAATCCATTCAAGAACATAGTTAAAAACAAAACCTATACATTAATGAAAAAAAGACCAAGATTATGACTACCAACTAAACTACTAACAAATTCCAAATTAAATTCCAAATAAATACAGCAAATTAGAAAGTCGCCAGTTTTGAATACCTTGGTTCTCTTATCAATGGTAATGGTGACTTATAAAGAAGTCAGAAGAAGGTTGGTTATCGTGTCAAAGAAGCTCATACAAATGAAAAACATATGGCTGAGTTGCTGCAAAACTATAAAACTAACATTCCTAAGAGCTTGCATAATCGCAGTGGCAATATATGGGTGTGAATCCTGGAGCAGGATAATGAAAAACCTTGTTGTTCATTATTCCTCATAATTGGTGATGGTTCACACAGTCAATAGCTTTAGTGTAATCTATAAAGTATGCATGCAGGTCGATGTTGAATTTCTCTGCATTTTTCTATGATCACCCTCATGTTAAATATGTGATCTCTAGTGTCTCTTCTGACTCTAAACACTGAATGAGCTTCGTGAATCTCTTCTTTCATTTTGTTTCCTATTCTCTTCATTATAATGTGTAATAATATTTTGCTGGATTGACTTATTAGTGCGATTGTTCTAGAGTTGGAGCATAATTGCAGATACCTGTTTTTTGGTATAGATATATATATGGATCTTTTCCAATCACTTTGCGAGATTTCTGTTTTCCAGATCTTGGTGCATAACTCTTAGTGTTTTCTGGGTGGAATAAAATTACAGAACCACAATAGTCCAGAACACCATCATTTATAATCAAATGTCATGTTACTTGTGAAGCTGGATAGTGAAGGCTTTAAAAGAGGACAATCTGTTAGTTAACTTTCTTCAATGCCACTCTGTAATCCTTCTTGGCGCTGTGCATTTTGTACAGTACTCCAGTGTCACATTTAGTACATCTTCAATATCATGTGCCCATAAATGTTTTTTCTGCCTCTTTTTCATGGATCATGTCCTTTCAAAATTAATCTTTTTTTTTGGAACCAATCCTTCCAAGAGTAGTCTTTATAAACCATTTTGTTATATCAAGATACATGTTAGCGTACATCTGAAGATGTTTTTCAGAAGTGAACCTTTCTCTATATTCAGGTATTTGTAAACTTATACATTGTCTGACTCTGTAGCAGATTGGTACAGAGTGTGTCTTCTGAGGGGCCAAGGGTTCAAATCCTGCAACAGGCAATTGTGCATCTGGACCATTCAGAAAGCAATGGCAAATTACTGAACACATTTATATTGCATAGAAAATCAATAGTAAAAAAATGCTGGGTAAATGGCTACATCCTGAATAGGATATGCTGCCAATTTATTATTTTATACGCTGGAGGGTCACTCTTTCCATTATATTCATTGCATCTTTCTATATAAAATGTTAAATATTCTGATCTAGCATACAATTTATTAAGCTACTCATATGCAGTACATTACACTGGTAACCAACCACCCATATAAGAACTTTGGAGGCTAAATATTGACTTATTTTAATTCATGCTCTGAGAAACTTTGTTTCAAGAACATGAGTGTAAGTTGTTTGAGATATAATTAAAAGAAAAATGGATATGTTTACAGGACTCAAAACATACCTGGTCATATATATGCTGCAGTAGCTTTCCATTATAAATTGTACTCTAAATGACAGACTCTTGGAAGGTTCTGTGCTGCAATTATCATAAATGACATCACCTTCTGTACTTGCTGATAGTTGGTGAGATTCTTCTCTGGAAGTCGAAAATGTCAGAGACGAATCTATCTGGGAAAACTTGGAAAACAAACTGGCCTGACTTGCCTTTTCTTTGTAACGAATGCTACTGCTCAACTGCTGCTCTAAGTGGGCAATGGCTGTAGTAAGATCAGTCTCTGATACAGAGAAAGTGTTAAAGGGATCATGGTCAGGATTCTCACACCACAGATATGAGAACATATCCTGAAGCAGTTTTGGTAGCAGGTATGCTGAAGAATCTGATTGAAATTTCATAGCTTCTATGAATTTTTTTTTTCTTCCAATAGTAGACCACGTGGAGTTACAAGAACTAGATGAAACAGACAGTTTGCGTAGTTTGGCTGGGATGCGGTATAAACTGTTGGACCTAACGGTGGTGCATGTAGAGATCATAGATTCACTGTCCTCCTCAAAGTCATTCCTACTTAATGACGGGTCGTTTGAAACCGAACAATGAAAACATGGCGTAAATTTTGGAAGTGGTAGAGGTGTTAAAGCGTATTTTGATAATTTTTGTAGATATTGTGGCGGAGAAGGTAATGCCTGCACTACATTGGGAAAATTGACAGTTTCTGACTGTTTCACCAACCTATTATGGTTTTTCTGTACAGGGTAACTATCTAATGACACAGAACGTCGAGCTACTGAAGTTTTTTCTTCAAACAGATTTGTTGTGTTAGACTTTGTCCAACAACGTCCAGACAATGGACTAAGGCTATTTAATTCCTTTCTCAAAATAAAGTTGTCAGTGTTCATGACATCAGCACTTGCCAAGTCATGACTTTCACCACCAATCTTCTCTTCTTCAACTACTTTGCAGCTAATGTCCTCTTGTAATTGTCTAAATGCCGAGTTTTCTATGGACTCAATGCTTATATCATTATCCAGCATTGTAAGTGAATTGTCGCTTTGCATGATAATAGAGGAAACATCAGAGCTCTTATTGCAGTTCAAGTCATGGTCAGCAGACTCAGATGAAGCACTGAAACTGCCAACTAACCAACACCCTTGATGTCTTGGTTCCATTTCCATGTATATCCAGCTAGAGCGAGCACTTTCCCAGCATGTTTCATCAAAACTGTCATTCTCATCTTTCAAAGAATCAAACATTTTAACTGGTCTAGGCATAGCATACAGTTGCACTATAAATGGCGTGAAACTGTCTTCACTCACTACAAACATATTTCACTAAAACATACACAAAATAGCCTGAAGGCGGAATTATTTCCTTCTCTTTAGCACATCACATAGATATTAAAATTAATGAAATAGTTTGTGCTTCAGAAACGATAAGTAACTTATATATGTGGGTTGTAGTCATTGTAATTAGTATACTGTTAAAATAATCATCACTCTAATTTCATTAAAAGTAGCACAATTATTCACAGAATGCTTTCATGAAGTCAACCTGATAAAACACATTCTAAGTTGTTCATACCATATTAGTTTATCTGTTCTTATATCCCATCCCTTTTCAAAAAAGTATGTTTACACATAAACTCATTGTCACCTTGAACTTCGTATTGTTTACATGTCAATAGTGTCTCTATTGCCTTTGTGGTGCTAACATTGTTTTTCACTGATTTTTTATATTCTTGACAAAGACCTAGCAGTTCGAAACATTGAAAATGTTTTGTGTATTGTCCTTTGTATTTTTTTTGTTTTTACGCCCCATAGTCCCTTAGTGATAGACTGTCAATTGTGTTCAAGTAACACTTCAAAAACCTGTGTTCTACGTAAATACTATTGTTATTCAATTTTAGAATATTTGTGATACTAATATATTGAATTTCAAAATAATGACAACGATAAGGTGAACAATATGTATTGTTAGTCATATGATAAATTTTGCACAACAGTGAGTTTACAATGCCTACTATAACAACAGATAATTGTCTAATGGCAAACTACTGAACGTATTTATATTTAGAAAAATCACTACAGCCAAGAAATGCTGGGGTGATAGCTACGTCCTGAATAGGATATGATACAAAAAATGACAATTGGAAAATGGGAAGAAAGGATATATTTTCTAGAAATGTCTAAAAATACATTACTGTAGTAAATTGGAATACGTGAAATCAGTGTTTGTCGACTGAAATATAGGACACAAATTAAGTGACTGCCAAAAGAAACTGAGTTTTAAAAATCTGTAGAAGCTCAGGCAGCTTTGACAGAAATAAAGGAATTAGGTCGAAAACAATTATGTTTGTGAACACAATTAACTGTCTAGACAGTTTAATTAGAAAAATAATAGTCCAAAACTCAAGGTTGATGAAGTGAATTGTAAAATAAAGGGTGGAAAGTGTTTTACGTTTGCAAAACTTGCCATGATCCGTGTGCAAAAGTATAGTTTTGCTAGGACTAAGCCTTGCAATCACATCAAATAACGACTACACTCATGAAAATTCCAGCTCTGATGCACGTACTCTGTCGCACCAGCGAAGATCTTTATGAGTGGACCCCTGTCAAAATAACTAACACCGCATCCTAGATGAAATAATCCATATTTCAAGTGATGTTGACGGTGTCACACAATAACACAAGTTGCTATGTACGCCATTTGACTGGCAGAGAGAGGAATAACAGCCTGCCCTCAACTTTGGGAGACTATCGTCCAGGTAAGCAGATTTGGCACAACGCCGCCGTATTTGCGCAAGATGTGTTTGAAAGATTTGACGAACGAATGGAGACATGCGCGGCTGCAATAGACCTGAAAGATGCTTATAACAGAGTTCCCTTAGATTTCTTAATGACCATAATGCTGCAACTATAAGTTAGTCCTTTCATTATCAAGTGGATTATCTCAGCACTTTTTCAGAGACGTTGTTCTTAAGTGTGGGAGTTGGTCTTTAGCACCAACAGTCATAAACCCGGGACTACCACAAGGGTCACCTCTGTCCCCTGTATTATTTAATGGTGTATACAGTTCAAATTACAAGCTGTCAGATTGCAGGACCGGGGAGAACTATGTCCTATGCTGATGACATCTTGGTATATAGGCAGAGCAGAGATAGAAAAGCGATCGTCAGGAATTTGCAGAGGGAGCTTGGTCGTATAGGGGATTGGTGCAGTAATTCTGGAGCTTTTGTTAATCTATCAAAGGCATCGATAACATGGTTTTCTCTAAATAATCATATAGTAAACACCACTATACCATCGGTTACTTTGAGACGAGATGTCCTCAAGAGAACCAGCACAATGAAATACTTAGGGGTTATGTTGGACCACAGTCTGAGTTTCAAAGATCATGTTGACCACATCATTGTAAAGGTTTATAAAGGTCTTGCGGCAATGAAGATTATGGCTGTTGCTCAATATGAACAGAGGCTGCTATTTCTGCTGTATCAGGGATTGGTGGTAGAATTATCTGTCCAGTTTATGTAAGTACTACACTGACTGATATTATTGTCTGATGTTATACAGTCTATGTTATGTTCACGAAGTGGTGAGATGTAGTAACATTTTAAAAGACGTGAACTGTTTGGATCTTAGGTTAAGTTGATTATAGAACTAGCCTGTAGATTCTATCTCTAGATTCCCTACGCCAAAACACCAATGTACATTGATGACACGAAGACAGATGGAGGAAGGAGACATGAACCATAAAAAAGGAAATAATATAAGAAAAAGACATCGAAGAAAAATTAGTTTGTTACAAATGCATCTGGATGTGCATTTTTATTATTGCCAAAAAAAGTGAATGACACTCACAATATCACCAGGCCTAATTTTATTTTTTACCAAAAATAAACTAGGCTGTCAAAAAAATAATTAAAAGTCAAACTAAATATATGAGGTAACTTCACTGCGTTGAGATATAGTCCAAATAATAAGTCATTAAAGCAAATACAGAACTAAAATTTAAGTCACTGCAGCTGTAAGCTCCGAAATATTGAGATTTTAAAAGGGGCGATCAGAAATTTACAGGATTACATTGTCTCTACAACCATCAGCTACTGCTGTATTGTAGTCATGCAGTCACATAGACTTGAATTTTAAAATAACCATTATTGATACCATCAATGTTGCATGTTTTCATGTGATTTACTATCTGTATACACATTGGTGATAAATACCTTCTTCATCTCCTGAGCATAATGCTTCAAAAACATTTCTCTTGGGAGTTGTCTTCTTGGTATGAAACAAAGCTATAAAGGAAAAACTTCTTTCCCCCCCCCCTCCCTGAATATATGATCCATAGGTTTCATCACTCACAATGTTTGAGTGATTAATCAAAGAAATCAATTGGCCATTCGTATAGCTGAAGAAATAAATAATTTAGAACACTGTGCTTATAATTTTAATGTGGTATGCACCTCTATATGTTATGTATGAAAATATATGTGTGTTATTTGTGTGACAACAGGGTATGGACTTCTAAGAAAATGTATGATTGTCACATCTAAGCTTATTACTTTTGTCTTCTATCAAATAATCCCATGGATGACAAAGAGATGTTGGTTAGAGGACTTTGCATCTTTGTCATCTGTGGCCGACTCATACATGACTATGAATGTTAGATGTGCCATCACTGTGGATGGGTGAAAAATTTAACACAACAAATATTAGATAATTGGTCCACAATTGTGTGCTGTGCCTCTGGCAGGATGTGGTAATCTTGGGATACTGGCACACTGGAATGCCTCCCTTCGGGGACTAAGCATGTATCCATAAACTCCCCTCTCATATCTATACCTTTTAGACTTTATATGAGTCTGGATGTCGCATCAGTTACACAACTGAGAGGATCTTGTGATTTTGTAAGAAAGGTTATGGGCTGTCAAGAGCTACATGCTCACAGCTAAAGGAATAATTTCATAATGATCACAAATATCATATAATGTGTGTAAAACAAAGAAATTACCAAAAAGCAAGGTGTAATGCATTGACTCATGCTAACGGTCAACACACATCTAAAACAACTGTTGGTTAGCTTGAGGAGCACATGTTCAACAACATATCACGTCCTTATTCTAATTGTGCAAAGCATACAGGTCAAAACGTCGCTGTTAGAAAAACAACTTGAGTACATTTAGTATGAGTGACGTACCAGATCCTAGGACAGATAGACGTATTTTTAAGAACAAAAATGTAAACATAGACACTAAAGTTGCATTATACAAGACTTATTATCCGACCACTGTGTTACCAGTGCCAAACCCGGACAATGACAGCAAAAGAGAAAAGAAAAATAGTGACAGCAGAAATGACATGTCTACAAAGAATACTCGAAGTGTCATTAAGAGACAGAAACGATAACATCAGAAAGATAACCAAAACAATACCAGTATTGGAACACATTAAAAGACAACAGGTCAAGTGGTTTCTACATGCTTCCAGACTACCAACAGACAGCATGCCACAGATGGCCATGACACATAGACATAACGGCTATAAAGCCAGAGGGAGACCATGTAAAAGATGAACCACAGAAATCAAAGAAGCTACAAGAACAAGCTTACAAACAGCACACAGGAAGGCCATCACCAGAGAGAACTCATCTACCCCTTACACTGCAAGGCAAACAAGAGATACGGCATATAGATTAGATTAGATCAGATGATGAGATGAGATGGGGATGGATGGATGGACAGATGTATGTTTTAGTATGTATGGATGGATTAGATGAGATGGATTAGATTTGATGGGTTAGATTAGATGGGTTAGATTAGGTAATTGGTCCACAACTTTGATCAAGATGGCGGAATCTTGATCAAGATGGCATAGTAAACAATCTTTTGCGACTCTTGAGATGTGTATTTCATCTTTTCATCTGGATTAGGCTGTTATATCTGATTCTTTCGGATTTTTCTATGACCAGAATAAAGAGGACTCTACGACAAACCTAGCGGATCGGTAGATGATTTATTCTGTCCATAACAAGTAATTTGCTAAAATAAATTTCGTGTGGAGAACATTCCAACAATGGCGGGCAGCGATGTTAAAAACAAAGGCCATACTTCACAATCGAGATACCAGCCTCCAAAATACACAAAATGCTACCAATGTCAACAAAAAACATCTTATCCAAAGTATCTTCATTCCAACCCTGTGCTACCAATGTCAAACATGGTCCTTAACAACAAAACATAAGAGACAACTGGTTACAACAGAGATGAGATGTCTGAGAAATTCCACAGGAGTGACCAGAAGACAAACAATTAGAAACAATGTCATAAGAGAAAGAGTGGGTGTCATATCAATTCTACAATACATACAAAACCAACAGATACAATGTTTTGATCATCTGGAAAGAATGCCGTGTGATTCATTAGTTTATAAAGCATATATGATGAGAGAAGCAGAAAGAAGAGCCAAGGGTAGACCTAGAGTACGCTGGATCGACAACATCAGAGACATTACACGAACACCAAATAACATTATCTGAAGCTGCCAGAAAAGCAAGAAAAAGAACATTGTATCTCCCTCTATACCCATAAAGAGTAAAAGAGGAAGGAAAGAAATAGATTTAAGATTTAAGATTAGATAGATAGATAGATAGATAGATAAGATAAGATAAGATAAGATAAGATAAGATAAGATAAGATAAGATAAGATAAGATAAGATAAGATAAGATAAGATAAGATAAGATAAGATAAGATAAGATAAGATAAGATAAGATAAGATAAGATAAGATAAGATAAGATAAGATAAGATAAGATAAGATAAGATAAGATAAGATAAGATAAGATAAGATAAGATAAGATAAGATAAGATAAGATAAGATAAGATAAGATAAGATAAGATAAGATAAGATAAGATAAGATAAGATAAGATAAGATAAGATAAGATAAGATAAGATAAGATAAGATAAGATAAGATAAGATAAGATAAGATAAGATAAGATAAGATAAGATAAGATAAGATAAGATAAGATAAGATAAGATAAGATAAGATAAGATAAGATAAGATAAGATAAGATAAGATAAGATAAGATAAGATTAGATTAGATTAGATTAGATTAGATTAGATTAGATTAGATAGATAGATAGATAGATAGATAGATAGATAGATAGATAGATAGATAGATAGATAGATAGATAGATAGATAGATAGATAGATAGATAGATATAGACAGACTGACAGACAAGTATACAGACAGACAGACAGACAGAGATAGATATATAGATTTATAGAAAATAGATAGATTTATAGATTCATTTATAGACAGATACATTTATAAACAGATAGATTTATAGACAGATAGATTAGACAGACAGATTAGACAGATTAGACAGACAGACAGACAGACGGACGGACGGACGGACGGACGGACGGACGGACGGACAGACAGACAGACAGACAGACAGACAGACAGACAGACAGACAGACAGACAGACAGACAGACAGACAGACAGACAGGCAGGCAGGCAGACAGACAGACAGACAGATGTGATGTTTCAGATTTCACAATAGTGCATGAACACCTTTCCAGATTATGTCAGCAAATGGTATAATTTAACTCTAGGATACTTGTTTGAAAACACACACATGTTGAACAAGCAATATATATGACGGCTGTTGGAAAACCTAATACTGAAAACCTCACACTGTAATAACTTCACATTTTCTATTTAATTTAGCAGTTTCTACACAAACTAATTAATCTTCAACATACGAAAATAGCCATATCAAATATGCAATTAGTTATATTGGAATATACACTGCTCTGTGTAGTAAAGCAGCTAGATTTTAAGCGAACTACAGATTTAATTCCAGATGAAATTGATTCTCCAGTCATCCATATGAAAATTGGTTCACTTTCTAAGAGTAGGAGTTGGTAATTTATGAGGTGTTGCCAGTGATACCTAGCGTATGTATTAGCGCTATGTCACTTTCAGCTCGGCACTGTGTAACTTTGGGTACACAGATTCAGAATATGTCATACAAGATTAACAGATTAAACTGTCATAAAAATTTTATAATTTCACCCAAGTCACGTAACAAAAGTTTCTTTATGTATTATGCTTTTTATAATTATGAAAACTGAGTACTGACCGAGAACGAACGTACACAAACAGGACACTCAATGTAATTCAGAAGTGTCGCAAACAGTAAGTTGGTTGTAAAATGAGTTAAATAACACTGGTTTACAACAAAAAATGAAGTGGAAAGTTGTCTATAATTTTTTAACTGAATTAGGAGCATTTTGTGCCACTGAAGCCAAAAATGACATCCATTTTTCTCAATCAGGTCAGGTTTTATTTCTGATTTAAAAAAAATTATATTCTCTGACTATAGCCTTCTATTCATAATTACATTTTGGTGATAGTAGTTGATTTATGTGTTACATTTCTCACATATAAAGCATTTAACAGAATGTATTTATTAAATGTTATTAACATGGAATTATATAAATTAAGAGAAGACATTGAAAAAAGTAAGGACATGTAAATTATGTCATCAATGAGCAAAATTCAAGAAATAACTTCAATTTCTTCAACTTCTCCAGTGCTCAGCAGCAGTCTCTCTTCAGAGTTCAGCAGTAATCAGCCATCATTACTGCATCCCAATGTCCTTGATACCTGGTCTCCATCTCTTTTATGTCCTGATGGAACCTATCTCCCTGCTCGTCACTCATTGATCCAAGATTTTCGGGAAACCAATCCATATGTGAAAATAAATAATGCATTTTTATACTCATGTTGCATCCAATGTTTGTGAAAGTAGTAAGCATATTTTTGACAACTTCTTCATAGTTACTGGCTTTGGTGTTGCCCAAAATTTCTTCACAACTAGAACAAAGGTATATCATTTGTCCTTTTAAATAAGAAAAACCAGCACTTTTGATCAATTGTGTGAAAAACAATTGTCATTTTCCTGATTGATTTGAGATGGAATATAACCCACCTATAAAAAAAACATCATGTGGTGCTAGATAAAAAAACCTGACCTGATTGAGCAAAACAAATGTGATTTTTGGATTCAGCACAATAAAATTATCCTAAATCTGTTTAAAAAAAACCATACACAGCAAATTTGATGTTGACCAGTGTAATTTACAAGACATCTTTCACACAATGAGAATAGTACATAATTTTATTTTCACACGCCTGCATGCCACTTCAAGTCCAAGCAATGAGCATACTTGTCTTCCGTTAAACGCTACCACTTGAACACGACTATGAATTATGTTGGAATAAAGCGTAGAAACATGAGTATTAAAGATTGAATATCAATTTTTTGGTTTCTATAAGATATAGTTAATTAAGCACAACTATTGTCTATCATTCCTAGACGTTATCTTTCGACTGCAGTTAATTGTCTAATGACATTTTCATTACTCAGTCGTAAGTTGTTTCTTCTCATATAAATAAAACCTATAACATGGTGTTACACTGGTATTTTCTGTGATCAACTACATTCTAGAGGCGATATGATCCACATTATACCGACCTCCTTTACTTTCAAGTACAGATCCTGCACCCATTTCTTAAGAATTGAAAAAAAATTGAAATACAAGATCGGTATGCACTTAGAATATGAGAACTAGATTAAGCATCCTTCATTACAGTTTAGGTAGTTCAAATTCATATGAGATAATAACATACCTACGTTGTTATTACAACTGTCTTCACATCTTACGCCTAAAACATGAGAAAACCAAAATCGCAATATCCCACGTCCTGTTGCATTTACATTTCTCATCATTTTAACATACCTAAGCAAAATCATGATATTAGACTCCTGAAAGGAATGCAATTATAAGATCGCGGCACTTGTAACATCCCAATGAAATCACTAGTAGACATCAGTGGTTATACATACTCAAAGGTACACCACCTCTTTTCTTTATTTAAAAAAACAATATGTAATTTTTTTTAAATATAGAATAAATAAACAAATACAGCATACACACACAAACTTCGCAATAACATATTTTTACTGACACATTTTAAACATATTCATAATATTTCTAATGTCATACAAATTGCAACAATTACAACTGTTAAATAACACCTCCCATTACACTAACAGCCTGAATAACACTAAGTGATTGCTCAAGTCAAGTGCTGCAAGTTCTTCAATGACGTTGACCACAAGTGGGCCGGCAGACAGCCCAATAATACAGTCTACCATACTTCACTGATTCTACTTTTATTCAGCTGATGGCACATGTTTTTCTTTCTAAGGTTCATTTTATTTATCTGTATTACGTTTAATACAATAGTGGCAAAGAGAATGGCTGTGTTCGAAATGAGATGCTACAGAAGAATTTTATGAATACCATGGACATTGCAAAAAAATAAGCGATAAGAACATTAAATGAAGAAGAGGGGTGACTCTTAAAAGAGATTATATGCGAAATATTTATACTCAAAAAGTTTAGATGTTTTGACTATATACGAACAGCATTGAAAAATTAACAATGTAATGTATAGTCCCTGGAAGCAGGGGTAAGGACCTCCAAAAATGACGATGGAAAAGATACATCTCAGATTGTTTACATATGCCCAAGGCTGCGGCAGGTAAACTTGCCTAGAATCGGAAGGCTTTCAGAAGATAAATAGAGAAGATTACGTTCTGGATAGAATATGTCACCAGATATATATTATGTTTACTGTGTTGTTCGTCCATCGCAAGTGATGATAACCATTTGTTACATCCATTTCTGAAATTCAGTTAGAGCTATGTGCAATCTCTTTTCCCGTGCATTTCATCTCTTATGTTGTAAGTATTCTCTGTTGGGCTGTTGTCAACGCCCATGTCTGGCATTGATAGCAGAGTGTTTGGCATTAAAAAAACTGTTTATCATCTGTCTCTTAACCTTCATTTGATCTTTGGGTTGAACAGTAATGGTGATAGCCGGTGTGTCACTATGTTTGCTTTCTGGCATCTTGTCTCAATCTCTCTGTCTAATTATCCGTTGTCTGTTAATATACTTGCCAGGTATTTAAATCCAGAAGTTTGTTTCGCTTTAGCTTTTTTTATTGTTATGTTCACTGGATTCCGGGTATTCCGGGTCTTCCAGTCAACAGCGGGAGATGGCTGTTTGCCACCTCTGCATGCCGATAAGGAAGCAAATGTTCTGTGTTTTTCTAGATGGACTATGTGATTTCTTTTCTGAATGATGGATTAGAACACGGCTTAACCATTTAGTCACTGAAGCGACACTGTGACTGGATTAGTGACTCAATAATATAGAAAGAGCATTAAGTAATATCATTTGTAGGAAATAATGAAGAGTTCCCAGGAGACAACCTTAAATACCAAACGTAACCAATATTCAATGTGCAGTAAGAACAAGCCCTGGAACATCCGGTTATTTTCAAATCCACTCGGGAGTGAGACAGGGATGTGTACTATCCCTCCTATTGTTTATAACATACATAGATCACATCTGCAAAGTAGCAAAGACAACAGAAGAAAACAATCTGAAGGACAACTTAAACGAATTGCTATTTGCAGACGACCAAGCACTAGTAGCATCATCAGAAGAGCAACTACAAAGAAAAATAGACAGGTTACATCAAATATGCCAAACCTTTAACATGAAGATGAACATAGAAAAGACCGACAAATGGAGATAGGAAGAACAGAAAGAAACACCAATATATATATATATATATATATATATATATATATATATATATATATATATATATATATATATATATATATATATATACACACAAAATACATATATATATATATATATATATATATATATATATATGTATGTATATATATATATAGGAAACAACAGAATTAAACTAGTGACAGAATTAAAATATCTAGGAAGCAGTATAACAACAGATGGTAAAAGCAGTAAAGAAATACACAATAGATGGTATTCTTTACTAGAATAGATGTAGTAAAGAATAGCAAGCCCTAGGGCATATGACACCAATCTTCAGAAACAAATATATAGAATTAAACACTAAAATAACACTATTTAAAACAATTATTATCCCAATGCTGTGCTACCATTGCCAAACATGGAGAGCGTCAGCACAAGACGAACATAAACTAGTGACAGCTGAAATGGCATGCTTACGCAGAATCCTAGAAATATCTCTAAGAGACAAAGTGAGAAATGAAGACATTAGACAAAGAACAGCACCGCCCCAATCTAAGGAATATATTAAGAGCCAACAGATCAAATGGTTTGCACACATCAGCAGACTACCACCAGACAGCATACCACAGCAAGCTATGCTACACAGATACAGTGAAGGCCGACCTAGAGGCCGACCTCGAAAACGATGGACCACCGATATAAAAGAGGCGATAAATTTCACAATATACTCAGTTCACACGAGAGCCATCTTCAGAGAACTCTTCTACCCCTGACGCTGAAAGGCAATAAAGGGTTTAGCGAATAGATAGATGTTCACTGGATTTGATTACTTGCTTTCTGCATATTCATTTTCATATTAAACTTGGTGCATTTTGTTGTGAGTACATTAATATGATTTTATAACTGCTGTTCATCTTCGCAGATAAGACATTGATCATCAGCAAATAGCAATTCATGGTTGCGTTATTCAATTCCTCATCAAATTCATATCTTATTACTGTACTGTTTACTTTCTTGTTTTGGTGTAATTTTGTTATTCTTTCAATGTATATATTAAAAAGTATACGTGAGAGATAGGTAACATGTCCTTGTTTTACCCCTGATTTTGTTTCGAAAAAAAGATGAAGTCATTCTGTCTGTAGTTCTTACTGAGCTTTGGCAGTTCTGGTAAAAGGCATTTGTATTTGCTAATAACTGACCTCTGATTCCGTAGTTTTCTACTGTTTCCTAAAAAGCATTTATATTGACATTATCATTGCTGTACGCAGATGATAAATTTGGAAGGAAATGGTAGACTGGAGATTTAAATGGTGGATATGTCAATTGTTTTTTCATTCATTTTCAAAATTCCACAGGATATCTCTTGTAGTAGGACAATGTCCCTACTAGATTTTAAGTAGAATTCAGTCCAGAGAACAGAAATGCATTGTTACCATTTTATTTACGTCATAGCCCGATAAATTCAACTTCAGTGGTGTTTTACTACTTCCACTGAATGGTGGTCATCTGTAGCAATATCACTAGTAAACTAGTAATCAATATCAATAGAACCCGTAACCCTTTCTGGGTTATAGGGGTACCATATTGGATGCTTCAGCACACAGAGTCCTCCAGCGATTTCTATCCTCATCGATGCGAATAAGTGTGGAAATATCTTGTACTGTCCATTCCTTGATGTTGTCTGTACATGCCTTTATTTGCCCTCCTCTGCTTCTTCCCAATTCGACAGTTCCATGCTTTTGACAAGGAATCATCTCTGCATGCATGTCGAAACCATGCTAGTTTTTGTCGTTTCAATCAACGCAATGGTTCTTGCACAACTGCATACAGTTCTACTTTATTTCTTACGTACACATTGGTCTTATGGTCCCTATAGGAGATTCGTAGAATTCGTCTGTAGCATTTATACATGAAAGGCCTGTAATTGTCTCTCCATGTTTGCAGTGAGTGTCCCAACTCTCACAACCATACAGCACAACAGACAGCACCAGCAACTTATACAGTTGGACTTTCACTCCAACACAGGTGTTGGTTTTCCAAATCACCATTAGCCTTAACAAGGATGCTAAAGCCATCTCCAGTCTTATTTTTAGTTCTGCTTTGCATTTTCCATTGCTGCGTTTGCCGGATCTGAGGTATTTGAAGATATTAACCGCCTAAAGCGTATGTTCATTCATATTGATGTTAGTTTGTGTCTTTGCTGTTAACCAAGATTTTGCTCTTTTCTGTGTTGATTTCCATTCCGTACTTGCTGGTAACTTTTTCCTACTGTGATGTTAACTCTTGCAATGCTTGTTCTGATCCATGATTATCCATAGCAGTATTTCAGTGGGTAAAAGGTGGGTGGTTAAGTTTTTAGTTTACTTGCTATTATACCTTTCCTTTTTCCACTTCTCACTTTCTTCTGTTCACTTCCCCTTCTCACTTACCACTATCTTCTCCCCATAACTTCTTTTCTCCTGTCATGCTGCTCCATCTTTGTATCCTCCATTATCTATCTGCTATTATCCTCCTCTCCTCCTTATTATAATCCTATTTTTCTCCATGTAAGATTTATTTTATTGTTGTCGTTTGTCCCGATGAAGGCTTTTTAGTCAAAACGTTGTCTGCCCCTGTATCTCGTTGTTTTATGTTTTATTTTGGTAACACATCTACCTATTTTTGTTGAACTTACTATTTTTGGATAATCTGGCTAGCCACTGGCCCCATTAGTTTCTACATGTTTTATTGCTTTGCTGGGTATTTTGTGCGTTCCTGGTGATTTATTACTTGGGCTATGTTTTAAGGCTTCATCTATTTCTTGATTCTTGATTATATTTCTTGATATCTGGTTCTGTGGTTTCTATGTCTTTTAGGTGGGTCTATGTTATGATTCATGAGAAGTATAATTCATGGAAGTATTCATTCCTGCTTCCTTTCCTCCTACTTATGCTGTTCACTAAGGGTTTGCCATTTCCATCATTGATGATTGTCATGTAGTATATTATGCTATACTGGAGACCAGCAGCAAAGATAGAGGAGATGAACAAAAAATAAAGTAATAGTATGTTCAAAGAGATGAGAACTCTAACAGGCGATGTCAAACTAGCAATAAACATCATTCAATACAAATGGTAACAAATTGACAGAAAACAAAGATATCCTGGAAATATGGGAAAGAATATTGTAAGCAAGTGAATGAGAAAAGTCACAAAAACATGGACAATAACACCCACAATAGCAGTGAAATAGAACCATAACCCAGTTTAGATGAAGTGAGATGTGCCATTAAAAACCTGAAGAGAGGGAAATCTCCAGGGTGTGATAATATAACTGCTGAAATGATCCAGGCAGGAGGAGAAACCACCATCACCATCTATCACACACTTTGCACCAAGATCTGGAAAAGTGAAGTTTGGCCCAAGGAATGGACACGATCAGTCTGCATACAGCTACAGAAGAAGGAAAATCTAACACTATGCACTAACTACATAGCCATTGCACTGATCAGTTACATGAGTAAAAGACTATTTGATATTATCATGAAAATACTTCAACATTAAGCTGGAAGAAAGAGTTAAATGAAGAATTGGTGGTTTCAGAGAAGGCAAATGCACCAGAGTTCATATTTTCAATATGCAGAACATCATAGAGAAATGCAGAGAGTTTATATCGACAACTACACATGTATTATTGACTACACCAAGGTATTCGATTGTGTACACAATCATCAAATACAGTGGAATATCATGAACGACACTGATTTTCCCACTACACCTAATCCGTCTCATCAAAACATTGTATCACGACCAGCAAGCAGCCGAGGGTGTAGATAGTGAAACATATGATTGGTTCAGCGTGGAAAAAGGAGTCTGACAAGGATGTGTCCTATCACCATATCTCTTCAACATTTATGCAGAGATCATAAGGAGGAATGTAAGAAATGACCAACACAGAAATAAATTAGACCCAATCAACATTGGAAAACACTTCAACCACCTCATTACGGTATTGGAGACACGAGATACCAGAACTAAGATGTGCTGATAATACAACATTATTGGCACACAGTCAAAGCTGGTCTAGAGCATCTCATAAACTTCATTAATGAACATAGTGGAAAAAAAAACTATTTCTGAATGAAAATAAGCCCAAGATTATGATAAGCGACAAAACAACTAGCAAGTTCTCAATCAGTATCAACAACAGCTAAATAGAAAGAGTCACCAGTTTTGAATACCTTAGTAAGCATTTGACAGCGCATGGAATAGATATGCAAAAAAATACGGACATATGCATATATATATATACATCTACACATACATATACATAAAAAATATACAAACAACAATATATAAGAAATATATATAAGACAAAGCAAAATCGTAACATAGATGTATGAAAGATACCCACAAAAAATGCACAAGCATGTAAATATATTTCCACACTCAAGTGAGAGCCCACACAAGAATATGCATACATATTGACACATAATGGAATATATATATGTCTGTATTTGTTTGCATATCTATTCCATGCGCTTTCAAATGCTTATCCCTCTTGTTTATTTCTATAGTCTCTACCTCTATTAGTATCACACCCCCCCCCCCCCCCCCCCAGCATGCGACCAATTTCTTTCTCAATTCCTTCGAAAATTCCCAGGCCAAAGCATTACATCGTCCAAACAGCAAGCGAGGATGATTGGCGCGATTATGGCCCTTGATGCTGCCAGCACTTGTGGCGTCATGCCGTCACTGTTAGCTCCAATTACATTGCTCTCGTTTATTACTTGATTTTTCTTTCAACATACACCCACGTTGGCATTAATGAGATCACCGACTCTTGTTTCGATCACTCTGTCACAGACACATAAGGAGAGAAAGAAAAATCAACTGCACATACAGCGATGCACACACCGACAAAATAAATATGAAGTACCGGTATCCATATTTGTTTTTCCTTCTGTCTACTGGCATTAATCCAAAAATATTTTTTGTAATGTTACTGAGAACACGAGGAGAAACAGTAACTACGCAAAATGTAAATGGAACTCTGACTGATGGATTCTACTATGAACCGCTGCCCCCTCCCATGACACACACAAGCAGGCACCCAAACAATAAGGGGAAATTAAAAAAACATTCACATATTTATCATGCAATATTTCAAATGTGGTCATAATCGTTAATAATATTGCTATATTATCTGCTATGATAGATGGTATAAAGTGCAGCAATTAAGTATTATCATTCTGAATTTAAATCTTCAGGAGGTATTTGCACTACTAAATTATATTGTATGTAATTAAATAGAGCAATGTCTTTTGGATCTTAGTCTTATATATTAAATATTACAATATTAAAAAATTAGTAGCGTATTCTTTTCAGGACGTAGCTATCAACACAGCTTGTGAACAAAACACAAAAATAATAATAATAAGACCATAACCTGTTAGTGTCAAAGGGGTGGAACACAGGAGAAATCAGCACAAAAAAGCTCTCCAAACAACTCTATCTTCAGCCATTCAGAAGAGTAGAAAAATCACGCCCAGACCATTCCTTGAAATTATCAAAACATAATTTTCTCTGCCCTCCTCTCCTCCATAAAAACACAAAATACTTGGCATGAATCAGCAAGGAAACTGTGAGTATCAATGATATATAAGTGTATGACCAGTCAGCTATAAGAACTATAAGGATACTTGATCTCTGTCATCTGTCAAAAGAGACTGAGCACCTATTGCTCTATCCAGTGTTTATTCAAGTTGGTTACATGTCTTTTAAAAAGAGCAAGGTAGTAAATTTATTATATAAATTACGATAAATGACTTCTAGAGGTGTCAAACCATTAGGGATCAAACCAACAATAGAATACATACAGAAACAACAAGTTAAATGGTACGGCCACATAACCAGACAGAAAGAGCAAAGTATTATCCAAAAAACACTTAACAAACGATACGAAAACAGGAGACCTATTGGACGCCCTCGTAAAAGGTGGATAGATAGTGTATTAGAGACACTTGGAAATATAACAGCAGAGGAGGCAAATAGAAGGGCAAAAGACCGTACACTCACTCTCCCCTCAACACCGAAAGGTACATGAGGACAGAAAGAAGAAGAAGAGAGGTGTATTGCTTGATTGTGTCATAAATATGTTAAATCCTTATCTATGACAAGCAGCCAGTTAAGCAGACTAATTTTGCTGGTAAGATGCTAAAATCTCCATTTTTATGGTTAGTTCTATTTACACTAAGGAAGAGTAGGAAAATCCTAACAGAAATAGAGACCTAAAGTTTAAAGGTTTGCAATAATCAACAGATTCAGAAAAGATAAGGGTCTCCAGAGATTGCACTGGTTGATTGTATAATAAATGGTTTAAAGTTTAAAGATGTACAATGTACAAAACATTTCGAAAAAAAATCAGATGAACAAAACATTTTGCCTTAACAAAATCATGATTAGATCAGACATATTTCTGTTTATTTATTTTGTTTAATATCTGCAGTTAATAGCAATCAATTCATAATTTGTTAAACATGTTAATTGTTGCCAGAGCCCACATAGGGAGAAAGAATAGAAACACAATCACCTGCTATGTATGTCCTAGGACATACACATAGGGGTGTCGGGGGGAGATGGTGTTAAGAACATCTGATGTTGAGGCGTCATACTCCTTTGTGATAGTTCTCACATCCTTGGTCACCACCAGACACTCAGCTCTCACATGTGGCTACCAGTGGTAGGAAATGTGTGATAGCTGCCACACTCCGATAACGACTTTGACAGGACAGCCATACCAGGTGTGGGTAACAAAGGGGCTCTGGCTCAGAGGTAAAAACAACCCAAGCATGTGAAGCCATGATTTGGCAGACAATGTAGATAAAACATCTCATGTTCACCGGGTTGTAAGGCACTGCCAGGAGAGCGTTGTGGAACGTAAAGGGCTGTTTGAGCACGTAGACCACTTTGGTCATCCACTGCATCTCCAGTCGTCTTGATTTATCTTGTCACTGCTTTTTATTTGCTAGACAAAGAGTGTCTTGGATCAGGAAAGAAGAATGCGGTCAACAAATGTTGCATCTCTTCCACACTTTAACCTTTATCGAGTGCTTTCAACAACCATTTCGCTGTATCAAACAAACATTGTCGAGTGTACCCAACCGTTGCTGCAACCCCCCCCCCCCCCCACTATTCAGCAATGTGAAATCATTCGATTATTAATGTCATGTGACTTAATTAGCTAATCAAAGTACGAAGTTGTATTCTACTTCCAATTCCGTAATAGTGTTGGGGGCATAGAATAACGTCAGAAAAGACATTGTAAATATCTAGATATATCTGTCCCAGTCAAAATGAATCGGGTTATAATGGTCGTCAATGTGTATACCTGACGTTAAATCATTATGGATTGTTGTTCTGAATATAAGGAGTTCTTGGAAATTACGTTTGTTTTCAAAGTAGATAATGCTAACACGTTGATTTCGTTATAATTTATAAGTGATGACGATGATAT
Organism: Meghimatium bilineatum; assembly: GCA_034231615.1. Taxonomy (NCBI): domain Eukaryota; kingdom Metazoa; phylum Mollusca; class Gastropoda; order Stylommatophora; family Philomycidae; genus Meghimatium; species Meghimatium bilineatum. The sequence goes on along the minus strand of CM067298.1, from coordinate 72,038,675 downwards.
TCCTCCTTCGCAAGCGAAGATGAGCATGGCATGAAAAATATTAAATGTGTTTTTTTCTTAAATTTTAATTGGCAATTAACTATTTGGTTTGTGCGTTCATAGATGCCCAATGAGTCCGATTCGTGCATGGAAAGTTCTATTGCAGTGCATGCAGGAGTGCTGAAGGTTCGGTTAGAAGAATTCTCGGATTTGTCCTTCTGCTTCTTGCACTTGTGGATTGCCCGCAGTGTTCTTTCTTTTTCAAATTTCGCGATGCTAGCATTGATCTGGGTGTGCCAGGCTGAGCGATTACATGCTGTAATCTCCAAGGAACTAGGATCGATGCTACAGTGTTTGAGAGAACTTTTTAGGTGATCCTTGAAGTGCTTTTTCTGCCCTTCGCATAGATCCTCAAGAATAATCTCTTTGGAAAGCGCTTGTCTGGTATACGAACGATGTGGCCAGTCCAGCGGAGTTGGGACCTAGTCAGCATTGCATGGATGCTTTGCATACGGGACTTCTGAAGAATTTCCGTATCTGGTACAGGATCCTGCCAACGTACTCCCATGAGGTTTTGTAGGCACCGAAGATGAAAAGAGTTAAGCTGTCGAAAGTGTCTCGCATAGACAGTCCAACTTAGTTGTCAGACTGAGACCACGTCTGATCCAGACATTGACACGAAGGCTCCCGAATGCTGCACTGGCACGAGCAATACACAGGGCAACATCCTCATCAATTGTCACAGTTTGTGATAGTGTGCTGCCGAGATATACAAACTTATTGGCAGCATTAAGTTTTTGTCCCTTTGCTGTGATCACTGGTTCTGTGTAGAGGACAACTGGTGCTGGTTGATACATTACTCAAGTTTTCGCGGTGCTGATGGTGAGACAGAATACATCACAGGCCAAAGAAAAGAGGTCCATGCTGTATTGTATGTCTTTCAGACTGGTAGCATTTAATGCACAATCGTCGGCGAACAAGAGTTCGCGAACAATGTCCGTCTTAGTTTTGGTCTTGGCCTTCAATCTACTAAGATTGAATAGTCCTCCTTCAGCTCGATACCGAAAGATTCCTGCACTGTTATTCTGGAAGGCATCATTTAACATGGCAAAGAACACCATGCTGAAGAGCGTCGGAGCCAGGAAGCAACCCTGTTAATGCCCTTTGGAGGTCCAGTTAGCTTTCTGGTTAGCGGGATTTCATTGCAAAGCAAACTCCAGAAGAAACTTTCATTTCTTTATTTCTGCCAATCCAGAAGGAATAACCAGTGCCTTGTTCCACAAGTTCACCCTCCTCAGACAGTTGTGTCTCGCTGAGGGCAGCGATGTCAATTTTGTGCCCTGCTAGCTCTTTTGCTACAAGTACGGTATGTCTTTCTGGCCGTGCAACCTCCATACGGTCCGGTAGGGTGCGTACATTCCATGCGCCAATTGTGAGTGGATTCACCTTGGTTTTTCTTCTTTTTTTAAAAAAATATTTCTACCGCTGAATAGGGATCCCTACCAGCCACGGTATGCCGGCCTGGGTCATACTGAGGCAGGCAATGTTTAGGGCACCTTTTCTAGCCTCTTCCTCTGGCTAAGGAGGTGAGCAGTGCTTTCCTTAAAAGAGCTGCTCAGTCGCCCAGACTGCTGCCAGACTCCAGAGGTGCCTCAATGTCTCTGGAGAACGACCAAATGGCCTGAGCCGCCTACGTGCAGATTTGTGACTATGGCTGCCAGTGTATCCACACCTGCCACTTTGTCACTCGCCGCAGGACTTTTTTAAATTATTAATGAGAAGATGATGAAAGCCATGACTTGCTCTATGAAAATTGGATTAAAATGAGGGAGAGTTGCGCACTGTCGTCAACCTCACTCTCTCGCACGTGGTCTCAGTGGCAAGACGAGTCAAGACGACTGAGTGTGTATCGGGGTGTAGTAGATGACCAGGGTGCCTTACTGTCTCACCGAGCTCTTTGACGCTCTACGACGCTAGCTGAATGATACCTTTCTGCCCAGTGGCCCATGTTAGTTGAGCTCCTTTGCGCAGTACACCGCATCCAGACTTTACATTCTGGACAGACATGGGCCCATACATCAAAGGCTATGGGCACGGATCCTATTTGCCGCCTTCACTGATTTAACACGCCGAAGCGATTTCAGAGGTGTGGTTGTTGTTGCATGCTGACAGTGATTATGATCCAATCGGGAAGGCTAGATAGAAGAATAGTTGAAGGGGGTAGAGTTTGGGGCTATAGCACTTGAAGACGCCCCTGTTCTACTCAAGTGATCACTATTGCCGTTAAACATGACTTGATGTTTCTCCACCCCTGCTAAAGGTTTTCTGACTGAAGACCTGTAGCACTGTGTTCATGTGATAAGGCACATATAATACCCGTAAGCATAACTGGGTTTTTTGACTAAATTTGCTCTCCATTTTGACAGTGCTAAACATAATTATAGCTATCGAGCCTAGCTTGACTTGGTGACATCGTGTACATGAGTGAACAGAGCGGTGTGTACCTGTTGATTGGTTTGTGAACAGTTTCACTATCCAAGGTTGCAGAATTTTGACTTCGCACACTTAAGAATACATAAAAATACAAGTTAATATTGTAAATATAAATAACCAAATGGTCAGAGGGTGTCCGACAAAGTGGACGCTGCCGCAGTAACCGAATGAACAAATAGTAAAGCAAAATGAATTAAACAGGTTACTAAAAACACTTACCTTACCTAAGAATAAAAATATATAAATAAGTATATATAAAAAAACATACAATAAAACTAAACAGTAAAATTCTCCACGTATCGGCTCAAATGGAACCTTTTTCAAGAGACAAACAACAGTAAACACCACAATAATAAACAAAATAGATGACTTAGGCGAGCGCGCGTACCCACGCACGCACACACATAAATAAGAGCATGCATCCACATAAACACTTTCTCACATAAATAAAAACAATAACATGAACATCATAAATATCATATCACAGCGTTGTGATATGAAGTATATTGGTGAGACGGGTAGACGTTTAGCTGATAGATTCGCCGAACATTTGAGAGATATCCCGAATCGTCGTTACTCCCCAGTGGCTAATAATTTTAACAGCCAGTCACATCATGGTAGCTCTGATATCTCTGTAACCGGTTTGTTACGTTGTTATACCGGTGACCGGCAACGTCAGTCCTTGGAATATCGTCTCATTTGTCATATGGGAGTCTTACAACCACACATAATGAACATTAATCACCGTTTTGTTTGAGTTACCCACCTTTTCTTTATACCCTCTACTCCCGTATTGCACTGATTCTTGTAATTATTTGTCTTTGTACACTTTCGTGAGTAATTATTTTTGTTTTTGCCGTACTTCTATATATGTCATTTTTGTCTTCTTTCGTTTGTGTATGTCAACATGTGATTATTTTGTACTCTAGTCCATCAATTGTACATTAGAATGCCATATTGTTATTGTTCAATCATTTACAAATTTAGACTTTGATTTCCTCGGTGTTATTGCAGTTGTCTCTTCGATGGGTGCCCACACATGTATAGTTATTTGTATATGCATTTTGTTTTACATGGTTCTATGTATCCACACAATTACTTTGGGCCACACATTTGTATGTATACATATGCAGTTGTTATAGCATTATCTTTATGTGAACGAACGTTTATATTAATATATGTATATGTTTCTATGTGTGCAAATGTTCATGTTATTGTTTTTATTTATGTGAGAAAGTGTTTATGTGGATGCAAGTTCATATTTATGTGTGTGTGTGTGTATATATATATATATATATATATATATATATATATATATATATATATATATATATATATATATATATATATATATACATATATTTATTTATATATATATGAGCGCTTCTTTATGTTAATGCACGTATCTCCATTCTGTGTCAATATGTATGCCTATTCTGGTGTGGGCCCTTTCCTATGTGTGGATACATTTACATGCCTGTGCATTTTGTGTGGGTATCCTTCACACATCTGTGTCCATTTTGTTATATATTTATTTTTTTAACTCTTGGTGTGTGTATACATTTCTATGTATGTTTAGGTTTGGTTTTATATATATGTTTATGTCTATATTTGGTTTCACATGCATTCCATGCGTTTTCAAATGATGATTCTTCTTGTATCATTCCTTCCCCATCATTACTCATCAATCATTATCATATGCCATTCTGGTTGGCGTAGGCTACCCGGCTCTCTGTCCACAGTATTGTTATCAGGATCATTGTTGTTTCCATGCCTTGCTAGGTTGTCAAACTAATATTTTCTCACGTTCCCTTCAGTCTTGCCTGTTGTGACTATGTTCTTAAAACCTGCCTGTCTGATAAAGTGACAAAAGGGGTCTTTTTCTTATCTTTTTCTTATATTATTCTTGCATTCATTATAAGCACCCCAACTACATCTATATTGCCTCTAATTTCCCACTATCCAGGTTGTTTATAATGAATGCACACATTTTCTCTTTTACTAGATGCATTTCCATTCCTGCGGAAGGGAAACATGGCTTGATGAAATCTAAGTCATCTATTTTGTTTATTATTGTGGTGTTTACTGTTTTTTGTCTCTTGAAAAAGGTTCCATTTGAGCCGATATGTGGAGAATTGTCCTGTTTAGTTTTATTGTATGTTTTTTTATATATACTTTTTTATATATTTTTATTCATAGGCAAGGTAAGTGTTTTTAGTAACCTGTTTAATTCATTTTGCTTTACTATTAATATTATAAACCTTAGCGAATAGAAGTAACATCCATGACTTGGAAATACATCATACGGTATAACACATGTTGGAAGGCATAGTTCAGTGTGGCTGATGTACAGTATAGTTCTACACTGTGACCTTTGCTCTAGTTTCGATGTGTTTTCTGACCTTTGTTTTGGGATTGCCTTGTAGAGTGCTATTAATAAGGGATTAACGCAGTGGTATACAGTAGCAGACAGAAAGAAACTAACAGTAGCAGACGGAAAGAAATGGTAGAGCATGGCGCATGTTAGATATGATTTGAGTTTCTTTATAAATTTACGTATTTATGTGAGTATAGGCCTATATGGAGAAGGAAGCATTTCGGTTCGAATGATATATTCATGGGGTTCCTTTCCGGAATTAAAAAAGTGTATCCTGCAGAGAATTCTCAATAAGGTGAGTATCGTATTATTCATATTGCTACACAAGTTGCTTTTAATGCTACGTTGTGACTGTTGCTCTAGTTTCGTGGCATATCGTAACCTTTAGGCTAACCGTAGGGAGTAGGTTTAGGGATTAGGGGCTAGGTTTAAGAATTAGGTTTGGGGAATAGGGATTAGGTTTGGGGAATAGGGATTAGGTTTGGGGATTAGGATTAGGTATGGGGACTAGGTTTGCGGATTAGGGATTAGGTGTGGGGAGTAGGTTTAGGGATTAGGGAATATGATTAGGGATTAGGTTTAGGGGTTGGGGATTAGGAACCGCAATAACACACCGTTTACACCTTCAACTATTCGACCTCATGAATTTCTGTGTAATACCAATGAAAGTTACCTGAAATTGATAGATGCCGAGACGTAGAAAACAATAAAACATACAAATGTTAGTGCATTTTCAGCAGGTAGAGACAGCACACCGCATAACAAAATGTAATTTCCTCAGTGCTATTTTGTGCAGCGATAGTGATAGCTAAAACTCGTTTGTGTCGGGCAATGTGACGTCACGGCATCTATTTCAACTTTATGTGTGTTACACGGAAATCTGTGATGTCACCTTGTTAAAAATGTAAACAGTGTGCTATTTATAGCACAGTGGAGAACTAATCTGTAATTTTACCGTTCAGTGTATTTAAACACAATTTGGCGAGAGAAGAGAAATTTGCAGCCATCCAGCCGCCATGTTGTACACGTCACCCAAAGTATAAGTAGGAACCTAATGAGAATGTATTGACCACAACACTGGCCCACCAAATTAAAGTCCAAATATTAAATGAAACTAGGCAACTGGTCATCAAAGGCATTGATACCAGAATAAGTGACCAGGAAATACTAAAAAGAATTAAACTAGAGAATCCGAAAGCGGACATAATAAAAGGCAAAAGACTTTATAAAAATAAAAACCATGCAGAGTGGTGATGCTCATTAATAAGGGAAATGTTGTTCCGCAACATTTGGTGCTCTTGGGTGGGGCCCTGAGAACACAAGTGTACATCCCAGATGTACTTCAGTGTTCCAAGTGCCAGCAATTTTGCCACACGAAGGCAACATGCAGGAACAGTACCAGGTGTAGATACTGTTCAGGACCCCACTCAGTTCACCAATGCCCTGTTGCATTGAACGACAAAGATTATAAACAGCAAACAATAACAGAAAGTGTGCTAACTGCTCTGGCAGCCATAGTGCAAAATATTTAGGATGCCCTGCAACCCAAAAAATTAAAAATAAACTAAGAAATAAACATGTCAAACAACGAAAATTAAATGAAAATAAACCATCAAAAGTGTCAAAGGAATGCTGCCTAGTACAATTCAGAACAACCTGAAGACTGAAGGACCAAACGAGGAAAGACAGAAAGCTGAAACGGACCATCTAGACAAAGTTATACTGGAAAGGAAGGAATTCCAGGGAGGAATCACCAGTCTCAGCGCATTAAAGAAGGACAATGCAGAACTTCTCAAACGAGTAGAAACTGAGAGACAAATAGAAAATGAGGAAAGGAGACAAAGGAAGGAACAACATGAAAAGGAAGAAGAGTGGAAGGACATGATCACAAAGGAACTAAGAGAAGTTAGGAGCATACTGAAACTAATAGTAGAGAACCACCAGGAAGAGGAACAACGGACAGGCAGAAGAATAACTAGAACACTGGCTCGGGCAGCAACCTCATAACGCACTCCTACCAAAACCACAAAACACCAATAAGTAAACTTAAATTACAGAGGCTAATAACAATTAGCAATAAACCATAATGGATAAAAATCAAATAAAGATAATTCAGTGGGATGTTACCAGTGTGAGACGGAATATAGCTCCTCTAATGACTAAATATCAGTCTGAGAGAGTAATCTATGCTCTACAGGAAACAAACCTAAATAAAAACCAAAAACTAAACTTTCCAGGCCATAAAATAGTAAGAAATGATCGCAACTCCAAAGGTGGAGGGGTTGCCTTCATTATTAACGAATCGTATAAAATAGTAGACTGGTAAAGATTTAACAAAATTAACATAGAAGGAATAAGTGTAACCACAGACAGCAAACCAGTAGGAACTAAAATAATTAACATATATAACCCTAAAGGAATACTAACCAGCAACGATATAGAAGTGCTAACATCAAAACTAACTAGGAGAACCCTTATTGTCTGCGATTTCAATGCCCACCACACAATGTGGGGCAGTCATAAGTCAGACAAGACAGGGGAACTTATAGCAGATTTTTGTGATAATAATAACCTAGTCATTTTAAATGATGGTTCTATAACCAGAATTAATCCAATAGCAAATGGCAATGACTCAGCCTTAGACTTGAGCATTGTAACAACTAACCTATTCATAACCAAGTGGCAGACACTAAATGCTAGTGGATCTGACCATCTACCAATTGAAATTAATATTAGAGCTAAATGTAATCTCAGTGAAGTAAACAAAAAACCAACATTTAACTATAAAAAAGCCAACTGGGAGGCACTAATAACAGAGCTAATTACAGTAGGAATAAATAATATTAATACCAACAATGTAGAAGAATTTGCTGAGGATCTCACAAATGAACTACTCAAAGTAGCAGTAAAATATATACCAAATGAAAACATGCCTAATAATATTCTTCTTCTTCTTCATCGTTCTTCAGTCAGATATCAGGTTACAGCACCAATAGCTTCAATGAATTGTGTGATTCGCTTCAGGTCATTCATGGAACCCCTCAAGTCTGGAAGCAGTGCCGTCTCAGTAGGCCATATTTTCTCCCTCTCTTCTTGGTAGAGTTGACAGGCATGAAGAATGTGTTCTGCAGTCTCTGGGCTCAGTCCACAGTTGCACAGGTCTGTCTCACCAATCTTCAGCTTTCGGAACATGTGACTTCTCAGTCTGTTGTGACCAGTTCGTAGTCTGAAAATGATGGTTTGTTCCTTGCATGATATTTGGTGGTAGGGGTCATTTGGTTCTGCAGTTGGGTGCATTTGCTTCCACTTGTTCTTATATTCTGCTTTTAACATGGTCTTACTTTCATAGTACGTATTATCATTTTCTATTTGTTCCAGTGATCCCCCTTTCCTTGCCAGGAGATCAGCTTTTTCATTTCCAGGTATGCCACAGTGACCTGGGATCCTCTGCAGTACTGTTTCTTTGGTGGTACTGCTGAGGTGTAGTAAGCAGGCCTAAGTTCATTCATGCTCGTGTTCTTTGGATCTTTCAATGCCTGCAATACTGATTTTGCGTCCGTTAGAAATACTACATGTCTGTTGTGACTCGGCAAGCAATTCATGAGCATTTTGGCTGCCTCTATTATGGCTTCCATTTCTGCTTTGAAATTTGTGGAATGTTTGCCTGTGGGTATGGATTTCTCTATTTCTTTTCCATCTGGTGTTACTATATATATTCCTGATCCTCCATCTAATACTGCCTCTTTCGCTGATCCATCTGTATATACATGTGTCCATATATCCTTTGGGTATGCTTTCTGTATGTGATTCTTAGTTGTCTCCTTTAGTACTTGTATAGTAGTTTCTGTTTTCTAAATAATGCTTGGTATATTATCCATAATTTTTGGGAAGTTGTTCCTGTCCCAGGTTGGGTATGTGTTAAAGGTGTTTAGTGGTTTTAGGTTTTGTAGGTCTGTATCTGTGAGTGATTTCTGGAGCTGTTTAGCGGAGTGTAGAAAGCTACCTCTTTTGAGTCTCTCTTTTGTAGGTCTGCTTAGTCTTTGGTTCATTTGATGACTCTCCAAACATTTGAACTTTGCATACTGTGTGAGGATTTTTTCATTTCTTCTTTCTTCCATTGATGGCAAACCTGTGCATGTTTCCATTTCTGTGATTGGGGTAGTATTCATACTTCCTGTTATAATTCTGAGATTGCGGTTTTGTATCTTTGAGATCTTTTGAATGTTACTCTTGGCTGCAGTCCCCCATGCTGACATTCCATATTCCAAAGCTGGTCTTACATAACCTGTATATGCTCTACTTAGAATTTTTCCATTTGCACCCCAATCTGTTCCAGCCAACTTTTTAAGGAGTGCTGTTCTCATTGTACCTTTTGTTTGGCACTTGTCTATGTGCTGTTTCCATGTAAGTCTTGGATCAAAAGTGACTCCAAGGTATGTAGGTGTCTCATCTTTTGGCAATGTTTGACCATTTATGGTTAGTAGGATTTTCTGTGGTTTGGTGGACATGCTGAAGATGGTATAGGTAGTTTTTTGGGCATTGATAGACATGGCCCATTGGTCTGTCCACTTGGCCAAATTGTCCATAGTTTCTTGCAACCTTATTTTTGTTGTGCCTATGCTCTCTTCACTGCACCATATCGCCAGATTGTCTGCATGCATTGCAGCATTTACTTTACACGAGAGAATTTGGTCAATGTCATTCATGAATATAAGGAATAGAGTGGGGGATAGAACACCTCCCTGTGGTACTCCATGCTTAAAGAGTTTCTTTCTGCTATGCTTCATTTCAAGCTTCACTGCTGCTTTTCAGTTGTGCAGGTAGTGTTTTATCCAGTAATACATGCGCAGTGTCACTTTGTTTTGTAGTTTAAGGAGGAGTCCATCTTTCCATACACAATTAAAGGCTTTTTCCATATCTACCCACACCACTGATGTCTGCTTTTTTTCCTGGAAAGCATCCTCTACTTCCTGGGCAATTAGTGTAATCTGGTCTTCAGTTGATCTACACTTTCTGAAGCCAGATTGCTGATTTAGCAGGATTTTATTTTTTTCTAGGAACCACATCATTCTTTTGTTTACCAGGCGCTCCATTAATTTGCAAACACAGCTGGTCAGACTTATTGGGCGATAGCTGTCCACTTTATTTTTTGGCTTGCCTTTCTTGTGGATGGGTATCATTATGGCGGTTTTCCACACCTGTGGCACTAGACCTCTATCCCAACCGTTGTTAAAAAATTGTATTAATTTCTTTTTTGCTGATGGTCCGATGTGAATTAGCAGTTCATTTGGTATGTCATCAGGGCCAGGTGATTTCCTAAGTTTTAATACTGCTAGTTCTTCATTTAGTTCATTGATCGTGAATGGAATATTCATGACATCTTGTTTATCTTTGCTGATCTCTTTTTCGATATTCTGTAGTTCTTTTCTTACTTCTCTTCTCCTATTTTCATCGACTTTGTGGCAGGCAGTACTTTGGTAATGCTGTATAAAGTGATTTGCAGACTTCTTTGCTGTGAGTACATCTCCACCATTCTCTATAGCTACTGGTGCTGTTTTGATATCTTCGTTGTTGAGCATTTTTGTTATTTTCCATAGCTTTCTTCCATCTTTGTCGAAGTTTAAATTTTCTTTTTTTTCATGCCAGCTTTTCCTTGTGTTTGTAATTGTCGTTTTTCTTAGTTTGGCTACCGCAGCTTTTAGTGATATGTTGTTTTCTGTGGATGGGCTTTTTTCTGCTGTGTCTCTGGCCTTTGACACTTCTTTCTCCAACTCATCGAGTTCGTCAGACCAGTACGGTTTGTAATTTTTCCTAGCACCTCTTGGTATGGTTTGCTTGGCTGCTTGAAGAAGTGCAGAAGCCAGGAGTTGTGCAGTTTTGTTCACGTTTTTAATCCTTGGATTTAAGGTTTTTGTGAATTTGTCTGTCAGGTCAGCAAACTTACTCCAGTTTGCTTTCTTGAAGTTCCATCTGGGTGTGGTTGTAGGGCCAGCAGGGGTATGGTTAATGTCAATGGTGAGTTTGATGGGGCGATGGTCACTTCCACCAAGCTGCTCCAGCACTTCCCTGTATGTTATTTTCGCTAAGGCGCCTAATAATATTAAACCAGTAAATATAACAAGAACAAATAGACATAAACATAAAAATCCAGTACCATCGTGAAAACCTAAACTGGATGAGCAGATTAAAATTAGAGATTCTTGTTTCTTGATTCTTGATTAGAAAACTGGCCTCACGGCACATGGGGCATTCCCATAAGTGCTCCGCCCTCTGTTCCAGCAGCCATTCGACTCGATGGTGTTTCTAGTCCAATGCAACCGAAACAGACGTCGACATCAGGGCACAACACTGACCCCTGTGACAGGTTTCTTTGTTGTTCCGCCCACCCACGTCCTGCCCGTAACTAGTTCAAGCACAACGTTGGACTGCCGGAACAACATGGTAACTGTTATCGAAGGTTACGGCTACGGGATTGTATAGATGACGTGCCATGAAGCTTCTATAAGAAGATAACCTCAATATAAAGGCATCTTCTACTAAGGTTTTCTGTTGCATGGTTGGTTTGTCTAGTGAGCCATTGGTGAGACCCACAGTCACAACCGCATGCGCAAAAAATTAGAGATAAAGCACTAAAATTAGCTAGATATAAGAGATCAGAAGAGAACATACTAAACTATAAAGAAATAAGAAATCAAAAAAATAAACTAATCTTTAAAGCTAATCAACTCCACTGGAGAACTTTCTGTGAAACCATAAGCTTCAGAACACCATCATCAGAAGTATGGAATAAACTGAAAGCTATCAGTGGAGGCAAATCCAAACGTAGCATAATGCCAGCATTAAATAAAGCATAAACTGATAAAGAGAAGGCTAATGATTTTACTCAGTTAGTGCTAATAACAACTTAAACCTAAATGAGATAAATAGACGCCAGACAATTCTGCAGGAACTAAACACTAAACCATCAAATAATGCAGAATCAACATATATTAATGCAAATATAACAATAGGGGAAGTAATTAAAGCAATAGGTGAGAAATCAAACACATCTTCAGGTCTTGGATATCCTAAGCTATGCCATACTTTAAAAAGTACCAACTAATATATTAATGATAATAACTCGCCTATTCAATAACATATGGCAATCTGGCACCATACCAAAGGCATGGAAGTCTGCCACCATAATACCAATACTAAAGCCAGATAAAGAAGCTAAAGAAGTAAGCTCATATAGACCAATATCACTAACCTCTCACCTAGGTAAAATATTAGAGACAATAATAAATAAAAGAATAGTATTTCACCTAAATAAACATAATATATATAGTCCAACTCAAGTGGGCTTCCGGAGTCGTCGGAGCACGGTTGACCAACTACTAAAACTAGAGCATGAAGTAAAACAGGGTTTCCTAAAAGGTGAAAAAACAGCGGCTGTCTTCCTCGACATAGCAAGAGCATACAACGAGTGCTGGAGAGGAGCCCTATTTAAAATTAAGAACATAGGTATAGATGTAGGGCATACAACTACATTAAAAACTTTATGCAAGATAGACAATTTAAAGTTCTAATTAATAATGACTTATCAGACTCCTATGAACAGGAAAATGGCATCCCATAGGGGTCTGTAATATCTCCAACAATATTCACAATAATGGTTAATGATCTAGGAGAAGAATTCTCTGATGTTAAGAACAGCCTGTCACAATTTGCAGACGATGCCGCAATTTAGCGCTCAGGCAATAACATCAGTTATCTAAAAGTAAGAATACAAAGACAACTAAATGAAGTAACAAGTGGATGGCAAAATGGGGTTTTAAAATTAATGGTAGCAAAACAGTAGGAATGCTATTCAGCAGAAATGGGGCTCAAACAAATAAAATTAAGGATATTTTTATAAAAAACTAACCAATTACATTCTCACAACCACCAAATTCTTGGGAATGGTATTAGATCAAAGCCTCAGATGGCATAAACATATAAACTATATAGTAGACAGAAGCAGAGGAGCCCTAAACATGCTTAGGTACATGAGTGGTAGAGGTTGGGGAGAGTTGACTAAGACAATGACGACATTCTATAAAGCCCTTATACGAGGTAAACTAGAATATGCCAGCATTGTGAATGAGTCGACAGCACCAGCCAATATCTCTAAAATAGATGCAATTCAAACTAAGGCTTTCTCAACAATAGCTAGGGCAACCAGGGGAACATCTGCTGAAGCAGTTCAAGTAGCATAGGAATAATGCCATTATCCCTAAGAAGGAAAGAACTGAGACTTATCTACTGGTCTTAAATAGGAAATGATACCTCACATCCAGCATATAAATCATTCAATAGCTCTGATAACACAGGCAAGTTCTCAATTGAAAGCTACCAAACACCAGCAGGGTGGCGATCAAATATAGAGCTTGACCAAATGCCAGAGCTTAGAGAGCTAATACGTAATCAAAACCAATATAAAGCAGTAATACCCCCTTGGGAGTTAATATCACCAGAAACTGACATTTCCCTATCTTATATAGAGAAAAAAGATCAAAATAGAGATTCTACTAAAAATAGAGCATTAAACCACATACATTATAGAACAATAAATAGTCTAAAAGTATTCACAGATGGGTCCAAAGGAGAGGAAGGCCCTACTGATGCAGGAATAGTAATACCTGACAGCAACATCAATAAGAGATTTAAATTATCAGAACATATGTCAATATTCACGGCTGAACTAGTTGCAATTCTAAAAGTTCTAGAAATAATAAATGATAACTCACCTAAAAATGTAACAATCCTGACTGACTCATTATCATCAGTCCAGGCTATAAAAAATAAACATGACAGCCAAAGGCCAGATATAGTAGAAGATATACTACGCATAACAACAAACCTAGTTCATGTTGGTAAGATGGTTAATGTAATGTGGATTCCAGCCCATGTCGGAATACCAGGAAATGAAGCAGCAGACAAGGAAGCCAAGAAAGGACGAACACAAGTAACAGAAATCCAGGTAGGACTTTGCAGATCGGAAACCAGAAGCATAATAAAGGACACAATACTAAAGGAATGGACAGAAAAATGGGACAACAGTGCAAAAGGAAGACATGCACATGCAATGCTAAAAGGACCCAATAGGACCACTCAAATAAAGGAAGAGCTGAAAATCCCTGCCAATAAGAAACTACTACGACTTAGACTGGGAAAATCATTACATTATATACTCGAACCAATATGTGAAGACTGTGAAGAGGAAAATACAATAGATCATTTCCTACTCCATTGTCATAAATACAACCATCATAGGCAAGACCTAAAAGATTACTACCTAAACAATAAAATACCATATAAATTAGAAAAGGTTCTGGGCCATGATGTACCACCAGATAGGCTAAAACTAATTAAACAATTTATAACCAGGACTCAAGCCCTAATTAAAAAATCTAACCAAGTCAAAACAAAGTAAGTCATTGTTTGTTGTCAGTCTTTCTACAGGTCTCTCTCCACAGCTTTCAACAAATACAACTGAGGAAAGCTCACCACAGGATACGACTGGCAATATGGACAATTTTAGGCATAATTGTATGCACGGCTCTCAAACTCCCCCAGACATTAGTGTCACTCTTAAATAAAAAGCAATACCGCCGGAAATAAACAGCTTCATTCAACTAGCAACATAACATTCTTTTGCAATAACAGCGCGCACGGTTCTCAATACGCCCAAACCATAGGGTCACACTTAGATAAAAGGCATCTTGGCCACAAATAAACATCAACTCCACCTAGAAATATAGATAATTCATAGCAATAGCACGCACGGCTTTCCAAACACCCGGACCATTAGGTCACATTTAGATAAAAGCTAATACTGCCTGATATTACCAAAATAGACTTCTGTCTTAGGTTGAAAGGGTCATGCCTCAACTAAGAGGCTTTAATCCCCCATTTAACAAACAAACAACAACAATGTATTGAAGTTGACTATGGACAACAGAGGGTTAAGTCTAGAGAACAATGGATTCAATAAAATAAGCTACATCTACATGTTTTATTTATTTTCCCAGCAACATTATGTGAGCTTGATTATGAAACAACATAAATAAAATAGACTTAGATGTCTAAAAGCATGTTACCAGGATTGATAATACCAGAAGCACCTAACCAGCACATTACCAGCATCTGTCAATCTTTTTCCATTTTACAACGTCCTCATATCTCTTGCATAACAGTGTAAACAAAATTTACATCAATATAGGGTAGCCGGGGGTAAGATGGCGCGCAGGGCAAGTTTTTGGTGTTTTTTTCCGAGTCTATGGATTTTTCCAGTAGGACACAGGACTAGGTCTAGCGGGAAACGCTAGAGATATTTTAGAGATCTATGACATAATGAAATTTGACAATTCACGGATAGGTCGTTTTCCAACCATGAGGTAAATTTGTTTTTCATGGGTCTTGAATAAATTTTTTTACAACTTTTTGTTATTAAGCACATTACATTGTCAAAATATTTAGTTTTTTTGTGTGACATTTTATTAAAGTTGCTAACCATATAATTTGGGAAAAGATGGCGCACCATTAGTGGGGCAAGATGGCACATTCAAAATGTTATGGAAAAAATGCAGAAGTCATGGATGCTGATCTTAGGCTCAGAGAGACTGATATATATATGGTTATAATGATCAAACAATCTTACAAAAGCATTATTAGCTTTAAAACGGAACTTATGTATTAATTTTTTTTGAAATTTTGTTTTCAGAGTAAAGTTACAAAACTAGGTCTATGTATTTATTCTATCCTTTCTTAACACACATTTACACACTGTCTGTGTGTTAGACCTGTTGCAGAGCTAATTGCCCTCATTTTATAATGGTTTGTATCACCTTTTTTCCTGCGCCATCTTGCCCCCAAAAATGGGGCAAGATGGGTTTTTTTACATATGTTAGAAAATTCTCATTCTACTGTCTACACATAGTTGTATGTTGTCAATAACATCACAAATGTAATATAAATGGATAAGCTATACACTGATACCAGTTTGGTTTCTCATAATTACGTCTAGTTGTCAGAATATGCTAAAATGTGAAAAGTGCACCATCTTACCCCCTGCCACCCTATGCGGTATTCAATTATTTGTTTGCATGTACAAATATTATGTAAATATTACTAAAAGTAAACAAGTTATTGTATTTTCCAAGCACCCAGCAAAAAATAACATGATGTGCCCAAAAAAAATCCCCCGGACATGCACTGAAAGTCAGTGCAGATTTCATGCAGGTCGCATGAAATGAGACAGTGGCTATGATCTTTGCTGCCCATCAACTCCAAGAAAAATTCCAAGAAAACTAATCTTTTCACAACATTTGTAGACTTCACATAGACATTTGACAGTGAACAGAGATAGGATCGCCAAATTTGGCTGCCTCCCAAAATTTATGAACAGTGTGTGACAGTTCCATGACAGCATGATGGACGTTTTTATCAGTGGAGTGTCATCACCAGCCTTTCCTGTAACAAATGGGGTGAAATGACTGCATTTCTGCACTCTTCAGCTGATGTTTTCTGCCATGCTGACAGACACATCTAGATAAAATGACCTAACAGGTATACAAATAAAATACAAAACAGACTACAAAACTTTTTAATCGGCAGTGTTTGCAAGCCAAAACTCAGTTGCAAGACCCAATAGTCAGTGAACTCTTCTATGCAGATTATAGAAAGTATGTAGAAAGTATGTAGGTCACCCTAAACCAATTTGCTGAAGTCTGAGACAACTTTGGCTTCACCATCAAAACAAATATAAGAGAGGTCATGTTTCAACCCACACCTAACAATCCACATTCAAATCCCCATATCCCCATCAAATAAGAATAGTTTAACATAGTAAATGGTTTAACCTACCTGGGCAGCACTCTATCAAAAGTCATACACATTGGCACTTATGTGAACAACAGAATAGCAAAAGCTAGTGCCACATTTGGAAGACTGCAAAAACATGTATGGGTCAGAAGAGGAATAACAACTACCACCAAACTCATAGTTTACCAGGCAGCAGTAATATCATCACAATTTATGCCAGACTTGCTAGACAACTTAATCATTTCCACCTGCCTCTGTATGGTATTTAACATCCATTAGTGTGATAAAATAGACAGTGAAGTACTGATAAAATCGGAGTCTGTAAGCATTCACGCAATGTTGATGAAGGCGCAGACACGTTGGACAGGAAACATGGTTCGCATGAAAGACCGTCTACGAAAGAAGTTATTATATGGAGAATATCGCCATGTGTTGCTGGGCCCAAAAGGGGAGCAAAGAATAGCAACACTATTTACCTTCTATGCATGTCGTACAAGGCGACTAAGGAGGTTATGGGATGGAGCTGGCTATCCCATCCCATATAGGGTCAGTGACCCAAAGCCATGCTGAAGTCGGATGTGTCAGGCCGAAAGGCACAGATATCGCAGCAATACTGTGAACCATGACACAACGCATTCTGTTCTCCGGACTACATCCTTCTAATCTGCATGAGTTTGAGAACGAACGCAGAAGAAGAATATGGAGAATACCAGTCCGGTTCCCGCAAGGCCAGAGGTCAGAATAAACATTCTAAAACACTCTTAAGACATTACTGACTCACTTCAACATAGACACAAATTCCTGTGAGAGTCATGCACAAGAAAGATCTGGCTGACATTCTTTGCACTATATTGTTTTCATCAGCTTTCTTATAGTGTCATTGTTTATCATTTCGTTTAGTTACCCCCAGTGCTGTTCTCAGGCACTTCATTTAGCATACAGCAAGTTGTGTTCTAGTTTCTCTGTCAGGGGGCCAGGTCGGCATTGGTAAGCAGCAGTCTGCATGAACACCGTTTATTAACATTCTTTTGGAGATCATGTTGATGTTCTGGTGTTTCAATAGTGGTGCTAATTGATATAAAACTATGTTTGCTATCTGACATCTTGTCTCTATTTCTCTATCTAGTCTCCTGTCTTCAGAGAACACACTGCCTAGATACTTAAATTCTTTAACTTGGTTGATTTTTTTGCCGCATATATATATATATTTCTAGTGGGAATTGATTTCTGCATATCTTCATTGTTTCCGATATTGGTTTGTTGATTCGCGTGTTGTTGATTTCTTCTTCTTCAGCGTTCATTCTCAAACTCCCGCTGGATCTCCCTTGTAGCAGGCCATGGTCCTACTAGATTTCCAGCAGGATGTAGTCCAGAGAATGGAAATGCATTGTGTCACTGTTTTATTTGTGCCAATGACCCAACACATCTGTCTTTGGCGGGGTTGTTGATTTAAAAATGGGTATTTAATGCATTTAGGTGTTTTTGCAGCTCAGATTTATGGTGAAATCAATATGCCAGGGAAAAATTCACAGATGTAAATTCACTGTCAAGCTGTAAACTATGACATTGCATACTGGTCTCTGAACTACATCCTGCCAACAAGTAGAAGTTTGAGAACAAGAGCAGAAGAACACAAAGACAATTATTTTATGCTTAGGTCAGAAAAGAAGTAAACATATGCAGTTACAAATTAATGACCAACCTGTGCAGATGCTCCTCTCTGACTTTATTTTCCTCTCCTGTAGCAATGACTTTGGTTGTCGTAGATGTCACTACTTGTCCATCCTTCAAATAAGTACGGGTCTTGGCAATCGTTCGATAGTGGCTTTTAGTTTCCTTTAGAATAGAGAATATATTCATGTAGAATTGTAAAGGTTTGACAAATAGTTTCACTTTCAATATTTTGTGGGGGGCCAACAGTGTAACACTGTACAACACAGTAGATATTCTTCTTCTTCTTCTTCTTCTTCTTTCGTTCACTTGAAACATGTCTATATCTTTAATTCTGTCTCCTTAATAAAACTCACTGTCTTTTGTAGTTCATACAGTGTCCTATAGAGCTTTGATTCCAGTGTTGTTTCCTCTGGCCAATATATCTGCCTCAGCGTTTCATGCTCAGAACACTCTTGAAGTATATGTTTGGCACTCTGTGCTGCCTGTCCACATGTACACATGGCTGTGTTGCCAATCTTGAGCTTTGTATACATGTGACTGCGGAGTCAGTTGTGTCCTGTTCTGAGACGTAGAATTATAACTTGTTCTGATCTGTTCATAATGTGATAGTCATAATGTGATAGTTATCTTGTGTTGGTGTTTGTGGCTTTCTTATTGACTTGATCATCTGTTTTTTCTGATGGTAGGTGATTGGTATATCTGATTGGTCTTCGGCGGCACCTTCCTTAGCCAGTTGGTCTGCTTTTTCATTTCATGGTATTCCACAGTGAGAGGGTGTCCGCTGCATGGTTACTCTATACTGCTAAGACAATTCACTAAGTAGTTTTTGCAAGTCTGTTAGTTTTCCAGACTGGAGAGCTTGAAGCACTGACCTTGCATCTGTCAGGAATACCACAGGCTGTAGGCCAGAGTTGGAGTTCAGCAGTTTTTTTAGCTGCCACACTAATTGCCTGGATTTCCGCATCATAATTATTGCAGAATTTTCCTGTCGGTGTTCTGATTGTATCTCTAGGATTGTGTAGATATTCTATATATACACCTGCACCTCCATTCCTCATAGCATTCTGTGCTGACCCAGCTGTGTATACTCTGATCCATATATCTTGTGGATATTCCTCATCCAGGAAACTGAGGGTGTCCTTCGCTGCACACTGTTCTCTTCGTCATCGCTTAGTATTCCTTTCACATGGGTCTGAATGTATATTGGCATTCCATACCTTTCACTCCACAGGGTTTTTCTGGTACAGACCTTAAGGGGCTGTTAACTTCAGGTAGGTATGTAAGTTGTCTATGGAGTTGTTTAGCTTGATGGATAAAGCTGCTTCTTTCCAGTCACCCCATTGCTAGATTTTGGAATCTTTCCTTCATTGGATGACTTGGCATACACTGAAACTTTTCTGCTTGAATTAGTACTTTTGTGACTCTGCGTTCGCCAAGTGTTTGCATTCTTCCCATTTTCTGCATCTCTGCTATGGGTGTTGAATTCATTGCTCCTAATATTATTCTAAGTGCCTGGTTTTGCACTTTATCTAGATCTTGTAATGTGGTGTTTGATGCAGGACACCACGTAGCTGAACCATATTCCAAGTGTGGTCTTATGCCTTGCTGGTAAACTTTACTGAGTATATTCCCACTGGCTCCCCATGTGGTTCCACTTAGTTTTCTCAGGATAGCTAACTTCCTCCTGGCTTTTGTTGTTGCTTTGTTTATGTGCTGCTTCCATGTCAGCTTATCATCAAAAGTAACTCCGAGGTATGTGGGTTGTTTGTCTTCTTTCAAGAGCTCTCCATCTATCTTGATATGACCGGCTTTTTGTTTTGGTGCAATGGTAAAGAGTGCAGCGCTGCCCTTATCTGTGTTAATGCAGACACACCATCTATTTGCCCATAAGGTTAGGGCATCGATAGCTCTTTGTATTTGTTTAGTGGCCACTGTCGCATGTTCTTCCGTGCACCAGATTACCAGGTTGTCAGCATACATTGCCACTTTGATCCCATGTGGTAGTTCAGCAACTAGGTCATTGATGTAAACCAAGAACAGTGTGGGTGACAGGACTCTTTCCTGGGGGACTCCATGATGCAGTAGGACTTTCTTGCTCTTGCGACCATATAATTGTACGCTGGCTCTTCTATTATGCAGGTATGCTTTTACCCATTTGTACATTCTTGAGCTAAACCTGCAATTCACAATTTCTTTCAGAGCCCTTCTTTCCAGACCTTATCAAATGCTTTCCCGAGGTTGCCTGATCTTCAGTAGAGTAGCACTGTCTGAAACCTGCTTGCTGTGATACCAGAAGGTTTTCACTTTCAAGGTACCAATGCATCCTAAGATTGATAATGCGTTCCATTATTTTGCATAGACAGCTTGTGAGGCTGATGGGCCTGTAATTGGAGACTGTGTTGCCATCCTTTCCTGATTTGAGGAGTGGTATCATTATTGCTTCTCTCCACGCCTGTGGTACATTACCTGTGGACCAGGTTGTGTTAAAGATCTGCAGTAGCTTTGCTCTTGCTGCAATTTCCAGGTTTTTAATCTTTTCATTGGACACTCCATCAGCTCCAGGGGACTTTTTCATTTTCAATTTGGATATTGCATGCTCCAGTTCTTTCATTGTGATTGGTGCCTCCATGACTTCAGGTATTGGTTCGCTTTGTCAAATGCTTTGCTGGTTCTCCCGAACCTCCTGTTGTTTGTCTGGGCTAACTTTGACATTATTGTCTTCTGTAAAGGAATCTGCAAAGTAATCAGCTGCATGTTTACCTGTTAAAATGTTTCTATCTTTATAAAGTGTGATTCTGGTATTTCTCCCTATACCTTCATCATTTATTTGTTTCACAAGTTTCCATAATTCCTAGTATCTCTTTCTAGGTTCAGCGACTCTGTTTTTTCTTTCCAGCTGCTCCGTCTGTCTTGTAACTTGGCTCTATGAAATTTAGCCTTTGTTTGCTGATATTTGTTGTGATGTTCTTGGCTAGGTCTGTTCTCAGCCTGCTGTCTAGATGTTTGCATCTCATTTTGCAGCTTTTCCAGTTCATCATTCCAGTAGGGTTTGCAGTTTTTGTGTGCCCCCCTGGGTATGGTTTTACTAGCAATTTGTAGTATACATCTATTACATTCACTCACTGCTCTATTGAAGTCTTTGTCCAAGTTCATGTCCTTAGCTAGAACACTGGTTAAATGCTGGTACATTTTCCAGTCTGCCCTCTTATAGTTCCACCTAGTGAGCATGCTGCTGTCCTTGGTAAATTCATTGTGAATTTCCAGAAATACTGGTCTGTGGTCACTACCCCCAAGCTGCTTTCCAACGAAGCAGATATTATAAGCCTGTTATTCATTACCATGATGGTCTTAAGAGTGTTGGTACTATGGTCATGGGAGTGCAAAAACCCGGACATGTGCAACAACTCTCCTGGTGTTCTTTTATTCAATTTAAACTTTGATGTATCAACTGAAACAAATTATGTTCCTATCTACCCATCTATTACTCTGTATGGAGTGCAGTGATGTCATTTCCCAAACAATAACTATTCATACATTTTATTATTTTAGCTGCCTGATAGTTGTGAAGTTTCTTATGATAGCATGTTGAATTGATTCTGGATTAAAACAAATTGGTAGCATATCCTATTCAGGACGTAACCATCACCTAGCATTTTTTAGATGTAGTGATTTATTGATTCAGGAGTTACCCTGCTTATATCTACATATTACTCACTGTTTGCTTACGTCAATAATACATTATGTTGACCTATCGGTTTGTTCATATATTTAGTCTTGTCTTGTCCATGTGTGCCGCTAGGCGTCATGGGGAGCTGAAGTGGTCTTTCTCTAGCTAACTGTAGTGCCGCTGCCAGAGTGCAGCTTTGGTGTTCTAGTATTTCTCTGATATGTGTCCATATTCGTCTTTGTCTTCTCATGTTTCTCCTTTCAGATGATCTTTTATTGAAGGCTACTAATGGAATGTGATCTGGTTCCGTTGTGATTAGGTAACCATTTGATCATTTTTGTGTCAATGTATTCTTTTCATATTGTTTTCACCAGATCTCTTATAGTGCAATTGTTTATTCTATGCCTATTAATTTTATTTTCACCTATCTAAAGTGGAAATAACAAAAATAATCATTCTATGAAAGACAATCCTAAGACCCCAAGGAGCACACCACCTCCCAGAATACACTGTTGGCTCCTAAGAGAGAGTTACAGAACTCAGATCTCAAAACAGTCAAGATCAAGTTTTTCAAGCATTTAAGTTAAGTACCCAGTATGATAATGTTAAGTTTTGCATATTTTAGATGAATTAAGTAATGATTAAAAATTGAGTTCATGTATAATAATAATCATAATCTTCATAATAATAATCAGAGAAAGTATTTGCCATAATGCAGGCACTTTACTAGCTGGAATCGCAAGCCTATTCCCATGCATGTATACTAAGTGATTCACTGAATATGATTCAGAAAGTCAAAACAGGTGATGTATGTAGAGAATAGGAGGAGTCATTGAAGAAAGCTAAAATGCGGGCATCACTATGAAAACTCAGGCTTATTTTTGTCCCCGGACATGACGTTGCGGAGGGAAACGAATGGGCCAACAAATTAGCTATTCTCACCACCACAATGGTCAGCCTATGGACCGAGAAGACATACTCACTGCTCTTCGTGAGTCCTCACAATCATAGGATTTTGAAATGAATAAGCATGAGTCAATATCGAGAATGCAAGAACTGGGAGTGAGGATGGTAGTGGCTCGAAGAGAACCCCTGAAAAAGATTTCAAAACATAGTAGTGAACCAACATAGAACCAGAACAATCAGCTGTTATACCCTGAGAGATTTACTGAAGCAGAGATCGGAGCACCTATGGACATGTCCTGTGTGCAAGATGATATAATCAACATACCTAATACCTAATAATCATAAATGGCAAATTCAAGAAATCTGAGATTGTGTATCATGATTGATTGATTTATATAGCCATGAGTGATATATTTATACATATATATCAGGAAATGTAATAATATAATTTAATTGTACAAAGGGAATTAAGTTATCTAATATTGTTTTCAACTGTTGAAACATATAATTATTCCTGTTAGATAGAACAGAGTTGAGTGTGGTCAATAAGAGTTTTAACGCACCCTGGTCATCTCCGATACACACTCAGTCGTCTTGACCTTTCTTGCCACTGAGACCATATGTGAGGTTGATGACAGTGCGCAACTCTCCCTCACTTTAATCCAATTTTCATAGCGCATGTCATGGCTTTCATCATCATCTCATTAATCATAAAAAAAGTCCTGCGGCAATTGCGAGTGGCAGGTGTGATATTACACTGGCAGCCATAGTCACAAACCTGCATGCGGTCGGGTCATGTGGTCGTTCTCCAGAGACATTGAGGCACCTCTGGAGTCCGGCAGCAGTCTGGGCAACTGAGCAGCCCTTTACAGGAAAGCACTGCTCACCTCCTTAGCCAGAGGAAGGGGCTAGAAAAGGTGCCCTAAACATTGTCTGCCTCACTATGACCCAGGACAGCATACCGTGGCTGGCGGGGATCCCTATTCAGCGGCATAAATATTTAAAAAAAAAAAAAGAAAAACGAAGGTGAACCCACTCAAAATTGGCGCATGGAATGTGCGCACCCTACTGGACCGTGTGGAGGTCGCACGGCCAGAAAGATGTACCACACTTGTAGCAAAAGAGCTAGCAAGGTATAAAATTGACATTACTGCCCTCAGCGAGACACGACTGTCTAAGGTGGGTGAACTTGTGGAACTGGTTATTCCTTCTTCTGGATTGGCAGAAATAAAGAAGTGAAACGTGAAGCTGGAGTTGGCTCTGCAATTAGATTCAGCCTAGCCAGATAGTTGTCTGGACCTCCAAATGGCCTTAGTAACCAACTGATGACAGTTCGCCTTCCACTTTCTAAAAAGTAGCATTTGTTAGCGTATATGCTCCAACTATGACGAACCCCGATGAACAGAAAGAAAAGTTCTATGATGACTTGAAAAGAATCATACAGGAGACCCCCCAAATCCGACAAATTCCTCATTCTTGGTGAATTAACACACGAGTGGGTTCGGACTGGGTGTCCTGGGATGGTGTGCTGGGGAGGTATGGTATTGGCAAATGCAATAGCCAGCTACTGCTAGAAACATACGCATCATTTAACCTACTCATCTCCAACACTGTCTTTCACCATAATAAGACTACATAGATGCACCCACGATCAAAACAGTGGCATCAAATCGATTATATCATCGTGAGACAACGTGATAAGTAGGATGTGAGAGTCACCAAATCTATGTGTGGCGAGGACTGTTGGATGAATGAACCTCCACACATTGCATCTCTGGCAACCTCAAAATAGCGAACACTCAAAGCGTCTCGACAGCTGATCCCATAGACATTCAAAACAGCTGAGAAAACCTATGTGACACTATCGACAGAACTACAGAAGAAGTAGTGGACTTTGCTGTTCGCAAACATTTGTTTGACCAAAATGATGTACAGATCAAAGATCTCCTGGACAACAAGCACAATCAGTACAAAGCTAATTTGAAGGACCCCCCATCAACCAGCAAAAACAAGCTTTACAAAAACAGGCCCTCAGTCTCCAGGAAAGTCTCCTCTTCTAAGCGCAGATGGAAAGCATACCATCACTGACAGAGAGGAAATTCTCAAATGCTGGGCTGAACATTTTGATAATTTACTAAACTGCCCCTCCTAAATCAACGAGGAAGCAACTGCGCGCATCACGCAAATACCAATCAATCATATCATTCATTATCGGAGCCCCCCTTGCATTGAGGAGATGGAGAAAGCCATCTCAAGTTTGTCCGTAGGAAAAGCGCCAGGCTTAGACTCCATTCCAACTGAAGTTTAAGCCGTTATTGACCCTGTCATGTCTGTTAAACTCACAGAGCTCTTCCAGGCAATGTGGAACCTGGAAGCGATACCACTAGACTTTAAGGATGTTTCCATCAAACATCTATACAAGAGAAAAGACAGTCGTCTAGTTTGCGCAACCAAGTTCTCTATAGCAGGCAAGATCATGGCTAGGGTCCTGTTAAACAGACTACAAGTCAATCTTGAGACAGGTCTCTCAGAGAGCTAATGTGGCTACCAGGGCAGAGGTACTGTTGACATGATATTCACTTCCAGACCACAGGAAATGTCTCGCGAACAGAACATTGGTTTCTACACCACATTTGTCAACCTAAGGCATTCAACACTGTAAATAGCGAAAGACTATGGAATATCATGGCCAAATTTGGATATCCCGAAAAATTTACCAACATAGTTCGCCAGTTCCATGATGGTATGACAGCCTGTGTGCAAGATAACAGTGCACACTCAAACCCCTTTGCCGTGGCTAACGATACAAACAGGGTTGCGTCCTGGCTCCAATGCTCTTCTGCATGGTGTTCTCTGGCATGTTAAATGATGCCTTCCGGAATAACAGTGCAGGAATTTGTTTTCGCTACCGAGCTGATGGAAGACGATTCAATCTTAGTAGATTGAAGGCCAAGACCATAACAAAGATGGATTGCTTGCGACCTCTTGTTTGCCGACGATTGTGCATTAAATGCTACCAGTCTAAAAGACATAGGACAGCATGAACCTCTTTTCTTTGGCCTGTGATGCGTCCTGTCTCACCATCAGTAACGCGAAGACTTTAGTAATTTATAAACCAGCTTAAGGTGTCCTCTACACAGAACCAGTGATCACAGTAAAGGGACAAAAACTTAATACTGCCAATAAGTTTGTATATCACGGCAACACCCTATCACAAACTGCGACAATTGACGAGGATGTTGCTCTGCATATTCTCGTGCCAGTGCAGCATACGGGAGCCTTCGTGCCAACATCTGGATCAGGCGTGGTCTCAGTCTGACAACCACGTTGGACGTGTGACGTGCAGTGGTTCTACCAACACTGTTTTATGCTGCGTCTTGCTGGACTGTCTATGTGAGACATGCTCGACAGCTTAACTCTTTTCACTTTCGGTGCCTACGAAACCTCATGGAAGTACGTTGGCAGGATCGAGTACCTGACACGGATATCCTTCAGAAGTCCTGTATGCAAAGCATCCATGCACTGCTGACTAGGTCCCAACACCGCTGGACTGACCACATCGTCCGTATGCCAGACAAGTGCCTTCCAAAGAGATTATTCTATGAGGATCTGTGCGAAGGTAAACGTTCCAGCTGAGGGCAGAAAAAGCGCTTCAAGGATCACCTAAAAATCTCTCTCAAGCACTGCAGCATCGATCCTAGCTCCTGGGAGACTACAGCACGCGATCGCTCAGCCTGACACACCCAGATCACTGCTGGCATCACAAAATTTTTTAAAGAAAAAAACACATTGCGTGCAATCCACAAGCGCAAGAAGCGGAAGGATAAATCTAAAAATTCTCCTACCCCGAACCTTCAGCACTCCTGCATGCACTGCAATAGAACTTTCCATGCAAGAATCGGACTCATCGGACATCTATGAACTCACAAACCAAATTAGACAATTACTAATTATTATTTTTTTCATCTCATTTATTGTTTTTCATGCAAAGCTCATCTTCGCTTGCAAAGGAGGAACATCAGGAAAAACAAAAAAAGGGAAGGAGAAGTTTGAATACTAGAGAGTTGACTGAGCCAATCCACCAGATTGGGGATCATCAGAAATCTATGATATTCGGATTTCAAAGGACCAGGGGGAGGTTGTTATTAAAATCCTGGAATTTGGTATTAGCCAACTCTTAGTATTTTGGAAATACTGTTAAAAAAACTAAGATGACTGCCACCTAATAGTTAATCTTCAGATAACATAGAAATAGAACCTAGCAATCACAAATTTTAGAGAAACTCCAGCCACAGTAACTTTTCATAGTTACAAATTGAGTAATTTTAATCCAGTTTGCTAAAGGTTATGATTGTTCCGTGTGTGCCATCTTGGTGCAGATGAACAATATGAAACTATAATGGCAGTTTACAGATAGCCACTCCACTATTGATATGCACCAATGAGGAGCAGTGTTCTGTTATCCTGTTTTTTTTATCAGTGAAGGAGTGAAAATTATGGAAATTCATTTGAGACGGAAGATCCAGTACATTGATCCATGCCAGTCTGTGTATGAGTGGAATAAAAAGTTTAAAAACATGGTGCGAGTTCTGTGACAGACTGTTCGCAACTTGTGCACAACTTTCTTACAATGTTTGCTAAAAGCAAAGTAAGGTTTGAATGATATGCATAGTAGAAAACCTTGGTTCCATTTGTTATCTTCAATTTAAAAAACATACAGGACAAATATATAAGAATCAAATCCCCACACCCTACCCATATCATGTTTAATGTTTAAATACTGTATAAAAACATTTAAGAAATGTTTTTTTAAACATTAAAAGAAATTCACATAATACTTACATTGCGTGCACGAATCTGGCTTTTTGTCTTCTGCCTTCGAACTTGCTGTGTATCTGGTTCATTTTCAGTATCTTGGATATCACCAATACTGTCCATGGTATTAACACTTCCAGAGTCTGACCGCTTATCAGATTCATCATCAAGATGTGATACCTCACTACCCATTTGTGTCTCAAATGTATCCAGGTCTGTTTGTGGAATGGTAGTTGGGAAATTGGGAATTGATGGGGCAGGTTTTTTCTTCTTAGATATCCTAGGACTATGAGCTGTATAAGTGCTGCTTTGTTCGTTGTTCTTTTGAATGCTGAGTACGGGGTGTTTATTTACATTGGCATTGGAGTTGGTATCAGAAGCAGCCACAAAACCATTCACAACAATATCAATAGCTTTTGGCTCTTCAGATTTTGCATAATTTTCTTTCTGCTTCTCTTCATTTTTTTCTAACACATTAGAGGAAGGAGTAACTTCACCACTTTCTATATTCAACTCTTCTATAATAACATAGTCATTGAATGTATCAAATACAACACTGGCAATGGAAGGTTCCACTGTAGTAGATGTGAGAACATCTTCAATTATGTTTGTCATTATTTCTGAAGCCACTCCGCCAATTGAAGTTTGATCCACTGTTTCCTAAGGAATCGGTTGAGTAAAATAAACGTGACATAAGAGTTATAATTTTTACATTTACATATTCACATTTGAAAGTTTGTTATACAATTGTCACTACATATTGTTTAGCGTAATAGGATGTGAATTACCAAATGTCACAAGAGACCAGGTTCTCGATTAGGAACTAGCCTCACTGCAATAGAACATTCCCAAATGTGCTGTTTGCCATTCCATCAGCCATTTAAGAGTAAATAAGTCAATGTCCATGTAAGTTGTTCATTATGGATTATTTTTTCTTCTTTATTTCACTTGGAATGTGCTTATATCTGAAGCTTTACTTGTCTATACATCTGTGTTTTATCATCCTTAGTTTTTCTTCCACCGTTTTTTTTTTCTCTAGGCCAATGTGTTTACCTCAGTATTTCATATTCTGCAGATTACTGAAGAATATGTTCTTATGTATGAGGTGTCTGTTCACATGTAGACACAGCTGTGTTGCCAATCCTGAGATTTATATACTCATACGTGTAAGCTGTAGAGTCAATTGTGAGGTGTAGAACAATAACTTGATCTGGCCTTCATAATTTGTGTCATCTTGTGTTTGTGTTGGCTTTTTGATAGCTTCAATCTTCTGTTTCTTTTGTTGGCAAGTTATTGGCACATCTGGTTAATCATCTGTACCCTCCTTAGCTAGATAATCTGCTTTCTCATTTCCAGTTATTTCACAATGTGATGGTAACCACTGGATAGGTAACTTGTGCTGACTGCTTAGTTCGGTCAGTATTATTTGCAGGTCTGGTATTTTTATGGACTGGGGCTAATAGAGAACTTATCTTGCATCTTTCAGGAATTAGGGCCAAGATTGGTGATCTGCAGTTTTTTTGGGTACATCCATAAAATATGGGTCCCAGAAGTTACACTTTTCAATATATCAACTTCTTTATTTTAATAATTTATATTCTGCCTCCTAGTTTAGATACAACTGGTTGCAATATAAAGCAGCACTTGTTTACAACACATAAAAATTGCTCTAGTGGATGCTATATCTTTGTGTAATATTGGACCATGTGGGCAATGGGGAGCTGTATTCAAAGTTTTTTTTCCATACCCAGGATTGCATGTTCAAGTTCACGTATCAAATACCTGAGTCATGTCTCCTACTTTGAATGGGGTAAATTGTAGTGGGACAAACATGAACAGCAATTCTGCCAATCGGTCTTCTGTGACATTGGCCGCCCCTTCAATATAAATCCACAGATGCACAAGGTCGCTGTGTGCTGACAGTACTGCTGGGTGTGTTGGCTCAAAAAAACCAATGTCAATGAAAAATAAAAGAACAAAGCACAAGGACTTTTGTTATTTCTCCAGACATTGGTATCTTTGCTTTGATTAGTTATATTAGTAATCAATGTATCATTAGTAATGAGATGTTCTTTCAAATTTTTCTAAAAAAGTCAAAAAAGAATGAAATTTGGCACACACATTAACAAAATTTCAACACATAGAAGGCATTATCTTTTTTTATCGAAAGAGGATTGATTACTGTCTTTTCATGCCTCAAATGACATTACAAGAGTGATAGCAAGTTGCTGGTATGCTTGTCAGTGGAATGGCAACCAGTGAAATTGCCAGATATTTTAACTCTTTTAACACATAATTATACCCGGGGTTTAGACATAATTAATTTTAGGCTAACTTTTTGGACCACAACATGATTCAGACGCAAGCTTCCTGAAGACAAAGTATTAGCTATGGAAAGTCATATAAGCTATCAAAAGAAAGATAATTGAATGTGAAATTCATATACAATATAAAAATATAAGAATTGTAAGAACAATAATATTTGTCGTTTACGAACCAAACAAGGCCAATTTGGAGGGTATATATGGAGTCCCATTATAACGGGCGTACGTCCTTAAAGGGCGCCGGCTCTGTCCCGATATAACGGGCTTATGTATGAATTGAGTAAATTGTTACCAGTCCCTTATAGTAAGTCTTCACCAATAATTCCCTGGTGACAGGTACCACTGATCACCACATCAAATCTTGTCAGCCTTGCATAACAACACTAGCTCAAGATCGTTTATTGATGCATCTGAGCAACAGTTTCCAAACAGCAACTCAGACAGCAGCTCATATTCATGGCACTCCAAGGCTCATTAGCACAAACACTGTGCGAAGACGACTTCACTCCTCTGGCTCGCAAAACAGAAGTTCCAGCATAACAGATATTGATGAAGAAGCATACATGTTTGGGGTAGATTCTGCCTTGAGTGCCATACCCCTCTTCATATTTTCACACCTTGGACATGCAATCTTAGTACACTAGGGTTTTAGTGTATGTGAGGTCGAATTGTCCAAGTGGGATAGCGACAATATCCAGTTACAGGCAGTGAGAGTCCAGCACCCATTCACGATTGTAAATGTGTATGCCTGCAACACAAGCGTTGATCTTCAGGGTTGGAAATTCCTAGCGGAGATAATGGAACAGGAAAAGCAGATCCTCGTCTGTGGTGACTTCAATGTGAAAGGTACATCATGCGGCAATAGTGCTTCGAACAAACAGCGAAGAGAGCTTGAGGAGGCACAGACAGATACGGACCTGGTGTGCCTTAAGGATGGCCGTACAACAACGATGGCAAGCAGGGATGGTGATGATGATAGTGCTATCGACCTGGCATTGATAACTTCAAGGGTGCACCGGGGACAAATTGGTAAGCGGCCAGAACTATTCCGAAAGTAATGGCAAACTCTGTAACTGCCAAGTAATCATTACAGTCTACATCGAAGAAACTCAAAAATCTGATGATGATGCCCCCCCCCCCAGGCCCAACAGACCACACAAGCGAACTGGAGAAGAGGAGGATAGCAGAACTGGTACGAGTATACATGACAAATGTCAAAAGTCTGACTGTGATACTGTGGAAAGTCCTGTAATCCGCCTTAAGAATTGAATTAGAATTGCTATATGAAACGTCAACCGCATGTGCCATGAAAAACAGCATACTGTAGAAAGTGAAGTGAGACAATTAGACATAGACATTCTAGGGATATGTGAACACAATTAGGCTGGCCAAGTACACTTCACATTCAAAACTGGTGAAATGTTATATTCAGAAAAGCGGACTCAGCGGAGTCATATATTACTGTGAAAAATCGCCAGAACACTTTTTGGATACAACATAATCAACAATCGCATAATTACAATAAAACTAAACAGAAGATCCAAAAACATCACCATCATCCAAACATATGCACCAACATCAGTAGCAGAAGAAATAAACACATTTTTTGACGATCTACAAAAGACAAGAGCTAAAACACCAAAATAAGACATTAAAATAATTTACTTGCAACAGTTCCACCATGAAGCATATGGAGGAAAGACATGCAGTAGGGCCTTTTGCTATCAGCCAAAGGAACGACCTGACAATCACGAACACTCTATTCCAACAACACCCTAGATGACTGTTCATGTGGATATCACCAGATGGCAAGACAAAAACATAAAATAGATTACATCTTCTTCTTCTGCATTCATTCTCAAATTCCCACTGATTATCTCTTGTAACAGGACAATGGTCCTACAAGATTTCCAGATGGATGCAGTCCAGAGAATGGAAATGCGTTGTGTTGCCGTTTTATTTGCGCCAATGGCCCAACACATCCGTCTTCGGCAGGAGCTTACATCTTAATCCAATACATATGGTGATCAAGCATTCTATGCACCAAGACCCTTAAGAGTGTCGACATAGACCATGAACTTTTCATGGTGAATGTAAAAATTAAGCTTAAAAAGTTAAAAAAGGTGCTAGACCCATCCATATTGACACCAACAACATACCAGCAGAATATAGCATCGAAGTTCACAACAAATTTGAAATACCTTTGGCTGTAAAATAATTAGCATCCTATGAACTAGTCAACTATATACGAGATATTCTTATTTCTTCAGCACAAAATCTTATATCCAGAAAAGTTAACAAAAAAAAGCTGTATTGATGATGAAACTCTCAAACTAATTGACGAAAGAAGATGAAAACAATGAAATACAATGCTAATCACAGCAAATGCAAATAAATCACCAAGAAAATAAGGAAGAATACAAGACAGGACAAAAAACAAATATATACTGGAGACCTGCAGCAAGATAGAGAAAAAAAAATGGTAGAAGTGATAGTATGTTCAAAGAGATGAGAACTCTAATAGGCGATTTCAGGCCAGCACTAAACATTATTCAAGATAAACATGATAACAAATTGACAGAAAGCAAAGATATCCTGAAAAGATTGAAAGAACACTGTAAAGAAATGTATGAGGAAATCCACAAAAACACTGACAATAACAATCACAATAGCAGTGAAACAGAACTAGAACCCAGTTTAGATGAAGTCAGATGGGCCATTAAAAACCTGAAGAGAGGGAAATCTCCAGGGTGTGATAATATAACTGCTGAAATGATCCAGGCAGGAGGAGAAACCACCATCACCATTTATCACACACGCTGCACTAAGATCTGGAAAAGTGAAGTTTGGCCCAAGGAATGGACATGATCAGTCTACATACCACTCACTACCAAAGGAGGAAAATCTAACACTAT
Organism: Meghimatium bilineatum; assembly: GCA_034231615.1. Classification (NCBI taxonomy): domain Eukaryota; kingdom Metazoa; phylum Mollusca; class Gastropoda; order Stylommatophora; family Philomycidae; genus Meghimatium; species Meghimatium bilineatum. Next base: position 72,005,681 of record CM067298.1, on the reverse strand, counting down.
GCACCTACTACAAAACCATTGCACTGATCAGTCACGCCAGTAAAATACTACTTGGTATCATCATGAAAAGACTACAACATAATCTGGAAGAAAAGTTAAATGAAGCACAGGCACATTTCAGACAGGGCAGAGACACCAGAGACCATATTTTCAATAAGCGGATCAACATAGAAAAATGCAGAGAGTTTAACATTGACATCTAAGCGTGAATCTTTGGAACATCATGAAGGACATGGGTTTCCAGCTACACTTAATCCGCGTCATAAAAACATTCAAGACCAAGAAGCAGCCAGGAGAGTAAATAATGAAACATCTGAATGGTTCAGGGTGGAAAATGGAGTCAGACAAGGATTCTTGATTAGAAACTGGCCTCCCAGCACATGAGGCATTCCCATAAGTGCTCTGCCCTCCATTGCAGCAGCCATTCGACTTGATGGTGTTTCAAGTCTAATGCCGTCGAAACAGACACCGATATCAGGGCACAACCCTTGCGGCAGGTTTCTTTGTTGTTCTGCCCACCCAAGCAGTGCCCGTAACTAGTTCAAGCACGTCAGCCTGTTGGAACAACATGGTAACTGTTATTGAAGGTTACGACTACGGGTAAGACATGGATGTGTCCTGTCACCATATCTCTTCAACATTTATGCAGAGAACATAATGAGAAATGACCAATGGAGAAATAACTTTGACCCACTCAACATTGGAGGTCACTAAGATATGCTGATGAAACAACATTATTGACACACAGTCAAATAGGTCTCTAACACCTCATAAACTCCATTTAAGAACATGGTGAAAAACATAACCTATTTCTGAATGAAAACAAGACCATATGATGAGCAACCAGCTAGTTTTCTATCAGTATCAACAGCAGTGAATTAGAAAGAGCCACCAGTTTTAAATACCATGGTTCTTTTATCAACAGTAATGAGGATTGCTATGAAAAAGTCAGAAGGAGGTTGACTATCACGTCAAAGAAGTTGATAAAATGAAAAACATGGCAGAGCTGATGCAAAACAACAAAACTAACATTCCTAAGAGCTTGCATATTCCCAGTGGCAATATATGGGTGTGAATCCTGGATAATCACCATCAAGCTGAAAAATAAAATGGCCTTTGAAATAAAATGTTACAGAAAAATCCTCAGAATACCAAATGGATCAAAAAGATCACCAATGAACCAATCATCCTGAGGGAAATGAATGTTAAAGAAAATTTGGCCAAACAGAATGATTCATGCCAGTAAATTACAATATTTTGACCATATCAAATGCAATGACGGCCTAGAGAACACCATAATTGAGGGGATGATGCCAAGGAGACGAACAAAAGGCAGATCAAGATGAAGATGGACGAAAGACATCAAAGACCACCTGAACATGATAATAACAGAAGCAGGAAGACTGGCTCAAAATAGACAGAAGTTTCAAAAGGCTGTAATGACTGTTACATCCTGTTGAGGATATGCTATTTGATTATGATATTTATATATATATATATATATATATATATAGACTTCTGTCTATATATATATATATATATATATATATATATATATATATATATATATATACAGTTCAAAAAAGGAAACACAATTTTTTTTTGGAGTTATTTTTATAACAGATATTCCCTGATGTGAGGTCATGAAAGAGGTTAACGTCAAAACTACATTTTTGGCAATAACTCGTGAAAGGTTCATGAGAATCCCGTGAAACTTACTGAACACAAAACTCTCTAACTGTATTATTGAATGCCTAAAAAAGATTGGGAGTCTTCAAATACATTCAACTGAAAATGAAATGCGCATGTATGGCTCATTTCACTACAGAACAACGATACATTATCATTAGATACTTACAGACTAGACAATCACAAAGGGTATTAGTGGGAGACAAATGTGGTTAGAAGCACCATTAGCCGCTTTTGGAAGCGATTTCAACAAACTGGCTCAGTGGCAGACCAGCCACTCAGTGGAAGACCCAGAGTCACAATTCCTGCAAAAGGTCGCTTCATACGACTGCTTCATCTCATGAATCTGCATTCTTCACAGTTCACTCAATACCAGCAGCTCATCGAATTTCAGATCAAACAGTCAGGAACCGGCTGCATGACATTAGTCTTTGGGCTATAATACCATACAGGGGTCCTGTTCGGACATTGCCAAAACCACTTGCAGTAGGCATCTTCAATGGTCCATTGGGAATGACTGGATATGGGTTTGGTTTAATGATGAATCATTTGTTGTGCTCCAGCAACACACTAGACGTAGAAGAGTTTACCGCAGAGTCAGTGAGCCCAAAACAGGATTGATGACGCTCCACCACATGGTTGTGGAGATGTACTGATGTGGAGGGGAGATCAACTTCATGGGAAGAAGTGACCTGGTGCAAATTGAAGGACGCCTGAATGCCAAACGATACATCGCTGAAATAGTTGGTCCTCACGTCCTTTCAATTTTGGCTGCAAGAGGGTAGACTTTTCAGCAGGATAATAGTCAACCTCATGTATCACAACTCACCACCCATTACCTCGCTGACAACAATGTCCAGAAAATTTTGTGGTCAGTCATGTTATCAGACATGAACCCCATAGAACACTTATGAGAACTTGACAGAGAGATGGTTCTAGCCAATACCCGACAATTGTCTCTATCACTGCGGGAAGTGTTGTGTCATCCCACAGCAACAGATCCAACGGCTAATCAGATCCATGTCACAGAGATTTCATTCTCTAATAGAGGCCAGAGGAGGCCATACACCTTACTGAAATGGTGGACTCCGTCACAAAGAATAAAAAACAAATTTAATGAACATCATTTCATTGTTAACATCATTTCAGTGTTAAAGTCTGAAAGGTTCTTTACTCCAAAATATGTACTAACTACGTAAAACCAAAATCCAACAGGTAAAATGTGTAACGGGGTAAGTTTTGGCTAATAACATGAAACACACATATGCACACGCACAAATTGAGGTTGGGACCAAAAACTACAATATTTTTAGTCCGGAGTCATCTTAGGCATGACATACCAGACCATTCCAGCACTGTTAGCTATAAACACCCTAGATGCTACACCTGTCCGTACGTTACCCAGACCCGGTTCGTCACATTCTCCAAGGCCACCTTCACCATTGAGGAGAGTTTCATGTGTGTCCTGCAACATTATCTTGGCCATCATCTGCATCGACTTCAGTTCTCAGAGCCTATTTCCAGCAGAACATATCCATACCTCTTCTGTATTCTTCTCACAGTACCTTAGCATTTCTAGTCAGCCTAAGCAGAAATATCCCTAATTTTTGTGTATGAAAGTAAACCTTGGACATCTTCCTTTCCCCAAGATTTTGTTGTTCAAATCTAATGTAGCTTACAACCATTAAGTGGACCCTATTATGATGGTTTATGCCAGAAATTATTCTTTCGTTCACCTACAATGCACTTATATCTGAAGTTTTGTATCTTCTATAAGCTTAACTGTGTTTTTTAACATTTAGAGGGGTCTGTAGAGTTTTTCTTCCACTGTTGTTTCTCTAGACCAGTGTATTTGCCTCAGAATTTCATATTCCTGGCTTCATGAAGAATCTACTCTGCTGTCCGAGATGCCTGTTCACATGTACATATGGCTGTGTTGTCAATCATGAACTTTGCACATATGTGGTTGTGGAATCGGTTGTCTCCTGTTCTGTGGTGAAGAATGACAACTTGGTCTGGTCTGTTCATAATTTGGAAGTCATCTTTTGTTGGTGTTGACTTTCTAATTGCTTTGATCATCTGTTTCTTTTTACGGTTATTGGCATATCTGGTTGATCATCAGCAACTTAATCAGATGATCTGCTTTCTTTCTCCAGGTACCTATTTCACAATGGAATGGTATCCACTGCATAGCTACTGATTGCTTAGTTCTGTCAGTAGTATTTGCAGGTCTGTAGTTTTCTGGACTGGAGTGCTTGGAGTGCTAATCTTGCATGTGTCAGGAATACTACAGGCTGTGAACCAACATTGGTGCTCATCAATTTTTCAGCTGTCACCTTCATTGCCTGGATTTCTGCATCATAATGATGACAGAATTTCCTCATTGGTACTTTGTATTCCTAACATTGTTTGAGTCTTGTCTCAACCACACTACTTGCATTGTGATGCATCGTGGGGAGTCAAAGTTTTTGTTTTATTACCAAATGTGTTGCTGTTGTTGTAATTCCATGGGGATATTGTCTCTGATATTGTCGATCCATTTATGTCCTGGTCTTCCTCTTGCCCTCATCCTGGATATTCTGCTGTTATAAGCTCTCGGCGGGAGGCAATCATTGTTTAGGTAAATATATTTATATATATATATTCCTGCTCCTCTATTTTTCACTGCATTCTCTGCTGACCCATCTGTATATACTCTGACACATGTCATTTGGATATTCATCATCCAGAAGACAGAGTAACTGTCTTACATTGTACACTATTCTGTTTATTCTCACTGAAAATTCCTTTCACCTCAGTCTGGATATGAATAGATATTCCACTATCCTATCTCAATGGAGTTTGTTCTGGCACAGACTTTAGGTTGGGGGAGGGGGGTGTCAACTACTGGCAAATCTGAGATTTTTCTACGGAGTTGTTTAACCTAAAAGATAAATCTTCTTCTTTTCATTCGCCCCACTGCAAAGTTTTGAAATCTGTCTTTCATTGGATGGCATGGCATACGGTGGAACTTTTGTTCATATATTAACACCTTTGTGTTCTGTCAGTATTTGTATCTACCCCATTTTCTCCCTCTACTATAGGTGTTTATTTTATTGTCTCTGTGATTATCCTAAGTGCATGGTTTTGCACCTTATCTAGCTCATGTAATATAGTGTTTGATGCTAGACACCATGCAGTAGACCCATATTGCAGGTGTTGCTGTATGCCCTGCTAGTAAACTTTACTAAGTATTTTCCCATTTGCTCCTCATGTGGTTCCAATTAAAAAAAGTTTTCTCAGTATGGCTAACTTTCTTCTGACCTTTGTTGCTTTGTAGATGTGTTCCTCAGTTTTCTTTCAGAAGCTCTCTATTTATCTTAATGAAGCTAGCTTTTTGTTTTGGTGAAAGAGTAAAGAGAGTAGTGCTGCACTTATCTATGTTGATGCTGACATCATCTGTTTGACCATGTGGTTAATGTATTTATACCTCTCTATACCTGTTTGTTAACCACTGTTGCATGTTTTTCCGTGCACCAAGTCATCAGCATACATTGCCACTTTTGTACCATGGCAGCTCAGCAACGAGATCATTGATGTAGACCAGAAACAGCAAAGGGAACAGTACACTCTCTTTCCCACCCGCCACACTTCATTTTGCAGCATCTAGCTGACTACGCTAATAAGGTTTTTTTGTGTTCACATGCCCTCTAAGGATGGTTTTAAAATTAGCCTGCAATATACATCTACAGAATTCATTTTCACCTTATTGATGTCATCTGTAGATAGGTCTCTGTCTATTACAATGGTGTAATGTCAATATGTTGTCCAGTGTGCCTTCTTGTAGTTCTGCCTAGAGTGTTGCTTTCTTTAATATATTTATTTTCTAGCCAGAAAGACAGGCTGGTAGTCGCTATCTCCAAGCTGTTTTCCAGAAAACAATGAAGTTCCACTCCAAATTTTATGAGTGGAACGCCAAGTCTGGTGCAGAAGTAAATATACCATGATCTGGAGTAAATGGTTGGAGGGATCAATTTTTTTGTTTGATCAGGATAAAGTCAAGGTCACTGTGCCACTTTTTTGTTTTTTTAGCTCCTCACCGCTCCTGTCCATGCAATCATGGCCCTAAATCTGTGAGTGGCTATTGAAGTCTCCGAACAAATTCTGTTCGCCGTGTGTTGCCGGGGCCCGAAAGGGGAGCAAAGAATAGCAACACTGTTTACCTTCCACGCTTGTCGTAAAAGGCGACTAAGGAGGTTATGGGATGGAGTTAGCTGTCCCATCCCATATAGGGTCAGTGACCCAAATCCATGCTGAAGTCGGATGTGTCAGGCCAAAAGGAGCAGATATCTCAGCAATGCTTTAAACCATGGCACAATGCATTCCGTTATCCGGACTACATCCTGCTAATCTGCAGGAGTTTGAGAACGAATGTAGAAGGAGGAGAAGGTAAATCTGTTCTCCTTTCACCGAGATTGTACCTAGTCCTAATGGGCAGTCATTCAGATAGTAGTATTTTGAAGAGAGGAATTATGTACTTCCTGTCCTGAGATAATGATATTCAGCTCCCTCCATATATGTTTCTCACTGGTGAGCACTGATATTGCTCCTAACAAGTATAAGTATTTTCAATTTGATCAATAACATTGGAAGTCTTTTTTTTTTTTAAAGCTATATTCTTATTGAAATGGCCTTCTTGCAAGCAGCATATATTTACTTGCTTCTGATTCATATTTTAGAAGTTCATTTTTTTGCTGTTGACACCTTAAGCATTCCAGCGCAATATTTTCAGCTGTTTTTTTACCAGTTGCTCTATTCTCATGCCTCCTTCTTCTTCTTTCGTTCACTTGAAACATGTCTATATCTGTAATTCTGTCTCCTTAATAAAACTCACTGTCTTTTGTAGTTCATACAGTGTCCCATAGAGCTTTGACTCCAGTGTTGTTTCCTCTGGCCAATATGTCTGCCTCAGCGTTTCATGCTCAGAACACTCTTGAAGTATATGTTTGGCACTCTGTGCTGCCTGTCCACATATACACATGGCCGTGTTGCCAATCTTGAACTTTGTATACATGTGACTGCGGAGTCGGTTGTGTCCTGTTCTGAGACGTAGAATTATAACTTGTTCTGATCTGTTCATAATGTGATAGTTATCTTGTGTTGGTGTTTGTGGCTTTCTTATTGACTTGATCATCTGTTTTTTCTGATGGTAGGTGATTGGTATATCTGGTTGGTCTTCGGCAGCACCTTCCTTAGCCAGTTGGTCTGCTTTTTCATTTCCTGGTATTCCACAGTGAGAGAGTATCCACTGCATGGTTACCCTATACTGGTAAGACAATTCGCTAAGTAGTTTTTTCAAGTCTGTTAGTTTTCCTCATGCCTCCTGTTTCCTCTGGGAAATTGAGAACTTCCAGTAGCTGGTGTTGGACCTTTTCAAAGCACAGAACCCAGCACCAGCCTGACTGGATGTCCATTACAGGGCAGGCACTATAACATACATTAGATATAAACATATTCTCATATGTGGGTTCGTGCGTGGCATTCTGATTGTTGTAGTGCACCTTTTGGCAAGTTGCTTCCATCTTTGACACCTGTACATGCTAGAGTAAACTGTGATCTTGCTCAGTTTTAGTAGGGCCTGGCCAGTCTTAGATTTCAGCATCTGTTGCCTGAACTAAGCCACATCTTCGACTAAGCCAGACATAAAAGACTACATCTAACAATGACAACTATTTCTTATGAAACAAGACAATGGCAGGGAAAAGTTCTAAACTTGAAAGCTCTAGAGGACAACAAAATAAAGTGATGAACTGTGTAAGAAAAGGACTAAAATTATTCAAAGCCTACCAAAAGAAACTGATAACATCCAAAAAGAATGGGATATTTTCAAAAATACAATGTTAAAACAACTACAAAACATATGCGGCACAAGACATCCCATTAAAGACAAGAAAACATCATGGTGGAGTGTGGAGATACAAAAAGTTGTACAACAGAAAAAACAATGTTTCCAGAAATAGCTGAAATCCAAACATCGTGACGACTATCTACAATATCGACTTAGAAGCAAAGAAGCAAAAGTTAATTCATGGAACAAGTATGGAGAACATTTAACTGACATATGTAAAACAAACCCAAGAGAATTTTTCAAAAGTATTAAATCAATGCAAGTGAGAGAAGAGAGCTATAATCCCATAACAATCATCAATGATAAAAATGGCAAACCTTTAGTGAATAGCATGAAGAGGAAAGCAAGATGGAAAGAATATTTCCCGGAATTATACAACCCAACAATAACAACAGAATATAGACCCACCAACGCTCAAAAAGATATAGAAGCCACAGTACCAAATATACTAAACCAAGAAATAGAAGAAGCCTTAAAACATAGTCCAAGTAATAAATCAGAGAGGACGGTATACCAAGCGATGCAATAAAAGCGTGTAGAAACACAGGGGTCCAGTGGTTAGCCAGATTATTCGCAATAGCCTGGTCAGAAAGAAAAGTACCAGACTACTGACAAAAATCAATAATTGTACCACTATGGAAAAACAAAGGTAGTAAGAGAGAGTGTGAATCATATAGAGGCATCTCATTAAGTTATACAGCTAAAATCTACACACAAATAATAGAACAGAGAATGCGATACATTGCTCCCAATTTGGTTACAGAAGAGGGGCAAGCTGTACAGATGCACTTTTCCCACTGAGAAAACTGGGTGAAAAAGCACTCAAATACTATCAAGATTTAAACACAGTATTTGTAGACTAGAAAAAGTCATTCGACAGAGTAGATAGAAACATTCTATGGGAAACCTTAGAAATTTATAACATCAGAGGACAACTGTTAGATAATATAAAAACTATATATATCAAAAATGTCAAAGCACATTAAGAACAACAGATGGAATGAGTGAACCTTTTGAAACAAGATAAACTCCCTTTCTCTAGAGTAAGACAAGGATGCATACTTTCACTCCTACTTTTCAACATCTACATGGACAGAATAATAAAAGAAGCTCACATCAGCAAAGAGAAAAACATTGCAAATAAGCCTGATGAGGAACTTAATAATGAAATCAATGATCTATTATTTGCAGATGATCAAAGTCCAATCTACAAAAATGAGGAAACTTTGCAAAAGCACATCAATGCATTGCTGTTAACATGTCAGAAGTACAACATGAAAATTAATGTACAAAAAAGCAGAAGTTATGAAAATTAGCAAGTCTTCATCATCAATGGATATAACAATAGATAACACCACAGTGAAACAAGCCAAAGAATTTAAATATCTAGGCATCATTTTTTTCAGATGATGGAAGACTAGACAGAGAAATAGAAACAAAGTTCCAGAAAGCAAACACAGTGACTTACCAACTTTCACCATTACTTCACCCAAAGATCAAGATGGAAATAAAAAACAGATAATATCTACAATTTTTATACCAACACTGAGCTACCAATGTCAAACATGGTCTTTATCAGCTTCGCAGTAGAGAAATATCACATGTGAAATGAAGTGTCTGAGAAAAGCTGCAATGGTTACGAAACTAGATAAAATAAGAAATGAAGAAATTAGGAAAAGAGTTGGTATAATATCATGTATTGAACATATTGAAAGACAGCAAGTAAAATGGTTTGGTCACCTTATGAGAATGAAGCCAAACCGAAGTTCAATACGATCATATAACAAAAGAATATCCGGGCGTAAGGCCAAAGGTAGACCAAGAAAACGATGGATAGAAAACATCAAGATAGCCTTGAACAAACATAGACTAAATGCAACCTCTGCGGCACATCTGGCCTTGGAACGACAGCTTAAGCTCCCACCCCTATGTGTGAATGCGATCAACAATCATTCACCTGGAGAAAGACAACAGACAACTATTTCTTGTCATTACTATATCAACAATATTCCATGAAACAATAATTTATACTTACATCAGGACTAAGTGGTTTCACATCTTCAGTGATAGGAGTTGTAACTTTAGAAACTGGTGGTAATAGAGTTGGGTTTTGCTTCTGAGACTTCTCAGAAGCTGGTTCAGGTTCCTCTTTCCGAACTTTGACTTGACCTTCAGATTCTTCATTCTGTATGTTCATGTAGGAATAACAGATGGGGTGTGATATTTTAAACTACATATATTACACTGAAAAGATGAGATATGATAACAAGAGACACAAAATTTATAAGGAAACGAAAGAGGGAGAAACATTCCATTACCACAAAAAAGTTTAATAACTCAGTGACATACCCATAAAAAATTCAATTTCAAATAAGTTGTTGGAATACATCACCTATCACTAATATGGAACACAGACATGATCGACTGAAACACAGACAAAGCACACATATTACACAGGTATGTAAATATTTGCAAAACAAATACCAAATGCGGCTCAGACTAAACAGGCTTTGGTGCTATCAAGTGATAAACATAAATAACATATAAACATACAAATGGCAACATCAAGTGAAACATGGGAAGCTTTGAGGAATCAGTATAAAAATCTGAAAGTAGCAAATAAGAATCAATCTTTGTATGTGCAGCTGAAAATATAGTGCCATAAATAACAATGATGACAAGATATGTCTGTTCAACTGACAATATCACCTTGCCACAAACGCCAAGCTTTGTCTATTCATCTGCCAATATCACCTTGTCCCAAGTGATGACAAGCTTTGTCTATTCATCTGCCAATATCACTTTGCCACAAATGACAAATTGTTCAGCTGACAATACTATTTTGTCACAGATCATAATGATGACAAGATTTGTCTGTTCAACTAACAATATCACCTTGCCACAAATGATGATAACCCACTTTGTCTGTTCAGCTGACAATATCACCTTGCCACAACTGATGATGACAAACTCAACACAGTTGCATCTCCAAAGAAAATGGTTGTATTCTATGCTTTTTTTTGTTATTACTCTTTTATATTAGTTTTAATATTTGGTACTAGGGCTTGGAATGCTTTACTACATCTATTGTGTATTTCATTTCTGCTCTTGCCATCTGTTGTTATATTACTTCCTAGGTATGTGAATTCTGTCATTTGAAACAAATAAAACACTAGGAAAACAAATAAAACACTAGGAAAACAAATAAAACCAATCCAGTCCATTCCGTACTAGTTCCAGAAATATTTCATTCGACACACTCCTAATTATATGCAGTGCTGCATATAATGTGGCACATTATATGGACCTATTCTCCTAAATTGACATGTTAATAATATTATCGCAGTAACAACATGTAATTTCCAAGTAATAATCATAATTGGAATAAGAATCCATGAATATTTCTGCAAGTATGGCGTCCATATTGAAAGACTGTCCATGTTTGAACAGATGTAAAAAACTATAAAATGGAAGCACTGAAACAGTTTACTAGGAAACAGGATGGAAATTACATATTCCTAGCCTCAATCTCGCAAATTCCCAGTCACGTTACATTTGGGTCATGTGAGTTCACGGGCCCATATATGGTCAATAGCAACAGGCAAATAACAGTGGTATGGCTCTATGAAAAGATATACTCCGGAGACTCGAGTCACTAGTATAATCGTCCGTAGGGTGCTAAATGTTAACATACCCGGTAGTATTTATTGCATCTCCAAAGAGCAAGTATTCAATTTAAATAAAGTTCTTTGAACATGTCATGTCATCAGCAAATACGGAAAACAGACATGGTCGACAGAAAGAGACATAACAAAGTACAAAATGCAAAGGTATGAAGTACCCTTTGCAGACGCAGAACTTGTTATAGAGATGGAACACAACCCAATAACTAAATCAATGAAAAACTACATAATGCTGATGTAATATGTGAAATAAATGGGAAGACTGAAGTTCAAAGAACCTATATCATTTTAGGAGATAGTAATAAGGAGGAAGGGTAAGATAATGAAAAGAATTTGGTACCAAATGTTGCATAAGTAAACTGGGCACATGCAAAGTCAGATATGGAGTGTCTAATCAGCAAGCTATAACATCATATGTTCCAATAACCACTAACCATTAGAACCATGAGCTTCTTTCTCTGGCCTTATTGAAGCCATGCAGTTATATGAGTTGTGTAGTCACATGTAGTCAACACTGATACCACCAAATTATTGCAGTCTTTTATGTGACCCATCTGATAATGATGCTAGTTCTGCAGTTTTCCAACCAATTTGGGCTATTTTTAGACCTAATAATTAGTGTTGTGGAAAATCTTTGCTTGCAACAAATTGCAGGTTTTTGAGTTGGTTCTTAACCTTTAGTGGCCTGCCACTACATTCTTTTTTTTTATTTTTTACATTACACACTATTTATGGAGGGTATTTGGAAAACGTAATAACTTTTTTTTTGTTTTTGAAGCTTTTTGTAAACTTTTATGGCAATAAAGTAATGGTTACAGCATGTAACGATGTACTTTTGTTGGTGTACGTGTGATGTGAGAAAATAGTGAAGATGAAAAATGCAAAAAGAAAACCACAAATATAAGTAAATCACCTATTCTTGTCTTATATATTCAATGCATGATATAAATAATGCCTATTCTATTTCTGATTTCATTCATATTCAAACAAACATGTTGATTAAATAAACATGAAACATATTGTCAGTAAAAAACAAACAAAACATGTTGACCTGACTATTGTTATCAGCTAAGCCTAATGATCTTACAACATCAGAAAAAATGCAAAGATAATTGTAACCTGAATGGGCAATACAATATTTTCTTCTCCAGACAGACTTGAAAAAGAATTAGTATTCCAAACCTACCTAGGAAATAATATGTGCATTCATAAAACAAGGAAATTATTTGTCATCTAATCAGAATTTTATGAATAATCCTCAAAAATGGCTGCTATTTCGAACTATTTTGTTGGAATTCATAAACTATTAATATTCACTTAAAATCCACAACCCTCTGATTTGCAAACACAAATAGGAAAGAAAGTTATATTTTGTCTAATTTAATATAATCTAATATTTTGTCATGACATTAGTTTACAATCTTGATTTCCTTGATGAAAGAGGTGCATAGCAACAGACACATCAAGTTGTTGACAGTGGCTCAGAATATGTTGAGTCTGTCACATCAATGCAACAGCTTGCTAAAGGCTAAAGTACCCGCTATTTCTTGGTTTATCATAGTTTTTGGTGTTTAATAAGAACAATTAAAATTAGAATTTGCTACAACTTAATATTTGTTTCATCATGGCAATCTGCAGTGGATAGACTTAAAGAGTTTGAATCATTCATTTGTTGTGAGATATTGTGAGCATTGTCTAAGAAAACTGAAAACTGGAGGTGATTATATCAGAGGAAAATGAGGAGACAAATAAACCAGCTAATCACTTTTGAAAGTCATTTGTTCTGAATGGGTGAATGTAAACTGTGACAAATATGGCTACAAAACTGTCAATTAGAGAAGATAGATAATATGTACTCACTGCAGAAAAACTGAAATCCATCATGTGAAACTTGGAAAAGGGTAATGAAGTTTTGATAATCACTGGAAACATAATACAAGTGATGGTGCTACCCATCATAGATTTTGGCCTTAGCATATTAGTACTGTCACAGACACAAGTCCTAAGATTGGAAAATGTAAAAATTGAGGCAATTTGATTGGTACCAGGGTGTACTATGGATACACCCATCTCTGCTATGAAATTTTTGCTTAATTTCCCCAGTATTAGGTATCGCAGGTTAGGATGTACCTTAAAGTAACAGAATACAATCACCAACCCCACTTCACCAACGTTTAGAAGAGTCAAAAGGAAAATGAATCAAGAGTGGCAGATCATGGATGGCAGAGGCTGAAGACATACTGCGAAGAGTATATGAAATGATTGGAAATGGATGGTCCCAGTGCCCAAGTTACAGTGCATGAGCTCATCCAGCTACACTTGAAACCACAAGACATAATTATAAACACAGACAGCTCAGTCAATAGAAATACAATTATTTTTTTTAAAGTTGGGGTTTTGTTGCTACAGAAATGGTGTGAAGTTGGTTGAGAAATTATCTGCGTACTCCACTGTCACTTCGAGCATGAGAAGACTCTCAAAGCATGCTTAGCAAGATAGAAAAATGCATGCTGAGAAAGGAATGGTTTGATTTATTGAATAACTCAATTGTCCAGAGCATTACATGTATATACTGCCCTGGTCATGCCCGAGTCAGACGAAACAAGTGAGCTGACTAATTGGCAGGCAATACGCTGATAGATGGCACAATGCTAAGATAAAGCAGACTTCATTAAGGAAGGCAGTCATAAATTCAATGCAAAATGAAAATTAGGTTAAAGAGACTGAGAACGTACACATACAAAGAATGTCAGAAATGGGAGTGTCTAGTGGTGAGGGAAAGAAAACCTTTTTTAGAGACCTGAAGATAGTGTAATCAACACCTCATTATGAAATGACAATAGAAATATAATAAATTTAGGCATTTAGCTGCAATCCATTATATCCTGCATTGAATATATTGAACAAGAATAGGTGAATCACTTATATTTGTGATTTTTTTGTGTGCATTTTTCATATTTAGCATTTTCTCATATATCCCACATACAGCCAAAAGGAGCACAATTTAATCAGGGTGCCACGTACAAAACACAAACCCCTTGGAGTGAAAGGCATGGAATACCAATATATGTTCAGACCCACATGAAAGGAGTACTAAGTGAGGACAAAACAGTGTGCAGTGAAGGACAGTCACCATATTTCCTGGATGTGATCCACAAGACATATGGGTTAGAGTATACACAGATGGGTCAAGATAGAGTGTAGTGAGAAATGGAGGTGCAGGAGTATAAATAGAATATCCACAGAAGCCTAGAGATACGATCAGAGCACCAACAGGGAAATTTTGCAATAATTATAATGCAGAAATCCAGGCAATTAGGGGGACAACTGAAAAACTGCTGAACTCCAGCCCTGGCCCACATCCCGTGGTTCTGACAGATGTAATTACAGCTACAAGCTCTCCAGTCTGGAAAACTAACAGACTTAATTGGGAAAACAGTTATACAAAAAGCTCCTAAAACACAAAATTTATTGTGTTTTCCAAATATCCTTCATAACATGTGTAAATTCAAACAGGAATGCAATGTAAGGGGAAAATCATGCAAAATTATTTGGAAAATTATTTAAATGCACAGTACTTAAGGTCAATAATAGTCTTCAAATTTAAAATAATAAGCTATTTGGTGAAAAATCTAATGACATTTGCAATTTCTATTTGAAAACATAAATATATTTGCATTGACTACTCTTCTAATTTGCGTCAAAAATTTGCAAAATTATAGTTGGTAGTGAACCCCTGGGGATTCACTCTTAAAATATGTCTTGTTATTGATCAAAGTCTTTGATATTATTTACTAGAAGCCACCTGAAATGGCTTTAAATAGTAATTTTTCATAAAGCAACTTGTGAAAGTTTTAGTCAGTAGTTTTAGTTTTTTTTTATGTAGTTTTAGTCAGTATACATGAAACACCGCACTTCAACCGAGGGCACAGTCCATCTTCATTATATTAGGGGATACAAAATTTAATCAAAGTCAATGGTGATGATGATGATGCAATAATCCATTTAGCTGTGAGCAAGAAGCTCTTGAAAGCCTGATAGCTTATCAGACAAATGCACAGGTTGTTTTCAATTGTTAACTGAGGTAACAATTGTTAACCAGACTCATGTAAGGTTCTCTCAAAGACATGGTGTAAGGGAAGTTTATGGATCCATATTTAGTCCCCAAAGGGAGGCAATCTAGTGTATCAGTATCCCATCATCACAAAATCCTGCCAGAAGCACAGCACACACCTATGGATAAAACATCATTTTTCTGTTAGATTTGTTGACTCATCTGCAGTGATGATTATCTAGCATTCCCTGTCTCCTAGGAATCTGCCACAAAAGGACAAAATTGCAGTATCCGCTGACTTGCATCTCCTCATCAGCCACAGGGACTATCCAAAAGAAAACAAAAGTACGAAACAGAGACAAGATGTGACAATGATGATTTTTTTACAGGTGATATTGTCAGCACATTCCCCAACTTTCTCCAGTCGCCTCCCACAACATGCCTGGAAAGAAGACAGTGACCCTATTCTTTACACCCTAAACTAGATATAATTACAGGCCTCAGCTACAACATGAGTGAAGTCGCAGGGTGATCTTTTCCTGGAGAAAAAATAGCAAGGCAACATTTGCATTGCATAATGACTTAAGACAGTTGTGCATGAGACTACATCATTTATAATGTAAGGAAACAATTAACATCTAGACAAAATACAAACTAAAACTAAAAATTATAAGTGTTTTATCTACTTTCTAAATTAATTTGAAATGAAGTGCTACAGAATCAGAATGATCCTATGAATATCATGGACAGAGAAAACGAGGAACATTAACATTTTGAAATTACTGAAACTAAATGAAGGATGGTTTCTAAATACTATCATAAGAAGGAAGCTATAGTATTTTGGACACTTAAAGCGATATGACGATATCGAAAGGCTGATCATAGAGGGCAGAGTGCCAGGCAAGAGAAGAAAAGGAAGAGCAAGAAGATAATGGACCAGCGATATCGAAGAATGTATGTACATGTCTCTGGCCAATGAGGGACAGAGAGGCGTTCTGAGTATCTATGACGAAGACAACGTTCTGGAAAGAATATGTCACTTGATATATATCTACTTTACATTAATGTATGGTTCAGAAACATAAATAATGAATAAATAGCTATACGCCAGAATTGATGTCTTTGAGATGTGGATATATATAGAAGAATGGGAGAACGCCATGGTAAAAGAAGAAAACAAAGAGGTTCTGGCAACACTGCTTATGAAAAAAATAACTATTAAAGGAAATAAAAATAAACAAATTAAACATTCTGGACATACGAGGGGGAGTCAATAAGTAAGTCACAAATGGCTCTTTAGACAAAAACTGAAGACGATAAAAACCTGAAAACTGTTTATTTTTACACATACATTATCCCTTTACTTCTCAACATAATTTCCACCAACATTGATGCATTTATCCCATCGTTTTATGAGTCCTCCCAAACCTGCTGCGTAGAACTGCGTGCTCTGCTTTTTAAGCCACATTTTCACTTCACATTCAACTTCTGCGTCAGTCGCGAAATGCTTCCCGCCAAGGTGGGTTTTTAGTGGACCAAAAAGGTGAAAATCACTAGGGGCTAAATCGGGGCTGTAAGGAGGATGTTCCAGAATTTTCCAACCAAGATTTTTTATTTTCTCCTGAGTTAATCGAGCCGTATGTGGTCTAGCATTGTCATGAAGGAGTAGCACTCCTCTAGTCAGCAGCCCTGGACGTTTTCTTCGAATTGCATCCCGAAGCACTGATAGAACTTCACAGTATGATTCAGAATTCACATTGTCACCTTTCTTTTTGAAATTGGTTAAAAGCACTCCTTGACAATCCCAGAACACTGTCAGCATAACCTTCCCTGCTGATGGTGTAACCTTGAATTTTTGGACACAAGGCGAAGAAGGATGTTTCCATTGCATTGAAGCACGCTTTGATTCAGGCTGGTAGTGATGCACCCATGATTCGTCCCCAGTAATAATCCTGTTCATCATGTCTTCTCCTTCATTTGCGTATTGACAGAGATGCTCCAATGACAAGCCTAATCGGTTCATTTTGTGTTCGTCCGTCAATTGTCTGGGCACCCACCTTGAACACACTTTCTTAAATTTCAATCGGTCATGCATGATGCTGTATGCTGAACCATGTGAGCACCCTATTGCAGCTGCTACAGCGTCTATCGTTACTCGTCTGTCACCTCGAATCATCTCCTCAACCCGCTGCACAGATGCGTCTGTTGCAATTTCAACAGCACGACCAGATCGGATTTCGTCAACAATTTTAGAGCGTCCTTGAGAACATTTTTTTACCCAGCTGTGCACCGCTTTACGGGACAAACAATTGTCAGCATAAACAGGAAGCATTTCTTTATGAATGTCTTTTGCAGACAGTCCTTTTGCCCATAAAAAACGCACAACAGCACGTTGTTCATTGATTGTACACTCTGTAAGTACAGTAGCCATTTTGTTTTTTGTGCTGCGCATGCGCAAGGTACAGCTAGCGCCGTCTAGCGAACATAAACATAAAGTTCTATGATGATATCAACTATAAACAGCTTTAGAAACCACCTACTGCATTTTCCTGCCATCCAACATCAATTTGTTACCTACTTATTGACTCCCCCTCGTATAAACACGCATGACACCTTGTTGAAGACCTTACTTGAAGGCAAAGTTGAGGGTCTGTGATGAGGTAGGCAGAGATACAAGTGGAAAGGAAACATCATGAGATGGACAGAATTTAGTCTATTAGAGTGTACCACCAAGAGAAAATTAGGCAAGAGAAAAGATATTGGATTTCCGTTGCAACCAACCTTTGATACAGAGATTGCACCTGATGATAATAATAAAAGTAACCATTACTGTAAGTACATATAACTGATTTAACACAGGCTTTCTGCAATGTTCCTTGTGCATCTCATCATCATCATCAGGTGCCATGCCAGCTGGCGTAGGCGATCATGGCTCTCCACAGCTCTCTGTCCGCAGTATTATGTATCAAAGTCATTGTTGTTTCCTTGCCGTGCCAGGTTGTCAAACTGTCTAATATATTCTCACGTTGCCGCCCTCTGTCTATGTTGCCTTCAATTTTGCCTGTTGTGACTAAGTTCTCTAAACCTGCCTGTCTCATGAAGTGCCCAAAAAAAGAAGATTGCCTTTTTCTTATATTGTTGATTAAGGTCTGTTTCGCATTTGACTCATCAGATCATCTGCATCTGTCAAACACCTCTACATTAGTTTTTCATGGCAGTCCATGGTATTCTCAGCATTCTTCTATAGAACCACATCTTTGTTGCCTCTAATTTCCCACTTTCCAGTTTGTATTGTCCAAGACTCGCACCCATATTTTAGTATAGGGGTTATATAGCACTGTGGAACTCTCTTTCTCACCTCTAATGACAAGGTCATAAAAAAAGTATATTTTTCATTTTTCTGAATGTTGTTTTTGCCTGTCCTATTCTGCATCTTATTCCTGTTATTTCTAATTGGTGGACCTGTTTTAATACTATATCATTCACTTTGATCTTGCAAGGTGTGTTATTTTGTTTTTCAAAATAACTTACTTCTGCTTTTCTTGATATTTAGGAAGAGGCCTTTCTTTTTACTGTCTATTACTACTACATTAATTAAATCTTGAAGGTCTTCCTCTCTTTTTGCAATCAGAACAGTGTCATCCACATATCTCAAATTATTTATGTTATGTCCTCCCACTGATATTCCTGGGATATCTACTATTGCACGCAATATGTTTTCACTGTAAAAAGTTAACAGGTCTGGTGAAAGCATGCATCCCTATCTGACTCCTTGTTTTATTTGTTAAAAATGGTCAAATTGATTTCCTACTCTTATAGCTGATGTCTCTTGTGCAACTAGAGGCAACAAAAATGTCAAGCTATCTTAACATTGTCACTAAGTGATGCTCATGAATTTGCAACCGAAAAAGTAGTTTAATGATATTTCCTCACTCTCATACCTTTTCCTTGTCAGAGCTTCCTTGGGAAATACTGTCAAGATCTAATGAGCGAGAATCTGCACTCATGTTTCTCTGAGAAATTTAAGAAAAACAGTTGTAACTAATTATTTCTCCTACAATGTCATTGCCTTTGAAATGTGTGAAAAATGTACAGTGAATGCTGCAAGAAAAAATTGAAATATATTTTGAATGTAATTAACCTGTAGCAGACCAGATAAAGATAGTGCATATTTCCTCTGACACCAGGCCATTGTTTATGATTTCTGGTTTTTCTGCATGTCTTTGCTTTTTTGGCGTAACATTTATTTAATTAGTTATTGATTTCAAATTCGGAGAAAATAGAGATAAATGGATGCTGGATATGATTTGGAGGTGTTATTGGTTTGTGTGTGTCAGTGTTATGTACAACCAAAATCAAGAATGTGGACAAACGCACACAAAGAACTTACCGCACCAAGGTCATGCGTAGGCCTAGCTGAAGAAAACACGGCTCCTCAAATTCCTTGCCGTAAATTACATCACTATTAAATATAAATAACTAAAATGTCAGAGGATGTCCGACAAAATTGAGAGTGCCACAGTAACCAAACAAATACACGATAAATATTGAATCAAGTATAAAGGTTCCTATAAAATCCTAACTATCAATGTTAAAAATAAATAGCTAGCAATAAAACAAAGAACTAGAACAAATTTCCCCATTACGGTTGTGGTAAGAAAAACATGTCCAAGTCATCACAGGTTTAAATATTTTTATGGTTTTGTGTTTTTTTTATTGTTATGTGTTTCTTAACCTTTAGCACCCTAATTTTACAATTATGTAACTTCTCTCCTGCCACTGACTGCCGCTAAATTAGTTTTTGGAAATGTTATATAATCGTTGGTGGCTGTTTTGAGATCATGATAACTTTTTTGTTGTTAGAGATATTTCAATAATATTTGCACATCACCATCAGGTGTCATGAGGCTGGCATAGGCAGTCATGGCTCTCCACAGTTTTCTGTCTACAGTATTATGTATCAAGGTCGTTGTTACACATATAAATAAAGAATTGAAATCTGCATATATTGGTGTAAGTTTTGTTTGTCTGTGTGTGATACGATACGTGTGAGAAAGTGATAAAGACAGATTTAGAACTATCTATATCTAGATCTATTGTATTTTTGGTCGCTCCATATCTGTTAAGTATTATATATTTTACATAATGAAAACCTTGTGGAACCTCGTGGTCTATTTTATTTAATCTATTTGAAGAACTTACCTCTCAAGATTTCTACTTTCGTATCACAATCAATAATGATTTCACTGAATATACAATAAAATAAAAGCATATAAAACCCGATTCACTGTCATGTCGCATCGCTTCTATTCAGATGGCTATACATTGTTCAGATTTCAAAATCATAATCACACGACATCTCCTGACACCATTTTAACATCAGAAACAGAAAGTTAAATAATATATTTACCAGAGTTGCTATAACATTTTCTCAAAAAAATTACAAATCTGGTTGTTGTTTTGTTTTGTGAATCACGTTCCACGAGCTGGCCGACAGATTTCACCTTCAGGATTTGAAAATTCGGGCTAAATGTGTCGCTGTAGGGTGCTTAAGGTTAAGAAAGGTTCGTGTTGGACCGCAACGTGGAAAATTGTTCTTGTTCTTTGTTTTATTGCTAGTTATTTATTTTTAACATTGATAGTTAGGATTCTATAATAATCTTTATACTTAATTCCATATTCATCACTATTAAATATTATAAATATCTCTCTCAAACACTATACATTGATCTACAGTAACTGAATCACTAAAGCTTTAAAATTTGTCCTTTTTTGAATCATAATCCATGAAGAAATATTGAAAAATGGCAGCACTGAAGTTAGGCCTACACAGTTTGCCTTGCAAAAGTGAAAGTCGAATAAATTACGATTGCATATTTATATCACTGCAGAAAACTAAGGAACAGTCACTATAGCACACACTTACTATAAGAATATGATGGGAAATAAACATGGATGATTGTTTCCATGACTACAAATGGCTACCGCGATGTAGACATTTGTCGACAGTGGGTTTCTATCGCTAGATTACATTTGTAGAGTTTGGATTGCTACAGGTTATGGAGCTAGGCCAGTCAGAGCATTCTATGTGTGTTTCTTCTGTGTCTACTGCCAGTATGACTTAGAAGTCTGACGTGAAGCTGCAAGAGATAAGCAACATTTAGGAATAAAAATGGAGTTATCACAAAAACAGAACAGGAAGTCAGTTACCACATGCCGAAAGGCACATTGAATAGGAAATGGGAGCAATAATGGGTGTGTCTCGAGTGCCATAATGATCTGATGACTAACACGTACCTTTCGCATGGTATTGCTGCATCAATTTAAACTTCTACAGGAAGAGGGTTGCCCAACCCTCTGTCACTCCTTATGACATGCATGGCAGACATCATTACTACTTCTTGTTCATTCTTGCAATACTAAGGAATTCCCACTAAACAAGTCCTAAAGCAATTGCCCATGGTGAATTTTGGAAACTCACAAATTTGAGTTTAGGATATGCATGGCCACTTATTTGGGGTTGATTAATGATGGAAAAAGTGGCATCTTTTACTATTGTTCTTTGGTGAAAATATGCTCTGAATCACGTATTGTACACTAAGATGGTAAAATAATTAAGGCTCAGGTTTAATTCTGACTTTTATCTAGCAGATCAAGCACAGGATTTCAAAATGAATTTAATAGATGCAAGATGTTCTATGCAAAATATTCCCTTAGTCTTTTTTACGAGCAAAATTTAACACAAATTTCCTTTGTGAACAGAAGAAGCTAACAACGCTTTATCTTCTATATATCTATCTATTCACTAAACCCTTGTCTTTCAGCGTCAGAGGTAGGTGAGTTCTCTGGGGATGGCCCTCATGTGTGCTGCGTATATTATGGAATTTGTTGCCTCTTTTTTTCGGTGGTCCATCATTTTCGAGGTTGGCATCTATGTCTGCCTTCACTGTTATCTGTGTAGCATAGCTTGCTGTGGTATGCTGTCTGGTGGTAGTCTGCTGAAGTGTGCAAACCATTTGATCTGTTGGCTCTTAATATACTCCAAGACTGGGGTGGTGCTGGTTCTTTGTCTAATGCCCTAATTTCTCACTTTGTCTCTATTCCTAGGATTCTGCGTATGCATGCCATTTCAGCTGTCACTAGTTTGCATTTGTCTTACGCTGTTGTTATCCATGTGTGGCATTGGTAGCACAACATTGACATAATAATATTTTGAATAGTGTTATTTTGGTGTATAAATCGACATTTTTGTTTCTGAAGATTGGTACGCTTAACCTGGGAGCCGCGTTAGCGCAGTGGTTAGCGCACTGGCTTCGCATATGAGTGGTCCTGGGTTCATTCCCCAGTTGAGGCGGAAATGTTTTCAGATCGCAACGGCTCCCAGGTCGACCCAGCCTTAAATGGGTACCGGATTAATCCGGGAAGTAAAGACTGTGAGGGAGAGGAGATGGCTACCGCCCTCATTTGCAGAGCCTGTGAAATGTGAGATCGCTAACATCTCACACCCCTACGGCATTAATAAATGCTATGGGTTACTTTACTTTACGCTTTACCTTGATAGCCAAAATATCTTCTTCCTCTGTAAGATCCTCTACAATCTCCACAACTTCAGCCTTAGCTTCACTGATAAGATCCAGTAATGCTTTTTTGTCCTCATAGTTTTTGATAAAAGGATGCTGAAAAACAGAATGAGAATTTAGTGATACAAATGGTAATAGACACTAAAATTCATTGACAACAAACTTACAATGTATACTACAAATATAAAATACATTCTTAACTATTATATACATAGTCATCATTTGATACCAAGTAATGTAGGGTCAATAATGCACATTGGTTCTTCATGACACAATCAAATTGATTACCTCGTTAGTGAAACAAACACAACCTAAGTCGGATGTGTTGGACCATTGGTGCAAATAAAATGGCAACACAGCTCATTTTCATTCTCTGGACTATATGTTGCTGCAAATTCAATATGACCACTGCCATGCTACAAGAGAGCTCAGCGAAGTTTGATTGAGCGTTGGAAAAAAATAAGTGAGATGATAATGCACATTGTCTTGTCATCTCAAGATATGCCCCAAGTGAAGCCTTCCAAGTATATACAGTATATACTCAATCTAAAGCCAATTTTTTTCTTCAAAAATGTCAATGGTAAAAAATGCATGGGGGGGGAGGGTGTGTGTGTGTGTCGGTTTATGACCGGGTGAGCTTATTATCCTGTAGTCGACAATTTGTATACTGGTAATTTTGACAGCATACCACAGCTGACTGTGTTATTCTGATGTCACATTGAGAGCGCTAACTTACCGGTATATTCCTGTTTCTGCGCAGATGCAATGCGCAATCGTTTGCCAAAATTTTATTGCCATTATTTATGAAAGAACCAATGTAAGAAATAGCATTATATTGTAATCTTGAAAATGAATAGTGAAATAGTTCACCGTAAAAGAAAGAAATCTGCTTATGATTCATTATTTAAACTGAAAATATTCAGTTATGCTGAAGGAAGCAATAATTGTGCAGCAGCTTGTCATTTTTGTATTGATGAGAAACAAGTATGCAAGTGGAGGAAAAATAAAGTGTCTATTGAAGAAATTCCAAAGACCAAAAACAATGTTCAACAATGTGTGCGTTATTTCCCTGAATTGGAAAAAGATCTTAAAGATTGGATTGTCAAATGTCATCAAAATGGTTAAATTGTGACAAGATCTGGAATTCATTGGCATGCTATGCAAATGACAAAAGAAGCAAAATACAGGTTAGTCATACCCATTACTTTTGCTGCATCAGTTGGTTGGTGTACAAGATTTATGAATCGTCACGATCTATGCTTATGTCAGCACACTAAAATAGGATTATGTATTTTCACTTTTTCTGGTTTGTGACTTTCAAAATCAGGGGGAGGCTTATGATCGGGTGAGCACTGTTTTGTTTTTTCTCCTTCCAAAAAAGGGGTATCAGCTTGCAATCCAGTGGGCTTTAGAATGAGTATATACTATACATCATGTGAATCACATTAACACACATTTCGTGTCTCGTCATGATATGTTGTGAAAGACGTAATGTATTTTGAGATGGTATAAAATTTCATTACGCATGGTAAACATTATAGAAAGTTACTATGACTTCACAAGCAGTATTGAAACAGCCACAGTATAGTTTGAGAAAAAAAGGTTAATCATTGATAAATAGTGCTTTTCTACTCAATATTGCATTTGAACTGGAAAATGTCCAATACAATAGAAGACAAAGCATGAGATAGTTTAACTCTACCCTGAAAGATCCTGCTTTTGTTGATGACACTGCTCATCCGTCTTACCCCCAAAGGCAGAAGACACGAAGACAGAAAAAAGATTATCAATCCAACTGATATAGTCAAATGGTTGTACGGTAAAAGTAGATCCCATTTCAGCAACATGCTGGTGGAAAAGATAACTTTTCATGTACTAAGCCACAGCAACAACTAGCCGGGGTATACTATGGGGTTCCCATCCTCATAGCTGTCTTATTTTTTTTCACAAATTCATATTTTTTACAATATATATGTGTATTCTTATAAAAATGTCCATATTAGTAGTATTTAATGAAATTTAAGCTCCAAGTGACCTTTTTTTTTAAATTGTCCCATCAATGCGTGTGTGGAAGATAACAATGTCAGCATTAATAAAAATTACTGAAATTAGACACCTAATTTTTTTTCAGGTTTTTTGTTTTTCTCTTTTGGCACCTCGAAATCCATATCAATATGGAAAATCCATACTAAAGTGCGTTTATCAATAGTTGATAACCGATATTGTATATTATCTCCGTAATTACTAAGCGTATGGGCTTCATATTCTGCATGTCCCTAATTACTAAGTGTATGGGCTTCATATTCTGCATCAGCGTATCATTTCATAACCACAATAAACTTTAGTACACTGTAAATTAAACAATAAAAGAAATTTTGCCCCTGTAGCTGGATTCTTTTTTGAGAATTTGTGTTATTGTTGGTGGCTGTATTGAAAACGCGATAACTTTTTTTGTTGTTAGAGATATTTAAATAATATTTGTACATATAAAGAATTGAATACTACATATATTGGTGTAATTTTTGTACGTGTGTGTGTGATACCCGGTATATGAGAAAGTGGCAAAAACGCTTTTTGCACAAAAAACAAACAAATTAAAAGAAACAAAATGAAAAAAAAATATTTGATTTTTCATTTTTCTGAAGTGGGATCCCTGTAAAAAAGCCTAATTCTACAATATTTATGTGGTTTCATTGTCAAATCATCATAATATCACTGGTGAAAATGAATGAACCGTATAGATTTGCCAAAAATTGTTTTGTGAAGCTCTGGACATAGTCATATTTTGGATCGCTCCAAAACAGTTGATCTTTCAGCCTCTACATCACAAAAGCAGCATAATCAACTGTTTATTCTGCAGTGAAAACTAACTAACTTCCAATAATTCATAATCCAAATCCCAATCCATTATGATTTTACTGAAAATATGATACAAGTCTATAAAACCTGATTCACTTTCATCTGTTTGCCGATATGAACAGATGCATTGCATGCATTTCGCTATCACAACACCATTGAAGCTTCCCTGATCATAAACTGTGCGGAAAAAGGAAGTCAAACAGAAGAGCTAATTAGGATTGGTCAAATATGGTTACTTAATTAACGTATCCGGGATAATCACACGGTAATCAACATGGGATGCGAGCGCCTTTTAAATGTTGTAGAACTCACTAAACCAGAGTGTGCGTAAGGTTAAATATTTATGATTCATTATTATTTAGACTGAATGGATTTATTGCAGCAGTTGCTACGAATTATGTTTTTAAGATAGCAATACATGTTTCTTGATCGTCATAAAAGTAGACGGGTTTACAGTACAAATTACCATATTTTCTGTCAATGAGGGAAAAAGCATCTTACTTGTTTATTGGTTTTTTTTTCTCTCCAAATTTTCATTAGGTGTTAGGCAAAGTATAAATATACTTGCTAATTAAAAGCACAATAAAATAAGATGTTATCTGTGAGTGAATGATATTGCCGTGAAATGTCTTTCATGCGCGTCTTATCTTGTTTTGACATGATAAGATGCGCACGAAAGGCATTCATGCACCAAATAGCTCGATTTTGGAATGGAAATTAATTTTTCATGAGTGCTACATTAAGTAAGCGTTTGTGTTTAGAGATTTCATAGTTACATCTTAAAATAATAGCTAAACAACAGTTTTCTCAAAGGGTGTATCTCATATTCGATGTGTTTTTATTGTGGTGTCTTCAACATATAAAGTTTTTCCAATTATTTAGAGCATATCATAAAGCAGCATTTACAACTATATTATAACCATGCCTTTGAAAGTTAATTTTGTTACACTGAAAAGTATAGCTATTAGATTGTACAAATATTTTTAAGAGGCGCGACACGGTACTCTATTTCATAGTATTTCTAAGCCATTAAAAAGAACACAACATGTCATGGGTATAAACTGCAAAACATAATCAAGGTGGTTACGAGAAGATATCCGTAATTTTACAAAACCAAAAGAAAAAAGAGGAAGAAAAATATTGTAGATAACTTCGATTAGGAAATGATTAAAAGAGCAATGCATAGACTTTTGGATTGCAAAGAAGCTTTAACATTTAAAAAATTGAAAACATATCTAGAGCAGAACAATGCCATTCACAATTCGAAAACTAAATTACGGAATTCTGTAGGGGGGTGCTGGATTTCCATTTCACAAATATACATGTGGCAGAAGCATCATTTGTGAGAAACCTCATTTAGTAACTATCAGAAGTAAATATTTGAGACAAATTAGTACATTGAGTAACGGAATTATGATATTGTATATATACAAGAAACATGGATGAATGAGAAGAAATGAACACACTAATGAAAAGAAATGGTAATCTATAGATGGAACTATTCTTGAGACTAACGGGAATTGAACCAGTCCGTTCAACGGCACCAACTCGCCTAGCAACTATTGAACACGCGTTCTTCCGTACTTGACTAACCGCATCTCCAAAAAAAGATGTGATTTCATCGCCTTTCAAACCGTGCACACAAAGTCACCAGAACGGACCGATCGAGACAAGGACTATTACAACAACAACAAACATCCCGTACAGGTATTGAAATATCCTCAGTAACAACAAACATATAACATAATATCTGTATTAGTAATACAAGGGCCGATAGGTCTTCTTGTAAACATGGATAACGTATATAGACAATACAATTTTGCTTCGAGTAATTGTTTATACAAGTAAATATAAGTAGGAAGCCAGAGGACAATTTTTTAAAATTCTTGAGACTAACGGGAATTGAACCAGTCCGTTCAACGGCACAAAATCGCCTAGCAACTATTGAACACGCGTTCTTCCGTACTTGACTAACCGCATCTGCAAAAAAAGATGCGATTTCATCAAGCCTTTCAAACCGTGCACACAAAGTCACCAGAACGGACCGATCGAGACAAGGACTATTTCAACAACAACAAACATCCCGTACAGGTATTGAAATATCCTCAGTAACAACAAACATATAACATAATATCCGTATTAGTAATACAAGGGCCGATAGGTCTTCTACAAACATCTTCTACAAACATTACTAATACGGATATTATGTTGAATGTTGAATATTGTTGAATGTGAAGATAAGATCCCTACATCTGCATCTACTAAGGAAAAGATAAAAATATGGCTTTAAAAAGAACATATTCCATTTACTGAAATGCACTTGAAAATGGAGTTAATATTGTTGGTAAAGAATGCACACAGAGCAAAGAATTTCCACACTGATAAAATTATAGAGGAGCATGAACATATATGTGTAAGATTACAACTGTACCATTCACAGTTAAATCCAATGTAATTTGTTTGGGCTAAATTAAGAGAGCAATGGCAAAAGAAAATAAAACCTTTAAACCATATTTATGTTCAGAAAATTGCATATACTATGCTCTCCACCATTGACAAAGAATTCTGGATAAAATGGGACAACAAGACCATATTGACAATTGCTAAACGTAGTAAGCTGTTGTGATGTTGTGATTTAGTCATTTGATGAGAAATGAAGTTCTCTCTAAAACAATCACATAGAGACAAGTAGAAGATGTACGGAGAAGAGGTTGACAACATATGGTCTGAACTAATAATATTAAAGGCTGGAGACTTTGGAATTTCTCCACATTGTAACATGAACTCAAAAAATATTTTACTTGAAGATTCCAGAATGTCAACACTAGTACTTAGAATGTTCATACTAGGATGAAAATGATGATGACTATGTAAGTACAATTATGTTTATATTTATTTTAAATTCACAATAATATAAATAATACTACAATTTCAGAAAATTTTAACTGTTAACTTTATATCTCGTTACATATAATCTTAATATAATCTAAAACTCTTATACGCAATAATAACCTCCCCACTAGTGCTGAGGCTATTTGTATCGATGTCCCACTGAATATATATCCGATTTCCTTGACAGTATTTTCCAACCCTTAGTGGAGCAACTGCCTTCCGTTTTAAAAGATACTAAGATAATTAATGCTAAGTTAATCAATACTACAGTACAGTTAATGCTTTAACTATATTTTCTTCTGTTCAGTTGTCTTCTGGCTGAATTTATCATCTGTTCTTACTTGATGTTAGATCTTTATATACTTCTATACCCCATTCAGATGGTCTTGGGGCTTTGCAATTTTTTTCTAGATAAGAACCCCCATCCCTTTGTAACCACTCCCACTCTTATCCGCCTTGTTGAACTGGTGCTTACGCTCAACTTTTTTTAATTCGATGGGCACTTTTTTTTAATCAGATCAGTGGTGTTGCAATGTTGTAAGTGACAGAATTCTCATACCTAGGAAGCAATACAACAACAGACGGCAGGAGCAGCATAGAAATACATAATAGATGTAGTAAAGCATACCAAGCCCTAGGACAAATGACACCTATCTTCAGAAACATAAATATAGATTTAAACACCAAAATAACACTATTCAAAACAATTATTATACCTACGCTGTGTTACCAATGCCAAACATGGACAACAACAGCACAAGATAAACTAAGCTTGTGACAGCTGAAATGGCATGCTTGTGCAGAATCCTAGGAATATCACTAAGAGACAGTAAGAAATGAAGACATTAGACAAAAAACCGGTACCACTCCAATCTTGGAATATATTAAGAGACAACAGATCAAATGGTTTCTACACATCAACGGCTACCATAAGACAGCATACCACAGTTAGCTATGCTACATAGATACAGTGAAGGCAGACCTAGAGGCCGACCACGAAAACAATAGACCACCGAAATAAAAGAGGCCACAAACTCCACAATATATTCAGCACACAAGATAGCCATCTCCAGAAAACTCTTCTACCCCTGACACTGAAAGGCAACAAAGGGTTTAGCGAATAGATAGATAGATATATAGTGGTGTTGTTGCTATAGGCGCTAAGATGGAACCCAGTTATGTGTGTCTTTTCATGGGACATCTTGAACATCAGGTTTGGGAGACTTATGAAGGTCCTTTTCCATTTCTATTTCATAGATAAATTGATGATGGCATAGATATAACTGACATGCCTGAGTCATCATTGTCTAGCTTCATTAACTTTATTCACAATTTTAACTCTGCTATTCAATTCACATCTAACATCTCTAATACTGCTGTCAACTTTCTTGATATTATTGTCACTACTCATCCACATCACCTCAGAACATCTGTTTAATACAAACCTTAAACTTGTCCTTACTTTTCATCCACATAACTCTATTGTCCATCGAATCTTGTTCTAGCATTATTCCCTCTTCCAGTCTGATTCTGAAACATGCCGCTTTCCAGGACTTTCCTTTGGTTGCCTATAGGCATGACAAAAATCTTAATGGCATCTTGGTCCACAGTAACCTCAGGTCTTATGTTCCTGCTCACTTTGGAACTATTCATTGCTACACATGTCCCTATGTAGTTCAGATCCGTTCTGTTTCATTTCCAAAGGCCACTTTCACTACCAATGATGCCTTTAAATGTGAATACCATAATGTCATTTACATTATCATATGTAAATGTTGTGACAAAAAGTATATAGTGAAATGGTCTTATGATTGAGTAACAGCTTCTGTAGGAATCTTTATGCCACAAAACACACAGAGCCTACTTGTCGCTATTCATTTCAATGGTGATTATCATCATGGTGTCCTCGATATTCAGATTACTGCTCTCAGATCATGCACAATGGATGACAGATCCACTCTAGATACGCTCTTGAAAATCGATTAATTTTTAGTTTGGTAACCTCAAGCCTTTTGGAATTAACTCCAAACATTCATTTGTTTAAATTTCTGTTAGTGTGGTTCTTATTGTATTGCTACCCACGTTTTATTGGGTAATAATTTGTTATATCTGTTGTCATATCCCATCCAATTTTCAACAAAAAATGGAAACATCTGTTTCCATGACTAAATGTTTCCACATATATCATTGTCACCTTGAACTTTGTATTGTCTACATGTTACCTCCATATATCCACTAAGCCGCTAATATCTACATTTTGGAGAACCACTATGCCATAAGCCACTCAAATCGACATTTGTATACAAATTTACTATCATGAATTATAAACATCATGACGAATATAAAATCAAACGAAGTGTTAATATTTGCTGAACTTCCGATCACAAATAGGTCTATCTTTGAAAGCATGTGAAAGTCACAGACATTCATTTTGAATTTGAAAGATATTTTCATATAGACATTTTCAGTTTGTGTAAAATTTTGCAATTTTATTTGTAATAATGGAATCTAGGCCTCAATGTCTGACAGCTAGTCAAGCTTTGGAAATGTTCCAAAATACGCAAAATTCCAACATTAGCTTTGACGACAAGGACGATGATTTATTATTACAATATGATGAGTTTGATGAAAGTACTGACTCAGAGTTGAGAGGTGATGAAGCTGAGGGTGTGTTTCCTCAGCCATCAACTAGTGCTAGTACTAGTATTGCAGGTGAATCTAAAAAAAGAAAATATGCAGCTACAAGCAGTATCAAGCCTAGCACAGTTAACGATTCTAAATCTCAACAATAGATATGGAATGAGATGGACCCCATCACCAGAAACAAAAACTATAAATGATTTCACTTTTGATACAATATGCACATCACGATTGAAGGCACTTTTAGATGAGACATCTTCAGCATTAGATTGTCTCAGTCAGCTATTAAAAGCAGATAACATTTATAAT
The DNA here is from genome assembly GCA_034231615.1 of Meghimatium bilineatum. Lineage (NCBI taxonomy): Eukaryota > Metazoa > Mollusca > Gastropoda > Stylommatophora > Philomycidae > Meghimatium > Meghimatium bilineatum. The sequence goes on along the minus strand of CM067298.1, from coordinate 71,974,088 downwards.
TTAATCATTGATATCAATGAATATGCAGAGTTTAGAATCAATGAAAGGAAAAAAAGGCTGCTTCAATGACTGACATCAAGATCTGTATTTAAATCTTGCAAGAATGTAACCCGAGATGAAATTTATCGATTTTTGGCATGGTTGATTGTTGTTGGCTTGAATAAGTGCCCACGAATAGGGTATTACTGGACAAAGACACCAGCATTTTGGTACACTCCATATTTCTTTCAAATCTTTCCTAGTAGGGAGAGATTTGAAGCAATTTATCATTCTATGCTTCATGTAGGTGATGTCGGAGTACAGTCAAAAGAAAAAATGTAACCTTTTCTGAAAGCTTTGGTCACGAGGTTCTAATCTTTCTTCTACACATTTAAAGATTTATCCATTGATGAAATGGTAATTGGATTCAAAGGAAGATGGAAACATAAGTAATATAATGCTTCTAAGCCACATAAGCATCATATAAAATCTTTTGGTCTATGTGATAGTGCGACAGACTATACATGAGATATACTCCTGTATTTTGAAAAGCTGATGTATGCTCTGAAACTGACAAAGATGGCCTTCAACTGGTAAAAGTTGTTCAAACTCTGTTGAAGGATATACAGAAAGGGCACACTGTGTATGCATAAATATACTACACCGCCATGCCAGTCATCAGTTACTAAGTGGACCGAAATATAAATTTTACCAGCACTGTAAATTCCTCCCATAAGGATCTTCCACCAAATTTGAAGTCCTCACGGATACAGCATAAACAAGCAAAGTGGTTTCTTGATGAGACTAAAAAAGGTTATGTGCGTGGCATGGCGTGACAAGAAGAAAAGAAACAGTGCATCTTGGCTTCTACAGCAACAACAGAAGAAAATGTCCCGGACCATGATAAGCCACTTGTTATACATATGTACAACAAATCTATGAATAGTGGTGAAAAAGCTGATGAAAATATTGCTTACTATAGCAATTTTGAGCGTCGCTCAAAGGAATGGTGAAAAAGATCTTTCTGTTGCTGCTTGAAATTGCACAGCACAATGCTTTCATCTTGTACAATCGCAATAATATACAAATAATAATCGCAATAAAATCGAAATAATACATCCATGCAAAATATGAAGCCCATTCCATCAGTAATTACAGAGATAATAGACAATATCTGTGATCAACTATTGATGAACGCACTATAGTTGACACCTATACATCCTTGCTGTCTTTACCTCCTCTAACTGATGCGTCAGGGACCCATTAACAGCGGGGTCAACCGGGGGAGCGGTTCTATCAGGAGAGAAATCAGACTTAGATTTCTTTTTGTCCAGACATGGTTTCTAACCTGAAACACAGTAACCCGGTGAATAGTAAAGAAGCTCACTATAAACTAGGCTAATGTGTTCCTACAAATGGTTGGAAAAAGATAAAAATAAACTAAATAATAACTAAACATAGTTACTCCAACAGGTAAAATTTGATTACAATAGTTATACAACTTCATTTTGAAAAGTGAGTGGTGATATCTACCATAAGGGTGGAAATAGATAATACAAAAGCAGACTGAATAAAGCACTATTTTCTTTTCTTTCTTTTTGATTTATTCCCTTTTATGCCTTGCAGCCTCAGGGGTAAAAGAGTTCTCCAGAGATGGCTTTTTTTGTGTGGTTCACATGTTTGTGTGCGATGACTTTTATTTCTGTAATTCACCATTTGCAAGGACTGCTTCTGACTACGTAGTCATCGTGCCTATAATAGTAATGCTTATTGAGAGGCACTGTCTGATGGTAGTCTGGAAGCATGTGAAAACCACTTAATCTGTTGTCTTCTGATGTAATCATTTCTCATTCTGTCTCTTATTGTTACTTCGGGGAATCTACATAGACAAGTCATTTGGTGCAGGATGGTGGTTGCTACCTTGCAAAAATGCAAGTAAATTTTGGTGTTTCAGTGCTTTCTAAATGTAATATGTGATTTCTTTTTTAATGTGATAGATTAGAACAACCATTTAAACAACATTGTGACAGGTCTAGAAAAACGACAGTGTAAAACGAAAACAAAAACGAAGGAAATATGTAGAGGTCTCAGCAGATGACATTCAATACACATCATTTCCACTTTCTTGAAAATCAAATAAATGCAGCAGCAGATTTATGAGGGTGTTTCAAATGAAAACCTTATTGGCATTAAATTATAATAACAATGGCATAGTCTTGTAAACTTTCAATGTTGTTGTTAGCCTTCAGAACAAGGATCCTGAAATGTCGGTATATATAAAAAATATAGCTTCACCAAGATACCAATTTTTCGGTATTTTAACTTCAAAAAATAGTACTTCCCATTAATTATTATTGATTAATTGATTTGAAGCATTTTACTGACGTCACGATGTACCTTGTGGGATAGCTTCATAAAATGGAGTACACATTTCAACATATCGTCAGTAGAGATATTATTTTAAACCAAAATAACGTGCTAAAACTCAGGATTTTTTTGTGCATTCAAAAACAGCTGAACAAGTTGTTGAGTTTGATTATTCAAAGAACAATGAATTAGATTCAGATGGTGACTATTCTGAAAGTGATATTGAAATAGACTAGGATCACTTCAACATTGTTTGTAAGTAAGTCTATAAATTACGACAGTTGTAGTAATGTTGGTTGAAAACTATCTTCTTCCTCTGTAAGATCCTTTAGTGTTAGTTGTCTGTCTACTCACACTGTCTGTTAGTTGTATTCCAAGATATACAAGTATTAGGTCTGTTGATTATCCTCTTCGCACATCGGACATGTCCATAGGAGCACAGATCTCCGCTTCAGTAAATCTCTCAGGGTATAATGGATGATGGTACCAGTTCTATTTTGGTTCACTGCATTTTTTTAAATCTTTGTCGGTGGTTCTCTACAGGCCACGCCAATCCTCACTCCTAATTTGCGCATTCTCGATATTGACTCATGCTAATTCATCTCAAAATTGTGAGGACTCACAAAGAGCAATTAATATGTATGCTCAGTCCATAGGCTGACCATCTGTTGTGGTGGTGAGGCTAGCTAATTTGCCGGCCCATTCGTTTCCCTCCACGCCCACGTATCCGAGGACAAAGATAAGCGTGAGTTTTCGTTGTGATGCCCGCATTTTAGCTCTCTCTAATGACTCCACCCATTCCCTACAGACATCACCTGTTTTGACTTTCTGAATCATATTCATTGAATCACTTAGCATGCACGCATGGCAGTAGGCTTGCCATTCTAGCCAATTAAGTGCCTGCATCACAGCAAATATATCCATTGTAAGACTGGTTGTTATTGCGGTAAAGATACTACTGGCTTTGTGTACTGTTCTACCATTTGATCTGGCAGTAAAGGAATATGTGCATCAATGGTGACAGATGACCAACATTTGAAAATAACAGCATCTGTGTCATCAGTATTCTCGCAGATTAGTGCCTTGACCTCAGCATCCACACTCACAGGGCTGTTTTCTGCACGCTCTATTGAGTGTAATGACAGACTTGACGCCCTCTTGAAAGACCGTAGGAATAGGTATCCATTCTTCGCCAGGAGTTATGTCTTCTGGGGCACAGATATGTTTAACAGTATCCTCAGCCCAATCCATCCACGATTTGCCTCTCTTTAGGCTGCTTCCCTTTATACGAGGAGAGCTCGCTGTGTAGTAGATGGTCTATGTCAGAACTCACTCTGATGTATGCACACGCACACCACATATCAATTCTATGAGATATGCTCAGAAAATCAAGGAGAAATCTCATAGTCACACAAGGTGTGTCCCTTATGCAAACAAGGATGATCTGCATCACTTCATTTTGAATTCTCTCAATCTGTGTGTGCCTGGTGGTGATAGTGGCGCCTGCATATTCAATGGCGGGGAGGATAAGAGCCTGATATAAGATTACGAACTGTGGTTGTTTAGTGTCAGCCGTTGGCATCACTCTCAGAGCTGAAAGTCCATTGCAGGCTCTTTGCAATAATATGATCAACTTGTTCCCCGAAACACAGACTACTATGAAATCGCACGCCCAGGTATTGTAAGGATGAGGTCCTGATCACATTGTACCCTCTCATCACCACCGTCTGTGTTGCCAGACTTTATAGACTGATTGTTAAGAGAAAAACCATGTCGCTGCAGCCTTCTCTTGGTTGATCAGTGTCCCTGAATCATCACACCAAGGGGTCATCACACCAAGATATACAGGTGTTCCTTCTTTTGTTAATATTTCACCACTCATTTTCAATGTTGATAGATCATTTGGCTGTTTTGTAACTCCGTGAGAAAATAGTGTAAGCAGTTTTCTTTGTATTGACTTTTAGTTTCCACAATTCACAATATACTGAGATTGTGAATAGAGCTTGATCTTTATTTTGTCAGGATAGGATATTTATCAGTAGTCCAGATGGCAAAGTTGTCAGCAAAGAATGCTTTGACACATTGAGATATTCCGCTAGATCAGGGGTTGGGAATCCATGACTAGCGAGGCATATGTGGCTCTATTGATGGCTGCATCTGGCTCGCAGACAAATGTTCGATTATAAGAAAAATGTTTCTTTACTCCTTTGATCAACATATTATGCCCGAGCATTAAATGATCGCCAGTTTAAAACACTGCTTGAAGATGTTGGAAATAATTATCCTGGTCTGCTTCTGCACAGCAACGTGCGTTGGTTGTCTAGGAGGAAGTTGCTCAGCCGATTTGCGGCTTGTCTGAGCGATATCCGGACTTTTCTTGAAATGAATAATGTCGAGCATCCCGAGTTAGCTGACACTGTGTGGCTCCTGAGTTCTATTATCTCGCAGACATGACTGAACATCTAAATCAGCTCAATGTGTCCTGTGTGTTGTCAGGACCCGAAAGGGGAGCAAAGAATAGCAACACTGTTTACCTTCCATGCATGTCGTACGAGGTGACTAAGGAGGTTATGGGATTGAGTTGGCTGTCCCATCCTATATAGGGTCAGTGACCCAAAGCCATGCTGAAGTCGGATGTGTCAGGCTGAAAAGCGCAGATATCGCAGCAATGCTGTAAACCATGACACAATGCATTCCGTTCTCCGAACTACATCCTGCTGATCTGCAGGAGTTTGAGAACGAACGCAGAAGAAGAAGCTCAATGTGAAAAATGCAAGACGTGCTTTGGAGAATTTCGGGAACACACCCGTCTTTTTAAGTTTATCACCTATCCACACGAATGTGCAATGGACAGCACTGACCTGAGTTGCATCCCCGGTGTCTTCGTCAAAGATTTTGATCTCCAAGCTGCTGACCTGAAGGCCTAAGACATGTGGGTGAATAAGTTGAAGTCACTGAATGAAGATTTCCCGCCGAAGACGGATGTGTCAGGCCATTGGCGCAAATAAAACGGCGACACAACGCATTTCCATTCTCTGGACTAATCCTGCTGGAAATGTAGTAGGACAATTGTCCTGCTACAAGAGAGATCTGGCGGGAGTTTGAGTTTGAGAATGAACGCTGAAGAAGAAGAATGAAGATTTGGAAAGACTTGCAAGCAGAATTGCGAGCCAACAAAAGTGGGCAGAAAAAAAATTAAATTAAACACGCAGACCAGCTGATTGTCAAAACTTAGAACGCGCTGCAGTGTGTAAGTATTACTGTACTGACAATGTTTGGCTCTACATATGCATGCGAGCAGTCTTTCTCACATCTAAAGAACATTAAGATCAACCTGCGATCACATTTAACGGATGGAAGTCTCAACGCATGCATGAAGCTTAACCTCACCACTTATCAACCAGACTACATAGTCATCAGCAAAGCCATGCAGCGCCAGAAGTCACATTAATGGTAAGAAATACTCATTATTGATTAGCAACAGCATTAAATGTTATTAAAAAGAATTCAGATACATAATTATTGTACTTTTACTTGTACTTGAAATTACACAAAATGAACACATTTACTTGAGTTTTTAGTTTTAAACATAACGTATGGCTCTCACAGAATTACTTTTCAAAATATGTGGTGTCCATGGCTCTCTCAGACAAAAAGGTTCCCGACCCCCGCGGTAGATCATCAATGAAAATAAGGAAGAGTGCAGCTTAGAGGGGAGTCTTGAGGCAGTTGTCACCCAGTGTTAAAGGTATAAGAAGATCCTTTGAAAAATCCAGAAATAGCAGATATATTATGGGGTAAAAAGGAAAATTTGCAGTTCTAAACCACTTAAAGTGACATGATAGTATCGAAAGGCTGATTCTAGAGGGCAGAGTGACAGACAAGAGAAGAAGAGGAAGACCAAGAAGACAATGGACCAGCGACATTGAAGAATGTATACACATGTCTCTGGCCAATGCATGCCTGCTTGCCCAGAACAGAGAGGCATTCAGGGTATCCATGACAAAGACAACGTTCTGGAAAGAATATGTCACGATATATATAAACCAGGTAGACAAATATGTTAACTCTCTCACAGAAGCCATGAAAGAAGCTCTATTAGAATCAGCAGTTCTTGTTTGCAATTAGTGTCTAACTACGAGGCGTGTTCAAATGAAAACGGGACTTGTTACACCACGCGTGATAGAGCGCACTGATATTGATGACATTTTGCACTAGTAATGAGTATCCAATAATTTACATACGGTCACGTGTTCATCTTCCCAGCATGCATATGTGCTGCAGAAGACTGTTAACAATATGGCGGGTGTGATTCCGAACCCGTCCAAAGTGAATCAGCGTGCTGTGATCCAGTTTCTTTCATTTGAAGGATGTCAAGCAGTAGACATTCATCGGAGAATGAAGGCAGCATATGGTGACAAATGTTTGTCGAGGACCAGAGTGATGGAGTGGGTGCGTATGTTTAAAGACGTCGCAAAAATTGTGCAGGAAACATTAGCAAAGAAGAATTGGGAAGTTCTTCATCACCCAGCCTATAGTCCCGATTTATCCCCGTGTGATTTCCATTTGTTCGGACCGTTGAAGAAAGCACTAAAGGGACAGCGATTCAACAGCGACGCAGACGTGAAGACAGCGGTGACCACATGGTTCAGAGAACAGCCACGCAACTTTTTCTCGGACGGCATTCGACGTCTACCTAACAGTGGGATGCTTGCCTAAATGCATACGGAGATTTTTTCTGATGAACCCAGGTGCATTCTTATTCACAAGTGGTTGCTTTGTTCAATTCCGTTGAAAATATTAAATTGCGTATGATACTTTTTAAATAAATCCACAAGTCCCGTTTTCATTTGAACACGCCTCGTATGTATGTTATGGTTAATTGATCTAATTATATTAATAATTAATCAATAATTAATTCAAATATTCATTTTTTAGGGTTAATGGGTAGGGTTAGTTATGTTTTACATTACTAACCCTAACCCTAAATATATTTATATTTAAATTAATAAATGATAAACATAAACTGATAAACATAGCCAAGGGAAATAATCAAATAGGTAGGCACTAATTCCAAATCAGCAACAGAAACATTAGGAACAAGAAGAATAATGTACAAACCTTGGGTAACAGATATTGTGTGACAAACGTAGGGAAATGAAAAAGATTAAGAAAGAGGTCCCTGAAATGGCAGAGCATTATAGCAAAATAAACAATAATATCAGAAGGAAAATAAAACAAGCAAAAGAAGTATGGCTAGAGGAACAATGTAAAATCATTAATGCAGGATTTAAACACGGAAATAGTAAGATGTTGTTTCTTTGAGAACCCCAGGAATTGCAAGCGACTAGCTCTTACTTCCTACGTACAATGGGGAGGTTTATGAGCTTTCCTTCATATCCAGGAGGCTTCACCTTTCGGCTTGGTGCAATGCATATTTGGAGGAGCCTTCTACTCAGGGGGGCACATGAGATGAGACTAAGCAAGCTGATATTTTGTTGGGTCATCCATTGTTTGTCTATCCCCTGATTAGGTGCTTCACAGCCAGCGAGCTGTTCCTCATGTAGAAAGACCATTTCATTACCACACTTATGTGCCTAGGTCCCAGACCTAATTTCTTCTGTATGAGTCGTGTTGGGTAACGGCAACGGTCGAATTAGACTAGGGTTGATACTACTTCCTAGACATGGCGCTGATTTGCACTTGCCTCGTTCGCTTGAAATGGCCTTTTAATCCATCGTCAGACTCGGTCTGTGCATTTTGACTCTTTGCCAGTGCGCATATTACCCAAAGAGGTAGGTAAAATACAAATCTCAGGCGAGGGGCTTGGCAGTGTACCTTGGGTACGAACCCAATTCTCTCCGTATGAACCGTGTTGGGTAACGGCCGACAGTCAAGATGGGATAGGTTTGCAGTACTGTTAGAGACTTGCACCCCCTACATTCCCCCCAGTGTCCAGATTCCAAGTCTCAAAACTGCATCGGTCAGACATTTGAACAATGCGCTCCCCGACATTTGTTCAGTGCTTGTCCTTTGTGCAATGGGAAGCAGTATTCAAGGCTTTATTCCATACCCAGGAGTGCATGTTCAAGTTGCCATGTCCAATACCTGAGTCATGACTCCTACTTTGAAAGGGGTCAATTATGATGGGACATGTCAGCTTTTGTGTGTTCTCAAACATGAACAGCACATAGTCAGTCGATCTCGTGCTGGACCATTGTAGCTTTGTTGTCACTGAATCGACTCACGTACACTACGCTGACCTCTAGCATGTCTAACCTTTTACAGGTGGTGTGTACTCTTAGATCACCATTAGGGACATTGACACTCGTCGTTCCTCCAATGTTTCTGCTTTTTAAGCCACCCAAGTCGAAAAGTACAGATGCCTTACATATGTTAGATGTAATGGTGCAGAGGTTTTAGAGATATTTCCTATCTCTCTGCAGGCAATTCTCATTCCATCTACAGCATCCACATCCACAGACACAAGCCTAAAAGTGTTAGCCAGAAATACAGCAAGAGCCGCTGTATTTCTATTTCCAGGGTGCACCACAAGGGGGTACTTTTAGGAACTTGGTTATCGAAAAAATACTCAATTAAACAAAAGTTATAGGCAAAAGATGGACAGATTATTGCAAAGAGATATATAACTATACTCACTATGATTCTCACTATACTAAATTATAGATTTCTAAACTAAGCAATAGTAATAGGGAATGCAGAAATTCTAGTAGATGTAATCAAAGAGGTCATACAAACATTGAAAGAGGGAAAACACTTGATGTAGACAACATTCCAGCAAAATTCTTGAAATACAAGGGGAATTGTCTATTGTCTGTCCCCAGGTGAACGATGGTTGATCGTATTCACACTTCAGCTTTAGGTGGGAGTTTCAGCTGTTTTTCCAAGGCCAGATGTGTCACCTTGGTTGCATTAAGTCCATGTTTGTTCAAGACTATCTTGATGTTTCCTATCCACTGCTTTCTTGGTCTACCTTTGACCTTATGTCCAGATATTATTTTGTTATATGATCTTACGGGTATTTGGTTTGGGTTCATTCTCATAAGGTGACCAAACCATTTTACTTGCTGTCTTTCGATATGCTCCATACATGATATACCAATTCTTTTCCTTATTTATTCATTTATTTTATTTAGTTTAGTAACAATCACAGCTTTTCTTAGGCACTTCATTTCACGTAACAATTCTCCTCTGCAGCAAGGCTGTTAAGGACCATGTTTGACATTGGTAGCAGTGTGTTGGTAGATATTATGTGTCTTTTGATTTTCATCTTGATCTTTGGATGAAGAAATAATGGTGAAAGTTAGTATCTCAGGGGGAATGAATGTGGTAAATACTATGACTAAAATCTGCCAGAATATATGTAGCAGAAAACAATGGTCTGATGAATAGACACAATCACTAATGATACCTATTATCAAGAAAGGAAATTTGAAAGTGCGTAAGAATTACAGAACCATTAGTCTTATAATGCACCCAAGTAAAGAATAATGTATCAAAGTGTCAACAAGCAGATATGAGTACCATAATGTACAAAATATACTGACAATGGATTGAAGATGTATTGAGCATAGGAAAACTAAGTCCATCATGAAAATAGATCTAAGATGTTAGTTAGTTAGTTTCTTTCTTTCGTGCCACGACACATAGGGCAGAGGTTTTGGTTCTCAATATGATGCGGTCCGATGCCTGCAGCTTTAGTTCCTGGATGGTCTTACAGCCTATTAATTCCCCTTCTTTAAGAATGGTGTTTTTAAGGGCTGTTTTAGGTCTTCCTCTTTTTCTTTTACCCTCAGGTGACCACATAAGGGCTTGTAAAACGTGGCCAAGGTATTTCCATTAGATCTAAGATGGATACCTGATAAAGGTGTTAAAGTAAAAAACAAAGAATAGTGAAGGGAAATAAACCATATATCATAAAATGTCTCCTGACAAAGAAGAATGGTGTACTTTTGATACTGTTCTAAGAATTACATGCATCAAAAACTGATACTAAAGATGAATAATCGATTGTGCATGTTTATACTGTAATATGACCACAACATCTTACCATACCTGCAGAAGCTCATGGGCTGTGGCCCGGAACTCTACATTTTTAACCAAGCATTTCTGCACAAAGTCCCTGAAGTTATTAGACCTGAAGACAAGAAAACAGTACCATGAAATGCAAAACAGTAAAATAATTTGTACATTTAATTACTAAATGTCAGTTTTGATTTACAAGAAAAACCATTGTAGGTATTGGCAAAATAATTCTACTATATACTAAAAGTAAGTAAATAATTGGTACCTACGTTGTTGATCTACGCACACAAATAAGTAACACTACCACTAGCAAACACACATGTGGTTGCGTCTGTGGGTCTCACCAATGGCCCACTAGACATACCATCCATGCAACAGAAAATCTTAGTGGATGACATGCCGTTATATTGAGGTTATCTTCTTATAGAAGCCTCATGGCATGTCATCTATACAGTTATGATTTTGTTTTGTTGTTGAAATGTTTTTTGATGTTTGCCAGAATATATATGTATGCACCCTCTGTGGTTGGGAGGGAGCCAGAGATGTACTGTGCAGCACTGAGAAGGAGGAAACTGACATCACTGTTTTTTCTATGGCTGAGGCCCATCATAGAGGCACAGTGACTCAGGACGTGACAATCCTTTTAACGTGAACATTTGGTTGCATGCCTGGAGCAATAGAGAAGTTCGGCATAACCAGTAGTCAATTGGTGGCGGGGAATGAGCACAGTGAACCCTATCTTGGCTGCAGTGGCTAGAAGCAGTGCATAGGTTGAAACCTACCTGATACCTTCCTGGAGGTGTGATAGTTATTCTCTGGCTCTGTCCCTGGGTGGGCCGAAAATCCACAGACTTCCCAGCAATATAATACCATCTAATGGCATTAGGATGCCATCTAATGGCATTAGGTCAAAGGGCATGAGCCCATGGACCGCTGGATCATCAACCAACCAGCACTAGCAAACACCATTTTCTGTTCACCGCCACCCAAACTAATTAAAGTTTGAAATGTTCAGAATATCTACTGCATTCATTCTCAAACTCCTGCAAATTAGCAGGATATAGTCCGGAGAATGTTGGCACTGTGTCATGGCTTACAGCTTTGACCATATATGGATGGTACAGCCAACTCCATCCCATAACCTCCTCAGTTGCCTCGCACAACATGCATGGAAGGTAAACAGTGTTGCTATTCTTTGCTCCCTTTTCAGGCCCATCAACACACTGGCATGTTCAAATAGAAATTTAGCTGAAAGAAACAAAATAGGTGTAATGAACAGAAAATGACACTGAGCCATATGGGTGGTATAGTCCATCTACAAATTGGTAATCACTGTTGGAGGAGAATACCCTATCTAAGATATTTTTATTAGATCACATACATCTTTGGAATGCAACTTTTGACTCATGCTGCTGCTATAACATGATTTTTGTCTTTCTAAAATGTAAGTAGTTTAACATGTTTCCTCAATAACTTATAGACATATGCACCTCTCAATTGCATATAATATAAGATATTTTAAAAATTCATCCAAGTCTACCAAAGAAAATTACCCCGGTACTGCCTAAATACAATTTCATTGCTGAAGTATCATTTATATTTTTGGGGGCTTTTCATTTGCTGTGACAGAAAGTAAATATTGACCAATTGAAGACATGATACAAATTAAGCACATCGCAAAACTCAGCATTTTCGCTAACTAGCGGCAGGGCTACATTGTCACATGACACGTCTTATTTTAAAAACAGGTTTTTGTGTTTAAATAAAACTAGAAACTTTCAGTTCATGTTTCGCACAGGAATATAGCCCATGTTTCAAAATTGGAACACGATTTTCTGAGTGTAATAATTTTGTTTTATTTGAGATATCAATACAAATTGACATAATATATCCCTCATGTTGACACAATTATCTATTTATTGGTCACTCCAGTGTGCTGTCAACATAGTACCAATAAAAAGCACTGAAATAATCAGTTAGGCTAACAGAAGTGATGAAATAAGTGGCACAATAATAGCACACCACTAACCCCCAATGTTTTGTGGGAAACAATTTGAGCGGAAATCGTTGTTGCATCATTTAGTAGTCGTAACACACTATTCGTGAACACTATGACAAATCATAAAGTGAAAAAATGGCAGGAAACATTGTTTAAGCCAAATTCCACAAACTAAATGACGACGTCATCGTGGAATAAAATTGTCAGTCGCATGTGTTCCATCTTGCATTAGGGTTAGAGATTGCCTGCCCACACAAGCACTTTTAAAATCATTCTCCAGGACATTACAAAATATTGACCTCCAGATAATGTTTAGCAAGAAACAATCCTAATCCTAACATAAACCTCAATACTTAACCCTAACACCTATCCCTAACACTAACTGCTAATTCTAACCCTAGCCCCTAAATTTATCCCTAAGATCCACCCCTAAAGCAAGATGGAACACATGCTGACAATTTTATCCCACGATGACGTCAAAATGTAGTGTGTGGAATTCTGTTTATGGTTCAAAATTGCACACAATATGAACCAAAAAAACAATTCATTGGTGCGCAGTGGTTGGTCTGCTATCATTGTACCAAATAAGGACATTGAATTTCATTTGGTCTTTATTTTTTGAAAGAACATCAAAATCCCTGTATCTCAAATATAAGTTTGAAATTGTTGTTCAGTCAAAGTTATATCCCTTATTCAATGTGTGGTATTTTTTTATCTTTTTAATTTCTTATAATTTACATTCATATATAATTCAAAATGAGTTTGAAGTGAAAATTTATTACAATGCAGAATGTTACAGTTTTACTCTACCAGCATTTTTGTAAAGTCTAAGAAGGGTCATTTATTTTGTGATATTAATAACCCTAAAAACTAAACTCAATTGGATCTTAGTCTGGGTAGATAATATTTTTCCCGTTGTATAAAACAAGATTCAAAACATACTCATTTGCAGTCAAAATTCAGAGAAGAAAATTGAAAGTTGACAATTTTGACATAGATGTCATAAGAAAGGAGATATTGAAAATGTTTGCTAAAAATGAACGTGTTCCTCTTTAGAAATTAAAAGTAATTAGACATTCAATTTTGGAAAAAATGTTTGGATCATGTAAACTGAAGGAAGATGACTAATGGCACAGAGATGAATTACAATTTCTGCAAATATTTAAAAAATAATGATCTTTAACCTCGTATTGTTTACATGTCAATAGTGTATCTAGTGCCTCTGTGGTGGTAACATTGTTGTTACTGTTTTCATTGTTCTGTTTGTTTTATATATTCGTGAGAAAGACCTAATGGTTCATAACATTGAATATGTCGTGTATTGTCATTTGTATGTTTTCATGTTTACACCTCATAACCCCTTAGCAATATTCTGTTAGTTAGTCATTGGATCATCGCAATTGCACTCTGGACAAGTCCATAGGTGCTCAGATCTCAACTTGAGTGTAGCCGCATTACACGTTGACTGACGGTACCAGTACGCAGTTGATTGACCATCATTCTCTCTTACCCAATAGACTGTCATAATTTGTATTATATTTTGTATTAAATTTTGTATTAAATTTAATACAAATTAATACAAAATAGCAATAGTCTGTTGTGTTCAAGTGAAACTTTCAAAAACTCTGTCCTTCGTAAGTACTGTTGGTGTTCCATCTCACGTAGTATTACCTTATATTAAAAAATAATCAACTACTTGGAGTCATCAGATTCAAAAGTTTTTAGAAATTATTTCATGGACAGACATAAAGGCCCTCATAAAGCTCCTACATAAATAAGTGTATGGTGAGCATACCATTAGGTACATATACAGTGGCAACAAAATGCATCTCATCAAAATATCTGATAAAATAATACAGTAATGTAGCGCATTAAGAAACCCTGGGGTCTAATGATGACCAAAGGGCAACTAACTGCTGCATATTGCAGATGTGTTTACTATTTCACATAACTAACAACATATACAACAATTTAACCTATCAAGTACTTTTTAGGAGATACACTGTTACTTGACAGTAATATCTAAAATTTGACAACACTTATTTGCAATGGACCTAAAACTTCAAATGATTCTGCCAATGACGCAATCCAGAGCAGTTATGGACAATGATAACAGTATTTTTGTGTTGGATAAAAGTTACAAATATTTTTGTGTGTCATGTGACATATTCCTTCCAGAACGTTGTCTTCCCAATGAACTCTCTGAGCCACTCTGAGAAGTCTCTGTCTTGGGCGATGTGGCTTACATTTTCTAGCGATGTATTCATGTTATCTTTAATGTCGTCAGTCCATTGTCTTCTTGGTCTGCCCTTTCTCCTCTACCCAGATACTCATCCCTCCATTATTTGCCTTTCTAAACAGCTGTGTCTCTTTATATGACCAAACAGGCGTAGTTTTTTTTTGTTATTGTGTTTAGTAACCAACACTCTGGGAATCTTCAATGTGTTTATAATATCTGAGTTTCTCTTTTTTTCCTTCCATGATATTCTAAGTATCCTTCTGTAGCATTTCAGCTCGAAGGCGTTGTTCTTCTTTGCCGTTGTTTTACTTAGGGTCCATGTGTCACAGCCGTATGTTGCAACCGGAAAAATAAAAGTTCGTAACATTAGCAATTTTGTTTCTATTTTGTTGTTTTTCCATATGTTCCCGTGTTATTTTACAATATGCCATTGCCAATTTCTTCCTTATTTCTGCCATGTAGTCTCCTGCACCGCTGATCTTTGCTCCTAAGTATTCAAATTTATCCACACATTCTATCTCAGTATTATCTATTATGATTTTTGGTTGTTGTGTTGTTATATCTATTGACATAATTTTTATATTGTCAAATGTCCAATGTTCAAATTTCCAATGAAACTGCTAATATTCGTATTTTTCTCTAAAAAGTGTTCATATTCATTTTTTGCTCCATTTGAAAGTATAATAATTTGTGCAAACAATAATATATGTCTTGTTGTAATCATCCATCTGGAAGTATTTTAAATTACTGGTAATTTGTAAAGTTTCCATGCTTACTGGTCAGTTGTCAGCTGTTTACCTCACTAAATATGCATATTTTTGAAATCATCATAATTTTAGAACCAATGTATATAATTCAATTCTATTTTCAGCAGAATACAGTTTATTCCATTATAAATAAATGTGTCATGGAAATAATAAAACCTGTTTTTGAGGATCTTTCAGATGATTGTTTCTAAAAAAAAAGTATTTGGTGAGACGCAAAATTCAAATGAAGCATTCCATAATCTGATCTAGGATAGATATCCTAAAACAACATTTGTTGGAAGAGATAGATCAGAATTAGCTGTAAATGATGCCATTATTGTATTCAATGAAGAAAGCTAGGCAAGATTGACATTTTGAAGAAATTAGGACAGCTATGTTATGGCAAGAAGATGATGGATTGACGACATTAAAGATAACATGAATACATCATTGGAAAATGCAAGCTGCATCGCCAAGACAGAGTTCAGGGATTTCATTGGAAAGACAATGTTCTGGAGAGAATACATCACATGACATACATGTTATGGCATTTCAGCATTTTGACTGAGCCAGAGCAGCCAAAGAAGGAAATATAACATATAGAAAGGTAAAGAGCTATAAGAAGTGAACATGGAGTCAAGGAACATGACAATGATGATTCCTATGCAGCAGGAGCTCACTAAGTATGAATTTACATAGATAACCAGCATCATGTCAAATTTTTTCATTTTTCTCACAGCTACTTTTTCCAAAGTTTTCAGTTGACATTCAGGAGATATCTCATAAGGTTTTTAACATATCCTATCCAAACTTGGCACACATGTAGGAAAACTATCATCCACAACATGTGAAGCAATTACACAACAGCAGAATGGATACTTCATGTGTTTATGTCATTTAGTTAACCAATAACCTTTAATTTAAAAAACATCTATTAATGTCCCACATAGCAAAGCATAAATTTTCAACCATATCTCTGATCAAAGACTTAATGCTCCATTCCAAAGGTGCCATTATACTTTACGTATATTCCATATTTCATTAAGCTATCTATGTTAGATTTTTAGATATTCATTCATCGAAGTCGACAATGACCATTCAGCTCAACTGGAAT
This sequence comes from Meghimatium bilineatum, assembly GCA_034231615.1. Taxonomy (NCBI): domain Eukaryota; kingdom Metazoa; phylum Mollusca; class Gastropoda; order Stylommatophora; family Philomycidae; genus Meghimatium; species Meghimatium bilineatum. The sequence continues at coordinate 71,957,598 of CM067298.1, read as the reverse complement.
GATGATCAAGATGATGTCTGAAATGTGCCCCACTGTGACTAATGAGTCCTATGTATGCCTGGGATTGTCTACCATACTCTGAAACGTGTGGGAGGAGTCTGTGGAGCACTGTGCCACTCTTGCCTTTCTTCTAGTGCGTTTTTGTTGTAAATCCCATTTTCATCAATATGTCACAAAATATGTTCAATTTACACCAAAGGTTTTCCTAAATGTTTAACCAATTATGTACCCACTAAAAGAACTACTTCCAGCATACACAATTTACTTATTTGGAAAATTTAAGCTGCCCTTAACAGCTACTTCACTGCGGAACATTTGTAATATTATAGTTATAAACTCCTGTCCAGAAACAAGAAATGGGAGGACAGGTCTTGCTACTAACACACACCATGTAACTTTAATTTTACAATTCACAGGTCAGGAGCTCAATTCTAGTGAGATCTGAACATCCAAGGGAGACAAGAACCGACTAAAATAAATTTGCAGGCCTACAGTGTTTTGTTATTTATGTCAATTCACATACATTTACTCATTAGTAATGCACTCCATCAAAATACGAGGGATGGCCACAGAGTAATGCTTTATGTTTTTTATCTAAGTAAATACTATATTTTCTGACATTCCACATCAAGGATGGACAGTTTACAGACTAGCAGAGTGCACCACCACAACCAGAGACGGAATGTTAGAGATCCGTTGCAGCCAACCTTTGTTGCGGAGACAGCACTTGATGATGATGACAGTATTTACTGAAAATTCTGCAATTTGTTAATTTTGCGAGAATCCCCAAACACTCTTCTGCACTGTATAGCATAAACAACCTGCTTCATTGACAGATTGCAACACAGTAACTGTTTAAAATGACTGCCAAAGAAGTAGTTAAAACAACAATGTCATAGAATTTTTCAATGCTGAAGGCATGAAGTGCTGATGCCCAATTCGCATCCACGAACATTTGAAGAATATTTATGGAGATTCAAGAGTGGATGTTTGCACTGCCAAACATTGGGTACATCATTGTGACAAAGCTGAAGTAGGTTAATCCTCAATGGATGACGCGAAGCGGACTGGTCATCGACCTACCGTAGTGACACCACACAACATTCATCGAGTTGTTGACATCATTCGGGGTGATTGTCGGGTAACACAGGGTGCACATAATGGGTGCATGCCATGTTATCCATTAGTAAAGGTGGTGTTTAGTACATTGTTAAAGGTCTGGAAAATGTCAGAAACTTTTAATAGGTCAACCAACCATCAACACCACATGAGATTTCTCAGCAGAAATCAGAAAGACATTGACAATGGTGCTACAAAAAACATCACAGAGGAAATATCTATGGCATGAGTCAAACAGAAAAATAAAGTTACAATAATAAGAAGCCATATTTTTCCAGTGGTAGAATATGGTTGCGAGATGTGGGCAACTACATCCGCAATGTCCTAAGAATATCATGGACAGAATGAAAATCCAACACATATGTTCACAAAGACCTGAACATAGAAGAAGACTAGCTCCTCAAAACTATCAAAAACACAAGCAAACATATTTTGAAGGAAACAGGATAACGAAGACCTTCTGAATATGACACGAGAAGAAGCTGGGCAGCTTGTACAGAACTGAAGGCTTACAGAATGTAAGTAAAGGATACATCACATAGAGAGATTATACATGTTCACTAGAATGTACTTTGTTATTATATGCAACACATGCACCTTTAGCACTTTTTAAAAGAGTTTTAGAAACCTTAATGCCAGTGCAGCAGGAATCTGTGTTAATTTTGCAAAGCAAAAAAGAAGTGAGTATGTCTGAATTGAGATACTATATACATTCAGTGTGTATCTTTTTAATCAATGAAAACAAACATTCACAATCTGCATTGCTGTGAGGTAATGCAAGCAGTCTCTCAATTATTCTTGTTATGTGCTGGTTCTTTGGCCCATAACTTCCAGCCAGCAGCTATAACAGCTTTTTTCCCCCAACTTTCATTCAATACAGTAACACAGTCATTAAACATGTAATAATCCTTAAATTCATCTTTTAGAATTTATTTAACAATACAAGAAACAAATGTAGTTGCCAATCTGCAGATCTGTTTATACTGCACAGTGTCTTTATGTCTAGGGTCAAAACTCTCAAGTCCATAAGTACTTCATTTTCAAATGGAAACTTAGCAATAAGCTTCCTAACAACTGCAACATAAAAACTTCGCACATCATCAAAAAATGTATTAGTGATATCCTACACAGAAATACCGTTAAGTTCGGAATATAAACCCATCCGATTGTAGGCCGAGAACCTAATTATCCCTTCCCAAAAGTGGAGAAAGTGGAAGGTCGGACTATAGACATCCCCAACTTAACAATGCCGGCAATAATGAACTTCATCATCATAAGAAAGAACCAACAAGCTAAATTGAAATTAACACAAACTTTTGCAACTGTCAGAAAATGGCATTCCTTTCATTTGCTTCACTGACATAACTTGAATGAATCAAGGAATGAATACCCCAAAGGCTACTGTGTTCCGGAACAATACATCCGAAAATAATGAATAGGCTGACTTCCCTATCCATGGCTATAGACTGTTTATGAGGTGGCAAGACTTTGGGGAACAAAGTCTTTCCTGAATGAATTGTTTGCGTTGGGTGTCTGGGCGTTAGGTCTGTCGCGGAACAGCGCTAGTGAATAGTGATTACTATGTAACTATTATGTCACTGGGTTCTGACAGTGACATTTAAGAAGAAACTATGAACAGCAAGACAAGGAGAACACATTTGTTTTTATAAGATACAGAAGAATTTGAACTTTGTTCCTGGTTATGTTTACCATGTGGGGAGAATACAGTAATAAAATAAACATAACAGAGGATTGTGAAATTGATCTGTCTTCCACTAAATGTACAGTGGTTGGGGGAGGAAATCAATTACGGCGAAATTTTACTACAAAATGCCTATGATGTGTCATGATTTGAAACCTCTGTTTCAAATCTTCTATAAAGAAAGATTGCATTCAGTCACTTATCTGAATGGCATCACATAATGTGAGGGAAACTTGGATTGGTTGAGCCAATTGAAATGGGTAGGGCCAGTAGTCAATCTGTGGCCTCAGTGGGCTGGACTAATTAACAGAATATAAGGCTGACTTAGCTAGCCAAGAATACTGCACAAGTAGTTTAGCTTCCAGTTCATACATTTTTATTGTCATTGTGATTTTATTCCTGTAAGTGTAAGCAGGAAAGGGGAAAGATGAATGGCCAGACAAAAACATGCCAGATCACATTTGTTTTTAAAAGATACAGAAGAGTTTGAACTTTGTGTGACCTGTATGTTTACCTTATAGGTAATATAAACTGAGGCACAGCTCATTAATCCCATAGGATTTAAGAGTGCCAAATTGGTATATGTAATGCAAGACTGCTCTCAAGTGCAAGACGTGTCTGGTCGTCAGAGAAGCATGACTTAATGGCGGTAACCTGAATGTCTTAGGTGCCCCGATAATCTGTGTCATTGAAGTGGACATCCACAGGATAACACAAATAGTTGTTGATGTTATACAGATGTTCACAGAATCAGTCTGCGAGCCTCAATCAAGTTTCCCACATGTATGTCATGACGACATATGATGGCATAGATGACGTTATGGGACACACATGTAAAGCCCTCTTCAATGGTGAAGGTGGCTTTACGGAATCGGAATCTGACAGACCGGGCCTGGGTGACATAGGCACAGGTGTAGCATTGGTTGTGTTTGCAGCTGATGGTGCTGTAACATCAGGCTGGAGGTGACTCCGGACCAGTAGGTCCCTGAGGTTCTCACAACTGTAAGCAAACAGGGGTATCACAGAACACTTCCTGCATCTCGGGGTCCGACTGGAGAAGAGGAAGGTGATGGAGAACAACATGACAAACACATATGTGAAATTGATGGCCAGGTGAAAATTGTTTATGAAGTGTGCCAGATCGGTCTCAGACATGTCAGTGATGCCAATCCCATCATCGATATACTTATGGAAAAGCAAAGGGAAGGGCCCACCACAGGATTCCCATACCTGATGCTCAATGTGGCCCATGAGCAAGCAGGCATAGCTAGATACCATCTTGGTGCTCATGGTGACCCCACTGATTGGGTCATAGAAGTGCACATCAACGGAGTTGAGAGTGAGCATGAGTTCAGCAAGATGGTTGAGTGTAGAGGTGTAGAGAGGGATGAGGGTGCTGGTTGAAAAGGAGGGATGAGGGTGCTGGTTGAAAAGAACTTCACGGCGTTGAGACCCTCTGAGTGTGATATGGAAGTAAATGAGAACAGACAACAAGCAGAAAGAGACGATAGGTGTGAACAGGGGACAGTGAAATATAGGCAAAGATGGACAGGGCATGGTTAGTATCTTTCAGGAATGTCGGAGTTCTAAATGTGTTTCATAGGGCAGGAACACGCATAATTAATAGATCTGTCAGGGTTGAAAGGCTTGTGGATTTTAGGCAGCATATCGAATGCTGGCCTACCCACAGTTTTCCTTGAGGCATAGAGTGGCAGCTGTAGTAGGGAGGGGGTTGTCAGCTATTAAACCCTTAATATTGGTAGAGACCATTTTGGTGTGGTCTACAATCTGGTCTTTCTTGCATATATTGGCCCTGTAGAACAAGGGGTTGGATAATTTTTGTGTGTGGAAATAAAGGAATGATTACTGAATGTCATGATGTAAGTTTTATTTTTTTTTGCGTGCATGTGTGTGAGAGTTTTAAATAGCCAGCATGGCCCATGATGATGATGAAGACATAGGGAAGATTATTTTTAAAACAATAACACTAAAATATCACATTTTTTGTAATATGTGCTATTAATAACGCCTGATTTGAAAGACATTATCGTCATCGTAAATGTCTAGAATTAGTAATATTAAATGTGTAGGCATAAATCTAATATAAAATTGTAAGTTAGATAGCCCTTGAAAATTGCAATCCAACGATACCTCAACCAAGTCTCTACCTCAATTTTGAAAAAAGTTATGAATTTTTTTCGAATTAATTTTCGCATCATGGTAATTACATGGAACATATAAGGAAATATGAAATGACAGTTGTCAAAAAGTTGCGGCCTTGCCTTAGAACCGAGCCACTAATTTATGAATATCAGTTATTTGCATTAAAAAATGTAACAAATTATACATTTTCTTATTTGGAAAGACAAGACGCACCTGTTGATTACATTCTGCTAATTTTCAGACGCAGCCAGAGTTAATAAATAATTAACAATTGCGTCTAATTAGCATAATTGCAATTGAATGTATCATATACATTTTTCACATTTTTTAATTATTTAGGATAAAATATATAGCAAACTGTATGTTTTTGTGTTCGTGAAGACAAGACGCACCTGTTGATTACATTCTGCTAAGTTTCTGATGTAGCCAGAGTTAATAAATAATTAATAATGGCATCTAATTTGCATAATTACATTGTCATATTTAATATATATTTATTAAATTTTTTTAATTATTTAGGATAAAATATATTGCAAACTGTAAATTTTTGTGTTTGTGAAGACAAGACGCACCTGTTGATTACATTATGCTAATTTTCTGACGCAGCCAGGATTAATTAATAATTAAAAATGACGTCTAATTAGCATAAGTAAAAAGTAAAGTAACCCATAGCATTTATTAATGCCGTAGGGGTGTGAGATGTTAGCGATCTCACATTTCACAGGCTCTGCAAATGAGGGCGGTAGCCATCTCCTCTCCCTCGCAGTCTTTATTTCCCGGATTAATCCGGTACCCATTTAAGGCTGGGTCGACCTGGGAGCCGTTGCAATCTGAAAACATTTCCGCCTCAGCTGGGGAATGAACCCAGGACCACTCATATGCGAAGCCAGTGCGCTAACCACTGCGCTAACGCGGCTCCCCTAATTAGCATAATTGCAATTGAATGTATCATATACATTTTTCACATTTATTAATTATTTAGGATAAAAAATATAACAAATTATACATTTTCTTGTTCGGTAAGACAAGACGCACCTGTTTACATTGTGTTAATTTTCCGATGCAACCAGAGCCAATTAATAATTAATAATATTGTCTAGTTAGCATAATTAAAATCTCTTCTATGCTTCCCTTTATGGCAACATGCATGTGGCTGGCAATCTGTAACCTCAGCCCTCTTTGTATCTGAAATATAATATTTGATTATTATTATTATTGGCATTTGGTACACATGTACATAAACAATTCTATGTCAAAGGTATGAATAAATTACCAGGTAGGTATGTGCACCAAATTTTCAAAATTTGCTTTTTGTTTTTCCTATTTTAGTGATACCTAATTAGCCCTATATAATTAAGTACTTTATTACATTATTCTGTAGATAGGCTTATGTAGAACATTGAGCAAATTTGATAATAAACAACAAGAGACAAAGATACCAAAAAGAGTGAGAACGTTTGGTCAGGAAGATGCTGAAGTTGACGTTGTCTGCATTGATTTGATTTATTAGGTTTATTGAAAGGAGAAAGCATCTATCACATAAAAGTGAATTTTACGAAATATTCATGTGAGAATTATAAGCAATTGGACTTCATAAACAATATAAATAATATATATTTAATTTGAAATGTGTTTCTTGTATAATTATCAACATGAAACAGACCGATGTGTCTAAGAAAACACTTCAGTCGTCATCGCGACGGATGCATGATAGTACGCGCACTCGGCATGGTTGTACCAATAATTTCAATTATTTTACATATAAATCTTAGATTTTTTACTAGTATCATTTAAAAATGAATTAAAGAAATTAAAAGAGGCAGGAATTGTAGTTGTTAAACGTCAATTTCTTTAAATAAGAGACATTTCAGAATTATCGACGCGGCAGTAAAGAATAGCGGTAGACAAGATGGCAGCTGAGGAACGCGTGACCGATCTGCAGTGCGTTTGTTTAAAATTCGATAATAATTACCGGCAACTTCCAAAAATAGTGAAATTTTGTATATAAAGAGAAAAATGGTTGTTTCATTTGTTAGACATGGTTACAACATACTATTTTATTCAAATTAATGCATATACGTGTGCAAAGAGAAAAAACACTTACCTAGGCTTATTTAATTGCTTGGTGAAAAATGTACACAGCGTACTTCCAACTTCTAGTTACGTAATTCGATGCACAAATGAATGAGAAAAATTAAACAGTTGTCTTTTATAAACAATAAAGTTGCGTCGCGTTGTCTAAAGACAATTGCTGTGGTCAGTGTTTCACGTGATGCAAAAAATGGATTCTTGGACGCTACCAAAACAAGGGAAGTAATTTAAACCACATTCACTTTCACGTCCCCTTACGATTTCCTAATGCCTACATATAGTATATAGCTTCATTCTCAATAGGCAGGTTCTATTATATTATATTATATTATAACCAGGTCTACCGCTTACACAAAATTTACAAAACATAAAATAAATGAGCACTAGGAAACATTACTCTTTAGCACACTGTGTTTACAATTACGTAATTTATCTCCTTCCGCTGACTGCTGGATAATCAGTTTTTGGACATGTTACGAAATCGTTGGTGGCTGTTTTGATATCATTTTTGTTGTTACAGATATTTAAATAATATTTGCACATATGAATAAAGAATTAAATTCTGCATATATTGGTGTAAGTTTTGTTTGTGTGTGTGTGATATGAAATGTGTGAGAAAGTGATAAAGACAGATTTAGACTTATCTAGATCTAGGCATACCGTATTTTTTATCAATCAAAAGCTGTGAAATCTGTTGATGGTTGGTTAGTTGCTGATCCAGTGGTCCATGGGCTCATGCCCTTTGACCTAATGCCATTAAATGGTATTATATTGCTGGGAAGTCTGTGGATTTTCGGTCCACCCCGGGCCAGAGCCAGAGAATAACTATCACACCACCAGGAAGGTAGGTTTCAACCTATGCACTGCTCCCAGCCACTGTAGCCAAGATATAGTTCACTCTGCTCATTCCCCGCCACCAATTGACTACTGGTTATGCTGAACTTCTCTATTGCTCCAGGCATGCAATCAAATGTTAAAGTCAAAAGGATTGTCACGCCCTGAGTCACTGTGCCTCTATGATGGGCCTCAGCCATAGGAAAAACAGTGATGTAAGTTTCCTCCTCCCCAGTGCTGCACAGTACATCTCTAGCTCCCTCCCAACCACAGAGGGTGCATACAAATATATATTCAGGTAAACATGAAACACATTTCAACAACAAAGTAAAAGCATAATTGTATAGATGATATGCCATGAAGCTTCTATAAGAAGATAACCACAATATAACGGCATGTCATCCACTAAGGTTTTCTGTTGCATGGGTGGTATGTCTAGTGGGCCATTGGTGAGACCTACAGACGCAACCACATGCGGGAAATCTGTTGAATATTATATACTTTACATAATGGAAACCTCATGGTATATTTTAAATAATGTATTTGAAGAACTTACCTCTCCATTTTTTCACTTTCCAGTCAGAATAAATAATGATTTCACTGAATATATGATGAACGAAAAGTATATAAAACTCGATTCACTGTTATGTCGCTTCACCGTTATGCAGATGCCTACAGATTGCTCGGATAACAATTTCATAATCACACGACATCATCTATCGCTGTTTTAACAATAGAAATAGGAAGTTAGATGAAATGTCCACTTTATGTTGCCAAAACATTCCGTCCAAAAATTACCAATCTGGTATTTTCGTTTGGATTCAGGTTTAACGTACTGGGCGGCGAATTTCGCCTTCCGCAATCAAGACATGACACAATTTGGGCGAAATGTATCATCTGAATTGTAAGCACAGCGTTAGTTAGTTAGTCATCTTAGTTAGTTAGTGATCTTCATCACTGCAAACTGGACACGTCCATAGTTGCTCCGATCTCTCCTTGAGTGTATCCGCCATTACACTTTTGTTGACAGTACCGGTTCTATGCTGGTTGACCATCATTTTTCTGCGCCCTCCAAAATGTTCACTTCTAGCAACACCGCATTTCAATCCCTGATCTTTAAAACACAGCATGCTAAAGGTTAATATAGTACACACACACACATATAATATATAAACTACCTCTACGCAGTCAATATACGTAGATGCAAATTTTGTTGAATCAAGATGCCAAAATGCGTTTTTAGAAACCAAAATCGAGTTTCAATATGGAAACCTGTCACGCACCAAAACACTTTCTTGTAAATATCCGTAAATAATGATGTATGCCCATAGAGCCGCAAATCTCAAAACAAATAACATACAAAATACGGCTATTAACGGAAATTTGGCACCTATGATTACCTATGGACATAAAAATGGGACACCAGTGTAAGAGGGAGACATGCTCTATTAAAGGGACCCTCTAGAACAAGTAAGAGGAGTGCTTTAGCCTAGTTGATAGTGAGCAAGCTTGCCGCTATCACTGGGTTACAGCATGCCAGGTTCGAAACCACACATGGACAAAATATCTTAGTTGTAATTTCTCGATTGACATGATCATTCCTCCAGTTAACTCATCTGTAAATGAGTACTTGACGCATGAGTTAGGGGAGGTAAAGACAGGAAGGAAAGGAACTGGCCACCCCCACCTAATAGTTGTTGCGGCTTAGTACATGAAGAGGTATCTTTATCCCCAATGGTAGGTTGCTGCCATGGGGCATACCTTTACCTTGACCAATGACATTAAGGAAGAGCTGAAAATTCCTGCCAATAGGAAACTACTACAACTTAAGAGCCTGGGAACTTCTTACATAAAATACTGGAACCAATATGTGATAGTGTGAAGAGGAAACTACAATTCAACATTTCCTACTTCCTTGTCATAGATTCCACCATCAGTAAATGATTACTATCTAAATTATAAAAATTACAATACAGAGAGCAGTACATACATTATTTAATGTAACTAATCATAAGCTAACAAACTGAGTCTACATTATTTAATGAAATGAAATAGGGGTAGATAAGCAGTGTTAGCATAAATAATGATAAAGAAGCGCAGTACGCATTTTAAGTCTCTAGGACTGCTACCGGGTGCATTGATCCGTGAGCTACCCACTGAGATTCCAAGTCTGCTCGTTCCCTCCCAAGTCCTCCATTGGATGACTCTGGCCCTACATCTTTTAATTTTGTAGCACTCCTCAAGTTTGTAACAAATGTTTTTATCTGTAGCTGTAGCTCATTAAACAGACATCTCTGATTACATAAGCCATTTTGTTTTTGTGTCAACACGGTTTGCTAGTGACGTAGTTTCAGTGACGATACAACAGCTGCTCATACTATAACAAAGTTGTAATGAAACTGTGCATCATATTAAAATGTTGGAATGTAGTTACTGTTCCCCATATTGTACCTAATAAAATCTCTTATAACTTAGAAAATGTGCTTTGTCATGATTTGTCACAACTAAAGCTAATTAAACAATTTATCACCAGAACTAAGTTCAAATTTAAGTTTTGTAAACTGACAGAAACAACAAAATAATACAGGTAGTTATTTGTTACAGTGTTATATTTGTGCTTGTTGTACATTAAAGTTTTGTCATCTTGTTATTTGTGCTTACTTCTAACCTTTTCTCAAAATCATTCGGTCTCCAAGTACTCTTAGGGCAAACACTATCCTGTTTCCTTTCTAGTGCCCATTTTCGGGACCTCAAATCACTGATGCCATGGTACAATTGGTACTACTCTAGCCAATGTAAATAATTTCACCTATTCTTTTCAAGAGTTTTGGTCCTTCTCAGAACTTTAGTCCTTCTCAGGTATCCTACTCTTTTTCAAGTTTTCTCAAAGTTTTTCCAGCCACTTGAAAAGAGGAATGCTCACTACAAAAACTGTCTGGCACTATAGATTTTCTTTGGCAATAACTGCACACACAACTATTTAATTGTTCCAGGCCCTAAAGTCCATTCAAGAACATGGTGAAAAATAAAACCTATTTCTGAATGGAAATAAGACCAAGATTATGACAAGCGATAAACCAACTAGCAAGTTCTCAAGCAGTATCAACAACAGCAAATTAGAGTCACCAGTTTTGAATATCTTTGATCGCTTATCAACAGTAACGGTGATTGCTATGAAGACGTCAGAGAAGGAGGTTGTCTATCGCTGCAAAGAAGCTAATACAAATAAAAAACATATTGCTGAGTTGCTGCAAAACAAGAAAACTAACATTCCTAAGAGCATGCATATTCCCAGTGGCAATATATGGGTGTGAATCCTGAACAATCACCAACAAAGTGAAAAATAAAATAGCAGTCTTAGAAAAATCCTCAGAATACCATGGACCAAAAAGATCACAATGTAGCCATCCTGAGAGAAAGGAATATGAAAGAAAACTGACTAAACAGCATGGTCTTTCCAGAAGTATTTTGAACAATATTTTGGCCATATCGAACGATATGGCAGTCTAGAGAAGACCATAATTAAGGGGATGATGCCAGGGAGACAAACAAGAGACAGACCAAGAATAAGATGGATGCAAGACATCAAAGACCACCTGAACATGACAGTAAAAAAGCAGGAAAACTGGCTCAAGATAGACAAGTAAATTCAAGTAGGAAGCATGAGGATAAATGAAAATAATTATAACAGCTGATGGGAACTGAACCAGGTCCATTCCAGTAGCACTGAATCACTTTGCAACACAAGTAAACAGGTTTTCCATACTTGACCAACCACAACCCCAAAAAAAGATGTGATCTCATCTCGACATTCAACCTGTATACTCAGGTCACCGAGAGCGCCCTTGTGTTGCCGGGGCCCGAAAGGGGAGCAAAGAGTAGCAACACTGTTTACCTGCCACGCATGTTGTAAAAGGCGACTAAGGAGGTTATGGGATGGAGTTGGCTGTCCCATCCCATATAGGGTAAGTGATCCAAAGCCATGCTGAAGTCGGATGTGTCAGGCCGAAAGGCGCAGATATCGCAGCAATGCTGTAAACCATGACACAACGCATTCCATTCTCCGGACTACATTCTGCAAATCTGCAGGAGTTTGAGAATGAACGCAGAAGAAGAAGAAGTCACTGAGAATGGACCAATCGAGGCAAGGACTATTACAACACCAACAAACAAGATAGAAGTTTTGAAAGACTGTAATGACTGATACATCCTGTTCAGGATATGCTACCTGATGATGATGACCATAAAGTCAAACATAGATAAAATCCAACAGGGCCTTGATATAATCCAGTCTTAAATTGAATCCAGTCTTAGGTTGAAAGAGTTGTGTCTCTGCCAGAGGCTTTACTCCAACATGGAACAAAATAAAAGTGGCTAATGTATAATTTTCATCATATTACACCAAGTAAAATTAGATTTATCAATCAGGGAAAGTTCCATTATTGTTAAAAGTTTATATTGGAAATTACTTAATAAAATATTCTAAAAAATGTGACACTGCAAGAAGTAACTGAAAAGAGCTTTACTGCATTCCACAACACACATACTTAAACCAGTAGCTGACCAAATATGTCAGGTTCATTCAAGCCTACCAAGGCAAACCATTTTAAAAGGGGAAGCAATTGCAGTGAGGCGAACAATAAATATTTAGTTCAGTCGTGCCTACTAAAGAAGACTAAGAGGTTAACTACAATAGTTCCAACCATGATTTCAGAAATATTTCAGGCATTAAAAGGACAAAATCAGGAACCACATGGTTTGGATAAAAAGAGACAGGATCTACTTTAATTACAAATCCTGTCTAAGGAATGGAGGTGGACTTGGGAAGAAGAAAACCCCATTGCAATACAATATATGATATTACATTCACAGAAATACTATAACAACCTGGAGAAAAGACATTCTCATTGGTATTAGAAACACATTGAAAGATTTTAAGAAGATATCTAAGGACAAGGTGGGCTAAAGAAATTTGTCTGTTGCCAATGCGCTTATGAAGACCAATAATATTGACTGATTGATTGTACAGAAAAAAACTAAATTTGAAACAGTAAAGTAAAAAAATTCCTTACCATTTTGAAGGTCTATCAAACCCTGGCGGATCAGATTTTTGAATTTTGATCAAGACTCTCATAGGATGCATGTCTTTGTTTGGTGGCTCAATCTGGGCAAACTCAATAAGAGTAATACCTGGAAAACATTAGATGTTTCAAAATGTCGACTGAATCTAACTATGATGACAAATTTTAATATAATGTCTACTTCAATAAAAACATATCCTGCACATGTTGCAATAGGAAAGCTTGAAATAGAGTAATGAAATTTTGCTAATATCTAGACACCACATATTCACACACACACATTGCCGTTTTGACCAAAAGACAGTTATCGAGGTTACATACACATATACATCTAAAAACACAGATGTTGCACATGTCACATATTCCTGTAACAGCAAGACCGATAATAGTTATCTGCAGCAAAACTATAATCCAACAGGTAATAATTGGAAAGATGGTAATGAAGTTTTGCAAATCACTGAAAGCATACAGAACACACAAATTGATGTTTTGACAAAAAGACCAATATCAAGAACACTACATAGCACATGGCATATAGAGGACAGCACCGACTATAATCATACTGAATTGCATATATTTTATTAGGTACTTCCAGTGACTCCAACTTTAGAGTGACTGCAAGAGCAATGCAACCTCACAAAACTACAAAATCCTCCCTATGTTCTTTCACAAATAGTAATAAAGGGGCTTTTCTTAAATTGTCTTCATTTCCCACTGAGTTTTCTTTAGGATTCTGATAGAATAATTTTTTTTAAAGATTTTCTATTGTTGCACATCTATCACAAGAACAAGACATAGTAATTATAAATATAGTTAAATTATAATTACATTAAGTGGTTACAAAGATGTGATATGGAAGACACAAAAGACACCACAAGAGTGGAATACAGAGGTGATTGTGCCCTTCTAGAAGAAAAAAAGGCAATAAGAGGGACTGCCCTAAGTATAGAGGCATATCACTCTTAAGCCATATAGGAAAAATCTTTAACAAAATACTAGAGAAGAGGATGTGCACATATATAGAATCACACTCAATAATAAAGTGGACTTTCGAAAAAATAAAAGCTGTACTGCTATTCGCCTTCAAACAACTTGCAGAAAGAGTGACGGAACATATCCAAGATTTATATTTGGCTTTCGTTGACCAAGAGTGGATAGAGCACAATTATGGATAACATTACAGAGATATGTAGTTCCACAACATCTGACAAGCCCATGTCAGAGCATATTCGCCAATAGTCAATGCACAGTAAGAACAAGCACATGCACATCTGACAATTTTCAAATACACTTGGGAGTGAGACAGGGATGTGTACTATTCCCCCCTATTGTTTATAACATAGATAGATCACATCTGCAAGGTAGCAAATACCATGGAAGAAAACAAACTGAAGGATAACTTAAACGAATTGCTATTTGCAGATGACCAAGCACTAGTAGCATCATCAGAAGAGAAACTACAAAAATAAATAGGTTACATCAAAAATGCCAAACCTTTAACATGAAGATAAACATAGAAAAGACCGAAGTAATGAAGATAGGAAGAACAGAAAGAAACACTAATATGTATATATTGGAAACAAAAGACTTAAACATGTGACAGAATTTACATATCTAGGTAGCAATATAACAACAGACAGGCAAGAGCAGTAAAGAATTACACGATAGATGTAAAAATTCTTGAGACTAACGGGAATTGAACCAGTCCGTTCTACGGCACCAAATCGCCTAGCAACAATTGCACAAGCGTTTTTCAGTACTTGACTAACCGCATCTCCAAAAAAGATGCGATTTCATCAAGCCATTCAAATCGTACACACAAAGTCACCCGAACGGACCAATCGAGACAAGGACTATTACAACAACAACAAACATCCCGTACAGGTATTGAAATATCCTCAGTAACAACAAACACATAACATAATATCCGTATTAGTTATACAAGGGCCGATAGGTCTTCTTGTAAACATGGATAACATATATAGACAATACAATTTTGCTTCAAATAATTGTTTATACAAATAAATTTTAAGTAGGAAGCCAGAGGACAATTTTAAAAATTCTTGAGACTAACGGGAATTGAACCAGTCCGTTCTACGGCACCAAATCGCCTAACAACAATTGCACACGCGTTTTTCAGTACTTGACTAACCGCATCTCCAAAAAAGATGCGATTTCATCAAGCCATTCAAATCGTGCACACAAAGTCACCCGAACGGACCAATCGAGACAAGGACTATTACAACAACAACAAACATCCCGTACAGGTATTGAAATATCCTCAGTAACAACAAACACATAACATAATATCCGTATTAGTTGTATATTATAACATAATATATGATAGATGTAGTAAAGCATACCAAGCCCTAGGGCAAATGACACCAATCTTCAGAAACAAAAATGTAGATTCTGCTTCTTCTTTCCTTCCTTCTTTTACCCTTTACGTGTGTTGAGGGAGATACTTCTTCTTCTTCTTGCGTTCACTTGAAACTGTAATTCTGTCTCCTTAATAAAACTCACTGTCTTTTGTAGTTCATACAGTGTCCCATAGAGCTTTGATTCCAGTGTTGTTTCCTCTGGCCAATATGTCTCCCTCAGCGTTTCATGCTCAGAACACTCTTGAAGTATATGTTTGGCACTATGTGCTGCCTGGCCACATGTACACATGGACGTGTTGCCAATCTTGAACTTTGTATACATGTGACTGCGGAGTCGGTTGTGTCCTGTTCTGAGACGTAGAATTATAACTTGTTCTGGTCTGTTCATAATATGATAGTCATCTTGTGTTGGTGTTTGTGGCTTTCTTATTGACTTGATCATCTGTTTTTTCTGATGGTAGGTGATTGGTATATCTGGTTGGTCTTCGGCAGCACCTTCCTTAGCCAGTTGGTCTGCTTTTTTATTTCCTGGTATTCCACAGTGAGAGGGTATCCACTGCATGGTTACCCTATACTGGTAAGACAATTCGCTAAGTAGTTTTTTCAAGTCTGTTAGTTTTCCAGACTGGACAGCTTGAAGCACTGACCTTGCATCTGTCAGGAATACCACAGGCTGTAGGTCAGAGTTGGAGTTCAGCAGTTTTTTAGCTGCCACACTAATTGCCTGGATTTCTGCATCATAATTATTGCAGAATTTTCCTGTCGGTGTTCTGATTGTATCTCTAGGCTTGTGTGGATATTCTATATATACACCTGCACCTCCATTCCTCACGGCATTCTGTGCTGACCCATCTGTGTATACTCTGCCCCATATATCTTGTGGATATTCATCATCCAGGAAACTGATAGTGACTGTCCTTCGCTGCACACTGTTCTGTTCGTCCTCGCTTAGTATTCCTTTCACGTGGGTCTGAATGTATATTGGCATTCCATGTCTTTCACTCCACAGGGTTTGTTCTGGAATATGCCTAAAGGGGCTGTCAACTTCAGGTAGGTCTGTAAGTTGTCTGCGGAGTTTGATGGATAAAGCTGCTTCTTTTCAGTCGTCCCATTGCTAGATTTTGGAATCTTTCCTTCATTGGATGACTTGGCATACACTGAAACTTTTCTGCCTGAATTAGTACTTTTGTGTCTCTGCGTTCGCCAAGTGTTTGCATTCTTCCCATTTTCTGCATCTCTGCTATGGGTGTTGATTTCATTGCTCCCAACATTATTCTAAGTGCCTGGTTTTGCACTTTATCTAGATCTTGTAATGTGGTGTTTGATGCAAGACACCACGCAGCTGAACCATATTCCAGGTGTGGTCTTATGCCTTGATGGTAAACTTTACTGAGTATATTCCCACTGGCTCCCCATGTGGTTCCACTTAGTTTTCTCAGGATAGCTAACTTCCTCCTGGCTTTTGTTGTTGCTTTTTTTATGTGCTGCTTCCATGTCAGCTTATCATCAAAAGTATCTCCGGGGTATGTAGGTTGTTTGACTTCTTTCAAGAGCTCTCCATCTATCTTGATATGACCAGCTTTTTGTTTTGGTGAGAGAGTAAAGAGTGTAGTGCTGCACTTATCTGTGTTAATGCTGACGCACCTTCTATTAGCCCATAAGGTTAGGGCATCGATAGCTCTTTGTATTTGTTTAGTGGCCACTGTTGCATGTTCTTCCGTGCACCAGATCACCAGGTCATCAGCATACATTGCCACTTTGATCCCATGTGGTAGTTCAGCAACTAGGTCATTGATGTAAACCAAGAAAAGTGTGGGTGACAGGACTCCTCCCTGAGGGACTCCATGACACAGTAGAACTTTCTTTCTCTTGCGACCATCTAATTGTACCCTGGCTCTTCTATTATGCAGGTATGCTTTTACCCATTTGTACATTCTTGAGCTAACCCTGCAATTTCGCAATTTCTTTAGGAGCCCTTCTTTCCAGACCTTATCAAATGCTTTTCTGAGGTCTATCCATGCTGCTAGTACCAGTTTCTTATCTTGGAAGGCATCCTCAATCTCTTGGGAGAGGTAGGTTGCCTGATCTTCAGTAGAGTAGCACTGTCTGAAACCTGCTTGCTGTGATACCAGAAGGTTTTCACTTTCAAGGTACCACTGCATCCTAAGATTGATAATGCGTTCCATTGTTTTGCATAGACAGCTTGTGAGGCTGATGGGCATGTAGTTGGAGACTGTGTTGCCATCTTTTCCTGATTTGAGGAGTGGTATTATTATTGCTAATCTCCACGCCTGTGGAACATTACCCGTCGACCAGCTTGTGTTAAAGATCTGCAGTAGCTTTGCTCTTGCTGCAATTCCCAGGTTTCTAATCATTTCATTGGACACTCCATCAGCTCCAGGGGACTTTTTCATTTTCAATTTGGATATTGCATGCTCCAGTTCTCTCATTGTGATTGGTGCCTCCATGACTTCAGGTATAGGTTCGCCTTGTCCAATGTTTTGCTGGTTCTCTCGAACCTCCTGTTGTTTGTCTGGGCTGACTTTGACGTTATTGTCTTCTGCAAAGTAATCAGCTGCATGTTTACCTGTTAAAATGTTTCTATCTTTATAAAGTGTGATCCTGGTATTTCTCCCTGTACCTTCATCATTAGTTGTTTTACAAGTTTCCATAATTTCCTAGTATCTCTTTCTACAAGGGGGAGTCAATAAGTCACAAATTGATGTTGGATGGCAGGAAAATGCAGTAGGTGGTTTCTAAAGCTGTTTATAGTTGATATCATCATAGAACTTTATGTTTATGTTCGCTAGATGGCGCTAGCTGTACCTTGCGCATGCGCAGCACAAAAAACAAAATGGCTACTTTACTTACAGAGTGTACAATCAATGAACAACGTGCTGTTGTGCGTTTTTTATGGGCAAAAGGACTGCCTGCAAAAGACATTCATAAAGAAATGCTTCCTGTTTATGCTGACAATTGTTTGTCCCGTAAAGCGGTGCACAGCTGGGTAAAAAAATTTTCTCAAGGACGCTCTAAAATTGTTGACGAAATCCGATCTGGTCGTGCTGTTGAAATTGCAACAGACGCATCTGTGCAGCGGGTTGAGGAGATGATTCGAGGTGACAGACGAGTAACGATAGACGCTGTAGCAGCTGCAATAGGGTGCTCACATGGTTCAGCATACAGAATCATGCATGACCGATTGAAATTTAAGAAAGTGTGTTCAAGGTGGGTGCCCAGACAATTGACGGACGAACACAAAATGAACCGATTAGGCTTGTCATTGGAGCATCTCTGTCAATACGCAAATGAAGGAGAAGACATGATGAACAGGATTATTACTGGGGACGAATCATGGGTGCATCACTACCAGCCTGAATCAAAGCGTGCTTCAATGCAATGGAAACATCCTTCTTCGCCTTGTGTCCAAAAATTCAAGGTTACACCATCAGCAGGGAAGGTTATGCTGACAGTGTTCTGGGATTGTCAAGGAGTGCTTTTAACCAATTTCAAAAAGAAAGGTGACAATGTGAATTCTGAATCATACTGTGAAGTTCTATCAGTGCTTCGGGATGCAATTCGAAGAAAACGTCCAGGGCTGCTGACTAGAGGAGTGCTACTCCTTCATGACAATGCTAGACCACATACGGCTCGATTAACTCAGAAGAAAATAAAAAATCTTGGTTGGAAAATTCTGGAACATCCTCCTTACAGCCCCGATTTAGCCCCTAGTGATTTTCACCTTTTTGGTCCACTAAAAACCCACCTTGGCGGGAAGCATTTCGCGACTGACGCAGAAGTTGAATGTGAAGTGAAAATGTGGCTTAAAAAGCAGAGCACGCAGTTCTACGCAGCAGGTTTGGGAGGACTCATAAAACGATGGGATAAATGCATCAATGTTGGTGGAAATTATGTTGAGAAGTAAAGGGATAATGTATGTGTAAAAATAAACAGTTTTCAGGTTTTTATCGTCTTCAGTTTTTTTCTAAAGAGCCATTTGTGACTTACTTATTGACTCCCCCTCGTAGGTTCAGCGACTCTAGATTTTTCTTTCAAGCTGCTCCGTCTGGCTTGTAACTTGGCTCTTTGAAATTTAGCCTTTGTTTGCTGATATTTGTTGTGATGTTCTTGGCTAGGTCTGTTCTCAGCCTGCTGTCTAGATGTTTCCATCTCATTTTGCAGCTTTTCCAGTTCATCATTCCAGTAGGGTTTGTAGTTTTTGCGTGCCCCCCTGGGTATGGTTTTACTAGCAGCATGTAGTATACATCTATTAAATTCACTCACTGCTCTATTGATGTCTTTGTCCAAGTTCATGTCCTTAGCTAGAACACTGGTTAAATGCTGGTACATTTTCCAGTCTGCCCTCTTATAGTTCCACCTAGTGAGCATGCTGCTGTCCTTGGTAAATTCATTGTGGATTTCCAGAAATACTGGTCTGTGGTCACTACCCCCAAGCTTCTTTCCAACGACACATGTGATGTTCCATTCCAGGACTGGTGAGTGGAATGCCAGATCTGGTGTAGAGGTGGTGTGCCATGCTCTCGAGTAGAAGGTTGGTGAGTCTGCTGGCTGGTTAATAAGGATGAGATTATTTTCATCCTGCCAGCTCTCAAGTTCCTCACCTCTCTCGTCGATATGATCGTAGCCCCAGCTCTGAGAGTGGCTGTTGAAGTCACCACACACCATAAGTCTCTCATTATCTGGAATTGTGTCTAGTGCCAATGGTTTATCATTTGGGCAGTAGTAGTTCAGGAGATGGAATTCTGCACTGTCTGTTTTGAGGTGGAGCATCTGGTTTTCTGCCCCTTCCATATATACTTCCAGCTGACATGCGCTGATATTGTTTTTAATGGCCTAACTAAGCCCAATCACTACTGCACTGTGCTGGCCTTGATGGGGGAGGGAGATACAATGTTCTTGTTCTCGCTTTTTGGCAACTTCAGATAATGTTATTTGGTGTTCATGTAATGTCTCTTTGATGTTGTCGCTTCAGCGTAATCTAGGTCTACCCTTGGCTCTTCTTTCTGCTTCTCCTCTCTTCATATATGCTTTATAAACTAATGAATCACACAGCATTCTTTCCAGATGGCCAAACCATTGTATCTGTTGGTTTTGTGTGTATTGTAGAATTGATATGGCACCCACTCTTTCTCTTATGACATCATTTCTAATTCTGTGTCTTCTGGTCACTCCTGTGGCTTTTCTCAGACATCTCATCTCGATTGTAACCAGTTGTTTCTTATGTTTTGTTAAGGACCATGTTTGATATTGGTAGCACAGGGTTGGAATGAAGATACTTGGATAAGATGTTTTTTTGTTGACATTGGTTGCATTTTGTGTTGCAATAAAGGGGATAATTGACCCAGTATTTGATTCACTTTGCTACAACAAATGTCTATTTCGGTGTCCATCTTTCCAACTGAAGAGAATGTTACGCCTAAGTATTTGAAGGTGTTGGTTTGTTTAATGACTTGATTTTCCACTGATATATTTAGATTGTGTGACTGATATACTTCCTATTGCCATGGTTTCTGTTTTATCTATGCTTATCTTTATGTTGTTCTTGCACTCGATGTCCATGGATGTTAGATGATGAAGCCCAGTTTCTTCATTTGCTATTATAGCCTGATCGTCAGCAAAGAGTAGCTCTTTGGTATTTTCATTTTGTATCTTGGCTTTTTTCGTAATGCTATATATATATGTGATGAACAGGAGTGGTGATAAAACGCATCCATGCCTAACTCCCAATGTGACTTTAAATGGTTTTGATGTTCCTTTATTTGTTCGAATTACACTCTCACAGTTCACATATAAGCTTTGACATACTTTAATAAGGTGGTTGTTGACTCCATAGCTAGCTAGTGTGTGCCATAGAACGCTTCTATCTACTCTATCGAAGGTTTTCTCCTGGTCTACAAATGATACAAAAAGGATCTTATTGCATTCTATATTTTTCTCCACCATCTGCCTGAGAATGAAAATTGCATCTGCGCAGCTTCTGTTTTTTTCTAAATCTCATCTTTTCATGGGATAGCTATGGTTCTATAATGGGTCTTAGCCTAGATTCTATCATTTTGGCGTACATTTTGCCTACATGGCTTAGTAGTGCTATGCCCCGATATTATGTACATTCTCTTTTACTAACTTTATTCTTCCACAGCGGTATGATTATTGCTTGTTGTCAATCTTTAGGTGTTCTTTGTTGTGCCCATGCTGCATTAAATATTCTGTGTAACCATTTGATGCCGTACTCTCCTGTTGCTTGTATAATTTCGGACGATAATCTGTCCACCCCTGGTGTTTTGTATTTTGGTGCTTGTCTGACCACTCTATCTACTTCATGTTGTAATATTTCTGGTTCTAATGTTGAAACCACTAGGTCTGTTGGTATTGTTTTGTTCTTTCCCCCAGGGGGTTAAGTATCTCTTTGAAATACTCTCTTCATCACATGGTGACTTTTTAAGGATGCATTAAAGTATTTCCATTCTTATCGTTAATAATATCTGTTGGGTTGTAATTCTCATCTCTTGATCGTATACTTCTAACCATCTTAAAGAATGTTCTGGTAGCAGTTCTATGATTTTCTGCTAATGATATTCCAAATCTTTCCCATGATTGGTTTTTTGCTTTGACTGTTTTATTTGTTCTTCTGATTTGTATTCTATAGTTTACATAATCTACATAAATTTGTGACTTTATCCATTCTTTGTGTAGATATTTTTTAATTTTGACTGCTTGTTTTACTTCATCACACCACCATGTTGTGTGTTTGCTGTTTCCAATTTGTCTGTTTCCATTTTTCCTCTTACCACATAGACTTTCCACACTTTTGATTACGGTCGATCTATATCTAATCCACTCTTTCTCCACACTGGCGACTTCAGTAGGTAGTTGTTTAAATGTGGATTCTACTGTCTGTTGGAGCTTTTCTTTTACTCCCTCGTTCCATAAATTCATTATTTTGATAAAACCATTATTTCTAGTTGTAGTTTTGTTTATCTTTGATGAGGTAGACGTTATTACTATCTTGTGATCAGTACCACACATAGTATTGGGTATTGCTTACGCATCCAAAACATTATTTCTATCTCTCACCCTTGTCAGAATTTAATCAATCTGGCTTTTAACTATGATGCCGTTCCATTTGTACCATGTATACTTTTGTGTTTCCCTGTGTTCATAAGACCAATGTGTACGTAAGAAATAAAGTAGAGATGTGTGCAGGTGTCCAGGAGCCATTGCTTTCAATAGTGAAACGACGAAAACTAGCATGGTTCGGACATGTATGCAGGCACGATTCCTTGTCAAAAACAATACTACAGGGAACTGTTGAGGGTGGAAAAAGCAGAGGAGGGAAAATAAAGACATGGACAGACAACATCAAGGAATGGACAGGGCTAGATATTTCCACTCATCCGCATCGCTGAGGATAGAATTCGCTGGAGGACTCTGTGTGCTGAAGTATCCAATGCGGTACCCCTACGACCCTGAAGGGTTATGGATTGATTATATATATTGATTGATTGATTGAGAAGGTGTTAGCTATGAATAAGTTGTATTGGCTGCACAAATCTAATACCCTCTGTCCATTATCATTCCTTGCATTATTCTTTGCAGCATGAGGGTCCAGATATTGTTCGTAGTTTTTCCTGTTGGAACTTACTTTGCCATTATAGTCTCCCACGACATAAATCGTGCTGTTTTTGTTAACTTTTTGTATTTGTTCTTGAAGATCGTCAAAAAACTTTTCTTTCTGATCATCAGTGTAGTTGTCATTATAAGGTGCATACAGCTGTATGTAAGTATCTGTTTGTAGATCTCTTTTGATTGTTAAGATCATAATCCTCTCTGAATAGTTGTTGTTGTCTATAGTTGAGGTGGCTACTTCTGTATGTATCATAAATCCTACCCCATGCTTTGCTTTTATACCACCTGCACAAATTAGCATATATCCCTTATAAACCTGTCTGCTAAAGTTCTATTTTCTCCTAGTGTCCGCCAGACCTAAGACCTTAATTTTCCTCTTTTCCATTATTTCGATTAGTTCTGTTTTATTTCCTAAACCAGATATATACTGTGAATTTGCTAGATATTTTTGGTGGTCCATTGATGTTTGTATATTTTGGAGGCTGGTATCTCGATTGTGAAGTATGGCCTTTGTTGTTAACATCGCTGCCCGCCATTGTTCGAATGTTCTCCACATGAAATTTATTTTAGCAAATTACTTGTTATGAACAGAATAAATCATCTACCGACTCATTAGGTCTGTCGTAGAGTCCTCTTTATTCTGGACATAGAAAAATCCTAAATAATTACATATAATAGCCAAATCCAGATGAAAACATGAAATACACTTCTCAAGAGTCGCGAAAGATTGTTTACTACGCCATCTTTATTACGTACTTCAGAATACGTTATGTTATCACAATATTTCAAAGTGATTTTAAATAAGCCAACAGCCTACATCGAAGAAGCAATAGATCACATACCACAATACAACGCAAGTAAAGAACTTGACATACCACCAAAAAAATCAAGAAGCAAAGACTGCCATTGGACATATGTCACAAGGAAAAGCTCCTGATATGGATGCCATCTCAACGTCCACCTACAAGATAAGAGAGGTGCTTGTCCTGAAGTTTACAACGATCTTTGTTACATGTTGGAGCTCAGAAACCCTGCCTCAAAACCTGAAAGATGCTTCAATTGTCTGCCTATATAATCAATCACTCAATCAAGAGTCATGCCGAAAATGGCATAGATGGTCATATTTCTCCATGACTCTCTGTCTCTTGTGTTGTCAATAAGCTTGGTTGGTGAACTTCTGTGTCATAACACTAGTCTATCTAGCAACTTCTCTCTTTGTTGTCCCGTCTCTTCTCCCCTTGATATTTCTATTAGTTATTAAGTGTTCAAGCTGTGTTCTTCTCAGCACATGCCCTAGGAACCTTGACTGTCTGCCCCTAAATGTTTGATATAATTGTTTTTTTTTAACGCGAGCATCAATGAGAACATCTGCATTAGTTTTCTTAGCTGACCATAGTATTTTCATCATTCTTCTCAGAAACCACATATCTGTAGCCTCCAATTCGTTTATAAAGGCAAGGGAAATAAACAGTCCTGTGACAAACACAAAAGGATATCATTGCTATCCATAGCTAGTAAATAGCCATAACTCCATAATGCTGAACCGATCTACACAAACACTCACAGATGATCTTCCACAGATGATAACACACCTAATTATGTAGTAATTATGTTTTTTTCATTGCCAAATTATCATAATATTGTTGGGGAAACTAAATAAAATGTAGATTTGCCGCACAATTGTTATCTTCAGATTTATACTCATATTTTGAATTTCCCATCGAGGCCAGCACCGTGTAGAGGTGATGTGGCTTAGTTCAGCCATCAGGGGCTGGAAACTAAGACTGGTTGGGCAGTCTCACTCGAGCAGGACCATAGTCCGGCCCAAGTAAGCAGAGTGCTGAAGACGGAGGCAACCAGCCACTAGGGCACAGATAATCAGGATGACACGCACAAAACACAATGGAAACATGTCTGCATCTATAAATAGTTATGGTGCCTGCCCTGTGGCGGACGTTCAGGCAGGGGCGGTGCCAAGCCCTATACCTCGAAAGGGCCCAACCTCAGTTACTGGATGCCCTTCTCAATTGCCCCGAGGAGCCAGGAGGCAAGGGAATAGAGCTACTGGCCATATAAACCAACAACCAATAAAAATAATGCACTGGAATGCTGAGGGTTTGTAACAATAAAAGAGATGGATACAGCAAAAAATTGGAACTTGAAAATGTCCTCAGTGAAGAACAAGTTAATATATGCTGTATCCAAGAAACACACCTCAGCAGCAACATAGCCTTCAAAATCAGAGGCTACCAGTGCTACCAATCAGACCGAAAGGACAGACGAAAGGGTGGAATTCTGACACTTGTTAAAAACAATATCAGCACATGTCAGCTGGAAGTATATATGGAAAGGGCAGAATACCAGATGCGCCACCTAAAAACAGACAGTGCAGAATTCCATCTCCTGAACTACTATTGTCCAAATGATAAACCATTGGCACTAGACACAATTCCTGATAAAGAGACTTATGGTGTGCTGTGACTTCAACAGCCACTCTCAGAGCTGGGGCTACGATCATATCGGCAAGAGAGGTGAGGAACTTGAGAGCTGGCAGGATGAAAATAATCTCATTCTTATTAACCAGCCAGCAGATTCACCAACCTTCTTCTCGAGAGCATGGCACACCACCTCTACACCAGACCTGGCATTCCACTAACCAGGCCTGGAATGGAACATCACATGTGTCGTTGGAAAGAAGCTTGGGGGTAGTGACCACAGACCAGTATTTCTGGAAATCCACAATGAATTTACCAAGGACAGCAGCATGCTCACTAGGTGGAACTATAAGAGGGCAGACTGGAAAATGTACCAGCATTTAACCAGTGTTCTAGCTAAGGACATGAACTTGGACAAAGACATCAATGGAGCAGTGAGTGAATTTAATAGATGTATACTACATGCTGCTAGTAAAACTTTACCCAGGGGGGCATGCAAAAACTACAAACCCTACTGGAATGATGCTACAAACCCTACTGGAATGATGAACTGGAGATGCTGCAAAATGAGATGGAAACATCTAGACAGCAGGCTGAGAACAGACCTAGCCAAGAACATCACAACAAATAGCAAACAAAGGCTAAATTTCAAAGAGCCAAGTTACAAGCCAGACGGAGCAGCTTGAAAGAAAAATCTAGAGTCGCTGAACCTAGAAAGAGATACTATGAAATTATGGAAACTAGTAAAACATCTAAATGACGACGGTACAGGGAGAAATACCAGGATCACACTTTATAAAGATAGAAACATTTTAACAGGTAAACATGCAGCTATTTACTTTGCAAATTCCTTTGCAGAAGACAATAACGTCCATGTTAGCCCAGACAAACATCAGGAGGTTCGAGAGAACCAGTAAAACATTGGACAAAGCGAACCTATACCTGAAGTCATGGAGGCACCAAAATAATGAAAGAACTGGAGCATGCAATATCCAAATTGAAAATGAAAAAGTCCCCAGGAGCAGATGGAGTGTCCAATGAAATTATTAAAAACCTGGGAACTGCAGCAAGAGCAAAGCTACTGCAGATCTTTAACACAAGCTGGTCGACGGGTAATGTTCCACAGGCGTGGAGAGAAGCAATAATGATACCACTCCTCAAATCAGGAAAAGATGGCAACAGTTTCCAATTACAGGCCCATCAGCCTCACAAGCTGGAAAGAATGGCTCTTAAAGAAATTGTGAAATTGCAGGTTTAGCTCAAGAATGTACAAATGGGTAAAAGTATACCTGCATAATAGAAGAGCCAGGGTACAATTAGATGGTCGCAAGAGCAAGAAAGTCCTACTGCGTCATTGAGTCCCCAAGGGAAGAGTCCTGTCACCCACACTTTTCTTGGTTTACATCAATGACCTAGTTGCTGAACTACCACACGGGATCACAGTGGCAATGTATGCTGACGACATGGTGTTCTGGTGCACGGAAGAACATGTGGCCACTAAACGAATACAAAGAGATATTGCTGCCCTAACCTTATGGGCTAATAGATGGTGCATCAGCATTAACACAGATAAGTGCAACACTACACTCTTTACCCTCTCACCAAAACAAAAAGCCGGTCATATCAAGATAGATGGAGAGCTCTTGAAAGAAGACAAACAACCCACATACCTAAGAATTACTTTTGATGATAAACTGACATGGAAGCAGCACATAAACAAAGCAACAACAAAAGCCAGGAGGAAGTTAGCTATCCTGAGAAAACTAAGTGGAACCACATGGGTAGCCAGTGGGAATATACTCAATAAAGTTTACCAGCAAGGCATAAGACCACACCTGGAATATGGTTCAGCTGCATGGTGTTCTGCATCAAACACCACATTACAAGATCTAGATAAAGTGCAAAACCAGGCACTTAGAATAATGTTGGGAGCAATGAAATCAACACCCATAGCAGAGATGCAGAAAATGGGAAGAATGCAAACACTTGGCGAACGCAGAGACACAAAAGTACTAATTCAAGCAGAAAGGTTTCAGTGTATCTCAAGTCATCCAATGAAGGAAAGATTCCAAAATCTAGCAATGGGGTGACTGAAAAGAAGCTGCTTTATCCACCAAGTTAAACGACTCCGTAGACAACTTACAGACCTACCTGAAGTTGACAGCCCCTTAAGGTCTGCACCAGAACAAACTCTGTGGAGTGAAAGGTATGGAATGTCAATATACATTCAGACTCATGTGAAAGGAATACTAAGCGAGGACGAACAGAACAGTGTACAGCGAAGGACAGTCACACTCAGTTTCCTGGATCAGGAATATCCACAAGATATATGGGTCAGAGTATACACAGATGGGTCAGTACAGAATGCTGTGAGGAATGGAGGTGCAGGTGTATATATAGAATATTCGAACAAGCCTAGAGATACAATCAGAACACCGACAGGGAAATTCTGCAATAATTATGATGCAAAAATCCAGGCAATTAGTGTGGCAACTAAAATAAAAGCTAACTCCAACTCTGACCTACAGCCTGTGGTATTCCTGACAGATGCAAGGTGATTGATTCACGCTGTCCAGTCTGGAAAACTAACAGACTTGCAAAAACTACTTAGTGAATTGTCTTACCAGTATAGAGTAACCATGCAGTGGATACACTCTCACTATGGATTACCAGGAAATGAAAAAGCAGACCAACTGGCTAAGGAAAGTGCTGCCAAAGACCAACCAGATATACCAATCACCTACCATCAGAAAAAACAGATGACCAAGTCAATAAGAAAGCCACAAAAACTAACACAAGATGACTATCACATTACGAACAGATCAGAACAAGTTATAATTCTATGCCTCAGAACAGGACACAACCGGCTGTGCAGTCACATGTATACAAAGTTCAAGATTGGCAACACAGCCATGTGGACAGGCAGCACAGAGTGCCAAACATATACTTCAAGAGTGTTCTGAGCATGAAATGCTGAGACAGACATATTGGCCAGAGGAAACAACACTGGAATCAAAGCTCTATGGGCAACCGTATGAACTACAAAAGACAGTGAGTTTTATTAAGGAGACAGAATTACAGATATAGACATGTTTCAAGTGAACGAAAGAAGAAGATATTTTGAATTACTTCAAAACCTTGCTTGTATGGCATTTTCATAATTAAACCATATTTTTAAGACCGTATATATATATATATACTTAGAAACGTATAAATACGTTTCAATAGCAAAACGACGAAAACTAGTATGGTTTGGACATGGTTCCTTGTAAAAAACAATACTGCAGGAACTGTCAAATTGGGAAGAAGCAGGAGGGCAAATAAAGGTATGGACAGACATCAAAGAATGGACAAGACAAGATTTTTTTCCTCACTAATCCGTATCGCTGAGGATAGAAATTGCTGGAGGACTCTGTGTGCTGAAGCATCCAATGTGGTACCACTACGACCCTGAAGGGTCACGGGTTTATTGATGATGATGATACTTAGCAAACATACTAATTACTAACAATTCAACATCAGAATCATAATTCATCATGATTTTACTGAAAACCAAAGTCTATAAAACCCGATTCACTTTCATCGCACTGGTTTGGAGATGTGGACAGATGTCATGGATTTTGATATTACAACAACATAGCAGGATGTTTTTGAGGGGTTTGATTCGCGCATGGAGACGTGCTGTCGCAATAGACCTTGAGGATGTGTACAATAGGGTGTCCTTGGATATCTTGATGCACCAGCTGTTAAATCTTGCAGTTAATCCTTTTGTCGTGCGTTGGGTTGGCGCCGCCCTGATGCACAGGGTTGTAGTTCTTAAGTGTGGTAACTGGATATCTACACCAACGGTTATTAGCCCTGGCCTGCCACAGGGATCGCCTCTATCTCCTGTACTTTTCAATGTATACACAGTACATATCGCTGGCAATCAAATCACAGGTGTTGGCAGAACGATGTCATATGCCGATGATATCCTGGTGTATAGACAGGGCAGAAATCGAGAAGAGTGCGTCGTGGAACTACAGAAGGAGCTGGACAGACTGACAAATGGGTGTCGAGATACGGGAGCAGTGGTTAATCCGTATAAGGCATTCGTGGCGTGGTTTTCCTTGAACAATCACATGGTAAAGACACCCATGCCACAAGTTTCGTTGTCCGGGAAAAGTTTAGAAAGAACTAGCACAATGAGATATCTGGGTGTGTTTTTTGACAGAAGCCTGAGTTTCAGGGAACATGTTGACCACATTATCATAAGGGCAGGCAAAGGCTTAGCAGCAATGAAGGTTATTGCTGCTGCGCAGTGTGAGCAAAGATTATTTCTTTTGTACCAGGGTTTGGTTGTGGCTGTGGTGGAATATGCACTGGCAATTCTGACTCTTAGCCAAACTCAGATCTAAAGACTGGATAGAGTCCAGAATGCAGCAATGCGTATCATTCTGGGATGCACAAGAGACACATCGAGAAGAGCTATGCGATACCTACTTGACTGCCCAACAGCTGAGCATAGATTACAGTATTGCCGTGCACGGGCGTACCTTCAAATACATGCAGATAAGGAACACCCGTTGCATTCCGAAATACAGAAAGTTAAAGGCAGCAGACTCAAGAGAGGAAGGTCGTGGATGGGACGTGCTGAAGATGTAATACAAAGCGTGTGCAGATTACAGGATGTGGCAGCAGCTGCGGAATGGATAGGTCTACCCACAGATTTCGAAACTTGTTTGAGAGTAGTAATATCACTTAGCAGGGAATGCAGAGAATGGTGTCCCACAGCTGTGGAGAAAGAAGTGCAGGCTTTAATCAGTGAGAATACCAAAGAGGGGGATGTGATTATATACACTGATGGATCTGTAATTAGGCATGTTCGCAGTGCTTGGGCCTTTACAGCTCAGTGCGCAGGTAAAACGATCAAGGAGGAAAGTGGTGCTTTTGCGGTCACTACGAGTAGTATGACCATGGAGACTATGGTGGTGACCAAGGCATTTGAGTGGCTACGCACACAGAAGGTAACGCAGGTCTGCATCTTGAGTGACTCTATGAGTATGATTAAGATGGTACAAGTGGGTCTTGTTAGCGAACAGTGGATTGAGGCCTTGAGAAATGCGAGCTTGAAAGCGGTTACATTTATTTTCGTGCCGGGACATGTGGGCGTTCGAGGCAATGAAAGAGCGGATCAACTGGCATCGTGTGCGATTGTGGCACAGGGCGATGGGGCAATGGATCGAGCTTATGTTTTGAACTCTTTAAGAGATATAACACGCGAGAGTGAGACTAATGTGGATGATGATTCCTTTTCAATGGCTAGGATTAAAGATCAGGGATTGAAATGTGGTGTTGCTAGAGGTGAACATTTTGGAGGGCGCAGAAGAATGATGGTCAACCAGCATAGGACCTGTACTGTCAGCAGAAGTGTGATGGCGGATACAATCAAGGAGAGATCGGAGCAACTATGGATGTGTCCAGTTTGCAGTGATGATGATCCGACGACTAACTAACTAACTAACTAACTAGCTGTCTTTCATGTTCAGTAAAATGCAGAAAAAGCAAGTCTAACCGAACAAGAAAGCTATGATTTGTCAATTCCAGTCACATGAACACTAACATCATGTTGTTGTTGTTGCAAACTCAAATCACAGAAACAGGCTAACATTTCGTTGAAAGCGCTAGAAACCCTGTAAACTATAGACAAAATTTGTCACCGAAAGCGTGGTAAAGGTTAAGGATCTGATAACTGAAACGAGTTTCAGAATTAATGTAACAAAAGAATAAATACAAAACATTTGATCCAAGCAAAATATACATGAAGCACTCATCCATGTATAGTAATAGAGGAGAATATACATGAATTACTTATCTATGCATGATAACCAAGCAAAATATACATGAATCATTCATTCACTCATAGTAACCAAGCAAAATATACATGAATAACAAATTCATGAATGGTAACCGATACATGAATCATTTATGCATGGAATCCAAGAAAAAAATAGATGAATGATTCATCCAATAAAAAATCAATAAACACATGGTGCTCCTCTAGAAACCAAGTAAGAAATATGAACCAAACTACTCACCCAGGGACCAAATATCTGCCTTGTTATCATATGGTGTGTCTTTTAAAGTTTCACACAATATTACTTCTGGTGCCATCCTGCAAGATATTAATATTGATATGGAGATTAGCACCATCTCTTGTCATGGAAATGATATTCATCAACAGAACAAAAGTAATAGGTATTTTAATCAGGATTGTGTTTATAAATAATGGGATTAGCTGAGTCACTAGTGCACTTATCTTAAGGTACTGAAACTTGTGGATATGTTCTCAACTTCATGCATATTAGCAGAATGCAGTCCAATGAAATGCATTGAAAATTATTTCAGCTTGTTTGCGATACTAACACCTGTTGACCAAAAACATTTGGTTTTATCAAATTATTCTGACCAGCCCAAAGACAACATCAATCACTAGGGAAGGAAAGACTGGAACATCATCTTTCAACTTCAACATGTACAGTTTTAACTTTTAGCACTCTTGTCAGTGACAAAATAGAGTCTATGGACTCTATTTTGCGCTGCTGTAGTCAACTTGAGTCGCCCATTGCTATTTGTTATTCATCAGGGTAACAAAGGAATCAAAAGTAGACATCATTTGGTTCTTTCCTAGGAGAAGGATCTATACTTCACCCTTTTTAAGAAATCTGTGCCAATTCAAAATTTTAAATAATTTGTGACATCACTCTGCCAGTTCATAACACAATGAACCAGAAAGGAAAGAAGACACGTGCTGGAGATCTGTATTTTTCAGTGAAATAATCATCTTTTTTATATTTATATTATAATGGGTCTGTGTTTTTTGTTTGAGTATGGCATGTATATGGCGTGGAATACAGATGATGTGTTCAATATTTCAGAAATATCAACCTGTTAGGGAAAAAGGAGATTTGAGAAAATATCTAAATATTTTTATCTCAATATGACTCCATTAAGCAGCACCTTAAGGTAAAAAATATGTTTCCACATTATGTTGAATTTGACAGTTTATTTTTTTAATGTATAAGTGTTTTTAATGTATAAGTGTTTTAGTTGTATAACTATTTTTGATATAGTTTCATGCAAGACTTTTCATTTTTCTGTTGATCTGTCAAATCTGAGTGTGATAAGGCAAACAGTTTTAAAGAAAATGCATTTTTAAAATAATCAATCAATAATTTGGTGGAGTTGTTCCCCTTGTCTTAGTGATGGGGGAGTGACAATAGGGAAATCTCTTAGTGGTTTAAGGGTTAAGAAATCAAGACCAATACAACATAGTACTTCATAGATTTAAAAAATACCTTAAAATGCTTCAAGTAGCGAAAGAACTGTGTGGAGGATTTTTTTTAAAGGTCATTGCTATATAATAAACATAATATATTGTTGGATAGTTTTTTTTTATATGACCTTACATAAATAATTAAATATATAAGTTACAAACCAGTAAGGAGTTCCTATGAAAGTATCTCTCTTTTGCTGTGTCCTGGTGTTCTTTGCAGATACTCCAAAATCAGCTATAAACGAAAGATAAATACATTATTATCATTGGAATTGGTGGAATCAAAGCCTCCTTTTGGTGAGACATGCCATTTCAAACATGGATGCGAGTCCACCATGGTTACACCATTATGTGTCACCACTAAATTATATATCAAAATACTTATATACAATAAAGCCACTTTCGTTTCAACATGACAGGACTTAAATTTTGACTTTTGCACACTCTTGAACCAACACTTAACTTTCTTAATCATCTCATAAAAAGCATGGCTTGCAGCAGTATTAAATGTTCCCTCTATGCTTCACACCTCAATAGAGGATGCCATGCACACAAAATTAATTTAAAACTGCAGATTTTACCAAGATGACGTCGACTACAGTCACCCGACTCAATGTGTCTGTATAGTCTGCCGTTGCTATGCACCATCAAGAAAATCAAGATTGTAAAACTAACGTCATTCATCCAAGAAACACAGAAATTGAAAGTCCATAAAATGTAACTCCCTTACCGGTTTGTATTTGCAAAGCAGATGGTTGTGAGAGATTTTTCATGAATATATTCTGCAATCTGTCAAAATCCTTCAGACATTTTTAAGTTGTTTTTTTTAATTCTGAATTTGATGACGACGAATTTCTTGGTTTTATAGATGCAGATATTGTTTCCCAGCTTCAGACAGATGAGGATTGGGACAGAATTCTATGTCGAGTATGTCTGACAAAGAAAAGTATTATGAATGTAGTGTGTTTTTTTTCTGTTCTTCCTATCTTCATTACTTTGGTCTTTTCTATATTTACTTCATGTTAAAGGTTTGTAATGTTTGATGTAATCTGTCTATTTGTCTTTGTAGTTGCTCTTTTGATGATAACTACTAGTGCTTGGTCATCTGCATATAGCAGTTCATTTAAGTTATGCTTCAGATTGCTTTCTTCCATTGTCTTTGCTACTTTGCAGATTTGATCTATGTATGTTATGAACAATAGGGAGGATAGTACACATCCTAGTCTCAATCCCGAGTGAATATGGAAATTATCGGATGTACCAGTGCTTGTTCTTACTGCGCATGGACTATTGGAATGCTCTGACATAGGCTTATCGAATGTTGGAAACTCCATATGTCTGACATGGAAGCAGCACATATAGTGTTATCCATAGTTGTGCTATATCCACTCTGTCAAAGTTTTCTCTAGGTCAATGAAAGCCAAATATAAGCCTTGGTTTATGTTCTGTCCCTCTTTCTGAAAGTTGCTTGAGGGTGAAGATTGCATCTGTACAGCTTTTATTTCTCCAGAAGCCCAATTTTGTGTCTGATATGCATCTATACTTAGTGCAGTCCCTCTCATTTATATTTTTTCTTCCAGATGGGAACAATCACTGCTATATTCCACTCCTGTCGTGTCTTTTGTGTCTTCCATATTAGTTATAGATCGTGGTGTAACCATGTGAATTTCCTGATACAACACTGAGACAGGATTAGCAAACCGTCAGTGAGAACACAATGGCTTGTAGTAAAATGAAGAGTTTTCTTAAGATGGCTACTATTATTTTGGTGTTCATGCCCACATATTTGTGGTTTTTTTTAAATAGGAGACATCTGTATCCAGTATGCTATGTTGCATCTATGTTGGATTTATTTGGTGTTTTTCCCATTCAATGATGTGATGCTTCCAAGATTTTCATTGCACTTATCATGTATAGACAATATCAACAGATCCACATTGTGTGTGATGCCATGAACTTGAAATGCTGTGATAAGTCAATTTTCTAGTTATCAATAAGCATGGATGTTAGCACCCACATGTGTGCTTCATACATTGTGAGCATGTGGTGCATGGTGAATATGTGACTGATGGGAAGGTAAGCCTTGACTGTATCTTCAAAAAAATAACATCAAATTAATGTCAGTCAGCTGATAATGGTAGCAAGATTGATATGTTTTGTTTGTTTTCACAGACGATATTATGAACACTTTTGTTTGGTTATGAAATTACATCAGAAATAGAATGGGTCTAAGCATTTAAACCAGAATTTATTATATTAACTCATTCCAGCCGGGGAGAATTATACAAGTCAGTAAACACTATGTCTTCTGGCCGAAAAGACTCCTATAAGTCATACTCCAATGACATTCATGTTTTTTTTTCGGTATTTATATCAACATAAGAATGTTTCCAATCGAAAGTGTAATATGTCCACATTACTTCGTGCATGATATTTATGAGTATTGATATCAATTTTGTTAAGTTATTGATAAGTTTTGATAATGGGGGTATGTGACGTCATTTTTCCTTATATGTTTTATATATTTTTTCCAATTTACTTATTTTCATAAAATAATAACTATTTTATTTACTTTAATCTCATTTATTATGAAATCCAACCTGGCAAATGCTTCTAGCATCGTGTTTGCAAATTTACGCCATTTTGTAAGAAAAATTAGCCATATTTTCATTTGAGTTTCGTGTAAAGTTAAGTCTACTGTTTTTGATAGATATCGTAATTTTATCTAAATAATAAATTTTTGACGCACTATGCATATATATTATACATTATTGTGTTCATAATTGGATTATCTAACAGAAATAATACAGTTTGAGTGGAATTTATTGATTCAAAAATGCGGCAATGTCAAATATCATATCTAAAATAATATTTATGTGTCATTTACATATTTTCTTTTCAGTCTAAAATAGTTTTTAAATATTAACCACATTTTCTTTTCAAAATGATCTTGTGATAATCACATTCTCTGTCCATTTCTGTTTCGAAATATATATATTACATTATAATGTAAATATATTTAGAAGTACTATTTCTTGTTTCCGTGATGCATGTGCACACAAAAAAATCGAACAAAATTTAATTACTTTTAAACGCTAAAAATATTCCGGCCCGAATCAGTTAAATAAGAATAGCTTTCACAGAGTGTACACTAAAAAATAAGATCTTTTTATAGATTCATACCTCTGAATGTATTTTTTTTTATTAATGAGTCTTTTACAAAGGTTTTCATATCAACAGGATGACAGATATGATTCTCAGCCTCATTTACCTTTATCACACCAGTAAGGCACACTGGTCATCACCGACTCAGAACAAGACAACTCAGAGCAACCAAAAAATAAAATACATGAAGTACTTTTCGCAGACGATCAGAGCATCGTTTACGAAAACAAAGAACAACTTACAAAGTCATGTTAACTCACTATCTGCAACATGTAGAAAATACAACATGAAGATCAATACACAAAAGATGGAAACTATGAAAATATGCAGAACACTGAGCCTACTAAACATACAGATAGACAATATAGGAGTAAAACAAGTAACAGAGTTCAACTATCTCTGTAGTATTTTTACAGAAAATGGAAGCCTCGATAGAGAAATAGAGATGAGATGTTATAAGGCAAACACAGTAACATACCAACTGTCATCACTACTTCTTCACCCCAAGATCGAGATGGAAGTTAAGAGACAAATGATCTACAGTATATTCCTACAAACACTGTGTTACCAGTGCCAAACCTGGTCTCTCTCATCTTCACATTACAGAAAGATAGTGACGTGAGATGAAATGCTTGAGGAAAGCCGCCGTGGTCACCAGGCTCGATAGATTACGAAACGAATATGTTGAGGATAGAATAGGTATAATACCTTGTACAAATTACATAAAGAGAGAACAGATCAAGTGGTCTGGCCAAATTATGAGAATAAATCACGAAAAGTTGCCCATACAGGCATATAACCAAATATGATCAGGGTACAAAGCCAGAGGAAGACTACGGAAAAAATGGATAGCAAATGTCAGGGACATTCTGAACAGACACAGTCATAGCACAGCCAAGGTCACAAATCTGGCTTTAGAACGCAAGCTCGAGCTCCAATCACCCCTACGCTTAACGGCAAGAGTGGATCACAAACCACCTGGGGAAAGACAATAGACACCAGATTAAAAATACGCAATTTCTCAGAGTGCAACCGGATTGTTATTTTACAAATTGCATAATTTTTGTGCATGTAAATAATAAATTGTAAACTGCATATATTAGTCTTATATTTGTTTGTGTATGTGTGATATGAGAGATGTGAGAAGGCTATAAAGATGGGAAAAGAGGGGAAAACATCAAAATAAATCCCGAAAAATATTTTTTAAGTTAATAACCTTCATTGCCTGATGTGGCAACCCTGAAAACATACTTTTATACACATAAGTCTATTCAAGTCTATTGTATTTATGCTGTTTCATAACCAAACTAACATAATGTTGATGGGGAAATAAATAAAACAAGTAGATGTAACTTACCCTATCGAATCCATTGTTCTCTAGACTTAGACCTAGTGTCTGCAGCCACCATTAATACTTGTCCATACTAATTTCAATTCCATGTAATTTCATAACAAAACCATTGTGTTACTAAAATCTACTTTGAAAACATACATAATTTCCAAGAATTCCTTATTATCAGAACCACAATCCATAATGATGTTACATCAATTTTACATAATGACAGCCATTATAACCTGATTCATTTCGATTGGGACAGATGTCTCTAGATATTTATAATTTCTGGTCTGACATTATTCTATTCTCCCAACACTATCTTGGAATCGTAAATAGAATACTACTTCTGTTTTGCTGATTCTGGTCACATAACATTAATGATAATGTGATTTCACATCACTGAATAATGGCATAGCTATGGTAAATTTTTTTTTTTAAACAAAAATCAGTGAAGGCAGCAAATGAGATCTGTGCCCATAGCCTCTGATGTATGGGCCCATGTCCTGCACAGCATGTAAAATCTGGATGCAGCTGACTGTGTAAAGGAGCTCAACTAATATAGGCCACTGGGCAGAAAGGTGTCATTCAGCTAGCGTCATAGAGCATCACAGAGCACGGTGAGACAGTAAGGCACTCTGGTCATCTACTGCACACCGACACACAGTCGTC
Organism: Meghimatium bilineatum; assembly: GCA_034231615.1. NCBI lineage: Eukaryota > Metazoa > Mollusca > Gastropoda > Stylommatophora > Philomycidae > Meghimatium > Meghimatium bilineatum. The sequence continues at coordinate 71,919,660 of CM067298.1, read as the reverse complement.
TTGATTCATCTTGCCACTGAGACCATATGTGTAGGGGCGAGAGAGTGCCACTGACGTGTACAACTCTCCCTCACTTAAATCCAATTTTCATCAGTCATGGCTTTCAAAAGTCATGGCTTTCATCATTGACGCATGGAATGTGCACACCCTACTGGACCGTGTGGTGGTCGCACAGCCAGAAAGACATATCACACTTGTAGCGAAAGAGCTAGCAAGGTACAAAATAAATTGACATCGCTGTCCTCAGTGAGACACAACTGTCTGAGGTGGGTGAATGTGTGGAACAAGGCGCTGGTTATTCCTTCTTCTGGATTGGCAGAAAATAAAGAAGTGAAATGCAAAGCTGGAGTTGGCTTTGCAATTAAATCCAGTCTAGCCAGAAAGTTGGCTGGACCTCCAAAGGGCATTAGTAACCAGTTGATGACTGTTTGCCTTCCACTTTCTAAAAAGCGGCATGCAACATTTGTTAGCGTATATGCCCTGACTATGACGAACCCCGATGATGAGAAAGAAAAGTTCTATGATGACTTGAAAAGAATCATACAAATCAGACAAACACATCATCCTTGGCGACTTCAACGCACGAGTGGTTCGGACTGGGCGTCCTGGGATGGTGCGCTGAGGAGGCATGGTATTGGCAAATGCAATAGCAATGGATAGCTACCACTCAAAACATGCACATCATTTATATATATTATATATAATGTTGTTTCATATCCAGACAGTGTTGGAGATGAGTAGGTTAAATGATGTGCATGTTTTGAGTGGTAGCTATCCATTGCTATTGCATTTGCCAATACCATGCCTCCTCAGCGCACCATCCCAGGACGCCCAGTCCGAACCACTCGTGCGTTGAAGTCATATCACACATACAATAACAACAACAACAAATTTATATTCACTATTCACTCCTTTATTTACATGAGCAAAAATTATTCTGATATCTTTCAAAACAAAAAAGTTATCGCGTTTTCAAAACACCCACCAACAATAACACAAATTTTCCAAAAAATAATTCAGGACCAAGGGGGATACTGCGTATTTTTAATTCAGGGCTCTGAAAGTTAAGAAGACTACATGAGCGCTGTCAAACATGGAAGCTGAAAATAAACTGTGAGAAAGCTCTCTATATCATCTTTACCAAGAGTCATAAAGTAGCCAAAGAAAATATCAGTCTATGGTTGTATATACAAAAACTGCCAAAAAAGAACATCCCACATATCTTGGAATCACACTTGATCAGCAGCTACCCTCAAAAAGCATGTAGAAAATGTCAAAAATAAAGCACTTAAACAGTTACAACTACTGAAAAGACTCACTGGCACATCTTGGGGATCAGACAAGGACACCCTCAATGGACTTTATCTTGGTTACATACTTTTTGCTTTAGAAAATAACAATACACTCCTGACAACATGGTCCAAGACAAATGTAGAATCTCTAGACAGTGCAGAACAATGCCCTACGGCTTATCAGTGGAGCAATGAGATATACATCAACTGCTGCATGTGAAATACATACAAATGTAGAACCCCTTGTGATGCAGAGAGATCCGTGTTGTTCGTCCATCACAAGTGATGATGACCATTTGTTACATCCACTTTTGAAAATTCAATTTTAGTTATGTCCTTGATTATGAGTTCGTAAATGGCTAATGAGCCCTATTCGAGCTGTAAATGTCCTTGGACAGTTTGGACATGGAATAACGACTGTAGATAGATCTTGGTCTATCCGTGACTTTCTAGCTGCTCTCTGCTGTTGAGCTGCTGCATTTCTCTTCTTTTCACAAGATGATGCACTCTTTTTTATTTTAGAACGCCATGTAGATCTATTTTGTGCAAGTTCTTTCCATGTATCGTGGTCTATTTCAAAGGCTTTCAGTGAGTCCTTTAACGAGTCCTTGTAGCGCTTCCTTTGGCCACCTTGAGATCGTATACCCTTCTCTAGCTCACCATAGAGAAGTATCTTTGGCAGACGATGGTCTGGCATACGCACCAAATGACCTGCCCAACGAATCTGTGTCTGCATCAGGATCGTCTCAATGCTTGGGATACCAGCTCTATTAAGGACAGTGGTATCTGGAATCTTGTCTTGCCATCTGATGTTCATAACTTTTCTGAGACAATTTGTATGAAAATGATTGAGTTTTTTCACATGACGTCTATACACAGTCCATGTTTCACTATTGTAAAGCAGCACTGGAAGTACCACTGCTCTGTAAACTTTCGGCTTAGTCTGTAGGTTAATGCCATTTCTACGCCAAACATTTGCGTACAATCTGCCGAAAATACTGCTTGCTTTGGCGATCCTTGTATACACTTCATCATCAACGTTGGCATTTTGTGATAACGTACTGCCTAGATATGTGAATCTATTCACAACTTTCAGTGCTACACCATTTACCTTTATGCAGGGCTCGAGATAGCTTTTGCCAAGTGCTGGTTGTAACATGACTTCTGTTTTCTCTGTGCTAATGGTAAGCCCAAAGTTGGTACAGGCTTTGGAGAATCTGTCTATAATACATTGTAGATCAGCCTCAGAGTTGGCATTTAGGGCACAGTCATCAGCAAATAGAAGATCCCTGATTGTGTGTGATTTAACTTTGGTTTTTGCTCGAAGCCGCCGAAGGTTGAACAATTTTCCGTCTATGCGATAGGTGATGTTTACTCCCAGGTCTAGATCTCTGAAAGCATCATCCAACATAGCAGAGAACATGATGCTAAATAGGGTAGGTGCTAATACACATCCTTGTTTTACTCCATTTGAGACAGGAAAGGTTTCAGATAACTCTCCATCATCCTGAACTCTAGCTTGCATTCCATCATGCAATTGCTGCACCATTGAGATAAATTTCTGTGGACATCCATACTTTGCCAGAATCTTCCACAGACCCTCTCTACTTACTGTGTCAAATGCTTTTGTCAAGTCTATGAATGCTGTGTACAGGTCACAGTGTTGTTCTTGACATTTTTCTTGAAGCTGTCTTTCAGCAAAGATCATATCAGTTGTTCCACGTTCTTTTCTGAAACCACATTGGCTTTCAGGTAGTAGTCCTTCATTTAGATGAGATGTAAGACGGTTCAAAAGGATTCTGGCAAATATCTTTCCAGCAGCGGACAGTAGAGAGATACCACGATGGTTGTTACAGGACTGGCGGTTCCCTTTACGTTTATACAGGTGTATAATTGTAGCATCCTTAAAATTTTGTGGAATTTTTTCGCTTATCCATGACTGTTGGAAAATTATGTGAAGTTTCTCAATAAGATTTTTACCACCATATTTGTATATTTCGATTGGTATTCAAATTGGATTGGTATTCTTCCGCACTTGACTAACTTGTTGTTGTAATAGTCCTTGTCTCGATTGGTCCGTTCGGGTGACTTTGTGTGCACGGTTTGAATGGCTTGATGAAATCGCATCTTTCTTTAGATGCGGTTAGTCAAGTACGGAAGAACGCGTGTGCAATTGTTGCTAGGCGATTTGGTGCTGTAGAACGGACTGGTTCAATTCCCGTTAGTCTCAAGAATTCTTATGCAGTACATGCCCAAGAAACCCTCAAAGTGGGGTATAAAGTCTTGGGCACTGGCTGACTCGAAGACTAGTTATCTCTGGAACTGGAAGCTGTACCTTGGGAAGGAGGACATCTATTACAAAAAGAAGGGACTGGTTCACTGTGTTGTGAGTAATTTGTTGGCCGCAATGCACGGTAAAGGCCATATTGTCTACATGGACAATTTCTTTTCCTCTCCAGCCCTTTTCAAGAAGCTTGCTGAGAACCAGATAGGCGCTTGTGGCACACTACAACTGAATCGCAAAGGGGTCCCCCGTTGCGTTGAAGGGTCTAAAACTCAAGGCTAGTGACCCACTTCATACTGATAGTGCTGACAATATTCTCTACATGTCATGGTATGACAAGAGGCAAGTAAATTTGATGACATCTGTACACGCTGTGCAGACCTTCAATAGGAAGGTCTGTTCCAAACGTCATGGCGGCAATTGAGGGATGTGGTAAAACCATGCGCTATACGGGCCTATACCCATCATATGGGAGGCGTTGATCGTGATGACAAGCAGCTAACATATTATATGTTAGGCCACAGGTCCTGCAAGTGGTGGAAGAAAATTTTATTTTACTTATTGGAAGCTTGCTTTGTGAATTCAATTGTCCTGTGGTGGGCCAAACATCCTGGCCGAGTCAAGGTGGAAAAATTTCACTTGCAGATCGTTCACTGGCTTCTTGAGAGTTGCAACTCTAGGTCTTCTTCCAGTGCTGGAAGAAGAACAAGCCACCGACCGGATAGGATGATAATAGCACCAACACACCACATTGCTATAAATCCTAAACAGTTGTCCAGTGGCAAGCCTGTGCTTCCTGACTGTGTAGTCTGTTCAGATAGGTCAAAGAAGCGCCACCAGACTCAGTATGTGTGTGCAGCATGTCAGGTCACTCTGTGCCCATACCCCTGCTTCCACAGATACCATACATTACTGAATTTCAAAATTGATTGTACGTCTGAGCTGCACAGCAAGTAGAAGAAGAGCACAGCCTGTAGGTGTACTCCAGAGCTGCACGGCCAGTGGGTAAGTCATTTGTATTGTTTATTTTAACGTAATTTTAAAATAAAAATTGTCTTCACCTCTTGCGCAAACCTCGGGTAGGATACATTTAAAAAACCAATTACACACCCATTTACAGTATTCAATTCTGCATTTAAATCTGTTGAAATTATTTTAAAAGCTCTAATAATAAAAATGGTATTGAGTTTTCCAAACACCCATGTCTTGTTGTATTTGTTGTTTTTTTGCGAAAAAAAGCACTTCACATCTTGCGCAAACCCCGGGTAGGTTACATAAAAAAAAAATATATACATACATTTGTGGTATTCAATTCTGCATTTACATGCGCAAAATATTTTTTTTTATCTTGAATAACAAAAAAGTTATTGCATTTTCGTAACACCAACCAGAAAAGATGAAAATTCTTGAAAAAAGAATCCAGCAGCAGGAAGATGTTTTGTATTTTTTAATCCGGCTTGCAAAGGTTAAGAGATAATGCACTGAAACGTTCTGACCCAGTAAGTCTTATGAAAGCAACACAGAAAACAATAGACACCTACCCAGAACAATTTATTCATCTATACTGATGGGCCTGCTTTCAAAGCCACCATTAAAGCAGGTTATTATGTCAATATAGAATATCCAGACAAAACATCTGATGAGTTGTTTAATGCATGTGGGAAGATATGTTCTAACTATGAAGCTGAAATAACAGCACTAGAAGTTGCCTTGTACCATCTAAAGGCCATATTTGATGCCTATCAAATGATGTCCAAAACATTGTGATTTTTACAAACTCTATATCCGCTCTTCATGCACTAGAATTCATGCACTAGAATCCGCATTTCAAGCAACTACTAAATCTAAAAGAAGGAGAGGAAGACACAACAAGAAACACTACAGCAGCGAACCTAGAACCATATATACTACTATCGGAAATAGAAAATGCAATAAACAAAGCACCAATGAACAAGGCAGCAGGCTCTGATAACATACAAACATAACTTATCAAAGCAGCAGCAGAGAGCGGGAAAAAATGGTTACACAGACTTTTTAATGTAATGTGGAAAAAACAAGAGACACCAGAAGACTGGAGGAACGCGATAATCATTCCCATATGGAAGAAAAAAGGCAGTAAGAGAGACTGCACAAAATACAGAGGGATATCTTTACTAAACCACACGAAAAATTTTTAACAAAATATTAGAGCAACGACTACGAACATATATTGAACCACAACTTCAAAACACCCAAATGGGCTTCCGTAAGAACAAAAGCTGTACGGATGCTATCTTTACACTTAGACAACTAACAGAAAGAGCCACAGAAAACAACAAAGAATTATATATCGCATTCGTAGACCAAGAAAAGGCATTCGACAGAGTAGACAGACAACAACTATGGAAAACACTATCAATATACGGAGTACCAGAACATTTAATCAACATATGCAAGGGCATTTATGCAAATAGCCAATGTGCAGTAAGAACAAATGCAGGTGTGTCCAATAAGTTCCAAATTCAATCAGGAGTTCGCCAGGGGTGTGTCCTATCCCCTCTACTTTTTATAACATATATCGACCACATCTGTAAACTAACAAGTACCAACGAAGAAGATAACATAAAAGACAAATTGAACGAACTACTCTTTGCAGACGACCAAGTACTAATAGCGACATCAGAAGAACAATTGCAAGACCATATGAACAAACTCCACATAACATGCCAAAAATTCAACATGAAGATTAATATTGAAAAGACTGAAATAATGGCAATAGCAAAGAAAGAAAGAAATATCACTATCTCCATCGATGATAAACACCTTAAACAAGTAAATGAGTTCACTTACTTAGGAAGCATTATATCGAGTGAAGGGAAAACCAGTAAAGAGATAAAAAATAGATGCAACAAAACATACCAGATCCTAGGACAGATGACACGCATTTTCAAGAACAAAAATGTAAACATAGACACTAAAGTTGCATTATACAAGACTATTATTATTCCATCACTATGCTACCAGTGCCAAACCTGGACAATGACAGCAAAAGACAAAAGAAAAATAGTGACAACAGAAATGACATGTCTACGAAGAATACTCGGAGTGTCATTAAGAGATAGAATTAGAAACGATAACATCAGACAGATAACCAAAACAATACCAGTATTGGAACACATCAAAAGACAGCAGATCAAGTGGTTTTCACACGCTTCCAGACTACCGACATATAGCATGCCACAGATGGCCATGATCCATAGACATAACGGTTATAAAGCCAGAGGCAGACCATGTAAAAGATGGATCACAGAAATCAAAGAAGCCACAGGAACAAGCTTACAAACAGCGCACAAGAAGGCCATCTCCAGAGAACTCTTCCACCCCTGACGCTGCAAGGCAAACAAGGGACACAGCATATAGATAGATAGATGCACTAGAATGTGATGGGCACTGTAAGCCTGAGCTAGTTGTAATATATCACAATGCCAACCAGCTGCTTACATCTTATGAAGTCAGCATTGTTATGTAGTTGATTCTTGGCCACTCAAACACACATGGCAATGGCAAGGCAGACACAGACTAGCAAAGAAGGGAGCACAACAAGAACAGCCATATACACAAACAACCACGCACACAGTTAAAATGATATTGAACTCTGTGAACAACAAAAATTGGATTTCTTCTTCTTTTGTTCGCTAATAATGTCTATATCTGCAGTGTTGTTTCTTGTATAAATTGGACAGTGTTTTCCATTTCTTGTTTTGTACCATAAAGTTTAACATTCATTGGTGTATCAGAAGGCCAGTATGTGCATCTTAATGTGTCATAGTTTGCACATTCTTGAAGGATATGTTCTGAAGTCTGGTTGACTTGTCCACAATTACACTTTGTTGTTGTGCCAATTTTAAATTTTGTATACATATGGCTGTTTAGTCTATTGTGTCCAGTTCTCAGTCGAAATATGATGACCTGTTCTTGTCTGCTAAGTAGGTGGTAGTCATCCCGTGGAGGTAAGTTAGGCTTTCGTTGTGCCTTTATCATGGATTTCTTTTGGTGATAGCTGATTGGTACATCCGGTTGCTGCATGTTAGCACCTTCCTTGGCGAGTTGATCAGCTCTCTCATTTCCTGCTATTCCACAGTGTGATGGAATCCATTGCAGTATAACTCTACACCTATTTTGTACTATGGACAATACCTCTTTTAACTCTGGAAGTTTATTGGATTGTAATGCCTCTAGTACTGACCTTGCATCTGTAAGTATTACAATAGGGTGTGAGGTCCTGTCCAATGTTAACAGTTTCTCTGCAGCTGTATAAATAGCTTTGACTTCAGAGTCATAGTTGTTGCAGTAATTCCCTGTTGGTATACAAGTGGTGCCATCTGGGTATTCTACATATACATCATTTCCTCCATTTTTTACTGCAGTCTGTGCTGATCCATTTGTATATACTCTGGTCCATAGATCACTTGGGTAAATATCATCAAGGAAACTGAGAGCTGCTACTCTTTTCTGCAGATTATTCTGATGTTCATCCCCATGCACACCTGCTACTGTTGTTTGGATGGTCACTGGTAGGCATGTCCGTTTTTCCCATGGGGTGTGTTCTGGTTGACATGTCAGTGGTATTGTTACCTCCGGTAGATCCGATACCTGTCTACGTAGACGCTTGGCCTGGTGTATGAAGCTGCTTCTTTTAAGCCGTCATTGTGATAGATTCTGGAATCTTTCCTTCATTGGGTGACTATGGTGGGAAAGAAACTTTTCTCCATGAATTATAATTTTATTATCTCTACGCTCTTTCAATGACTGCATCCCTTCGATATTCTGCATTTCTTTGATTGGTGTGGATCTCATTGCGCCTGTAATGATTCTAAGTGCTTGGTTCTGTACTCTATCTAGGTTTTGTAGTGTAGTGTTTGATGATGAACTCCATGCTGTAGAACCATATTCCAAGTGTGGTCGAATGGCTTGTTGGTATACATTTTTTAGAATTCTTTCATTAGCTCCCCAAGTTGTCCCACTCAGTTTTCTTAGTATAGCTATCTTCCTTCTAGCCTTTGTTTCTGCTTTGCTGATATGTTTCCATGTCATTTTGGCATCAAATGTTACACCAAGATATATGGGTTGGTCATCTACCTTTAAGATAGTTTTATTTACATAGATGTTTCCTGCTCTTTGTTTTGGTGAAAGTGTAAAAAGGGTTGTTGCTGACTTCTCTATATTGATACTTACACACCATTTGTCAGCCCAATTAGTCAAAATGTCCATGGCTCTCTGAAGCATTTTTGTGGTAACCATGGCGCTCTCATGTGTGCACCATAGAACCAAGTCATCTGCATATAGTGCTGCCTTAGTTCCACAGGGTATTTCTTCAATTAGATCATTGATAAATATGAGAAAAAGAGTGGGTGATAGAACTCCTCCTTGAGGCACTCCATGGCGTAGTAATACTTTCCTACTTTTTTTGCCATTTACTTGTACTCTGGCTCTTCTATTGTGAAGAAAGGCTTTCGTCCCTCTGTACATATTTCCACATATCTTGTAGTTTCTCATTTTTTTAAGCACTCCTTCTTTCCATACTTTATCAAAGGCCTTCTGTAAATCAATCCATGCCACTAAAACTGATTTTTTGTCTTGGAAAGCATCCTCAATTTCCTGTGAGAGGTATGTGGTTTGATCCTCTGTGGAGTAGCATTGCCTGAAACCTGCCTGCTGTGGTGCAAGGAATTTTCTACTTTCCAGGTGAAATTTTAGTCTTAGGTTTATGATGCGCTCCATTGTTTTGCACAGGCAACTTGTAAGACTAATTGGTCTGTAGCTAGTTGGTGTTGTTCCATCTTTTCCAGGTTTAAGCAAAGGGACCATAATTGATTCTCTCCAGATTTGTATTTTCCCAGTAGTCCAGCTAATATTTAGGATGTCCAATAGTTTCCTTCTGGCTGTTGTTCCTAGATTCTTTATCATTTCATTTGATATTTCATAAATTCCTGGGGACTTATTTAGCTTTAGTTTAGAGACTGCTAATTCTAATTCACTATATGTGAACAATGTATCCATAATTTCATCTGCGCTGTTTTCATCACTGATTCTAGTCTGAGCATGTTCCAATTTACTTTTTTGGTCGCTCCGCACTGTATGCTGTTTCTCTGGACTAATTTCAATATTGCAGTCTTGAGCAAATATCCTAGCGAAATTATCTACTGCTTGCTTTCCTGTAATCATTTTGCCATTCTGTACGAGTGTTATGTTTGTGCTTCTTCCTGTTCCCTCATCATTTAGTTGTTTGACCAGTTTCCACAGTTTTCTTCCATCCTTTTCAAAATTTAAGGATTCTGTTTTCTCTTTCCAGCTCTTTCTTCTAGCTTCTAGTTTGGCTCTTTGGAATTTAGCTTTTGCGTGTTGATGTTTGTTGTGATGTTCCTGGTTTGGGTTATTTTCCACTTCCGTCCGTGCTTTTTCTAATTCTTCTTGCAGCAGTTCTAGTTGTTCACTCCAGTATGGCTTGTATTGTTTGCGTGCTCCTCTTGGTATTGCTTCCTTGGCAACTTGATAAATACATTTATTGAACTCTTTGACTATGGCGTTTATGTCTTTTCCTTCCATATCTATTTGTCCAGCTAAAACACTACTGCGGTGTTTAAATAGTCCCCAATTTGCTTTTTTATAATTCCATCTTGGAAGGCTACATGCATTTCCTGTGAGTTCATTTTTAATACTAAGGAGGACTGGTCGATGGTCACTACCTCCAAGTTGCTTCCCCACTGTTCTATTGATTTCCCAGTTTAGGTCTGCTGAGTACAATGCCAAGTCTGGCGTGGAAGTGGTTTGCCATGCTCTTGAGTAGTATGTTGGAGGATCTTTTGGCGTATTAAGCAATAGAAGACATTTATCGTCTTGCCAGCTTTCAAGTTCTTCTCCTCTTTTATCCATGTGGTCATAACCCCAGCTTTGTGAGTGACTATTAAAATCTCCACATACTATCAGTCTTCCTCTGTACGGTATTGTGTCCAGGGAAAGGGACTGGTCATTTGGACAATAATAATTTAGTAGGTTGAAGTCTGTGTTCTTGGTCTTTAGTTGAAGGACCTGATATTCTGCTCCTTCCATGTATAGCTCAGTTTGATGTGCGCTGATATTATTTTTGACTAGGGTTAGTATTCCTCCTTTTCTTCTGTCTATTCGATCAGCTCTAAAGCACTGATAACCTGCAATTTTAAAGGCTACATCTTTGCTGAGGTGTGTCTCTTGTATGCAACAAATGCTGACCTGTTCCTTAAGAAGGGTGTTTTCTAATTCTAATTTCTTGCTAAAGCCATCTTTTTTGCTATTTACACCCTCAGCATTCCAGTGCATTATTGTAAGTGATGTCTCATTGGTTGGTAATATTTGTTGGTCAGTGATATTACTCTTGTGCCTCCTGGCTCCACAAGGCAATCGAAGAGGATCTCCAGTCGTATGGGGTGGGCCCTTTCGAGGTATAGGGTCCGGTGCTACTCCTGCCTGGTGAGTCGTCACAGGGTTCGCACCATAACGGGGTAATGCAGATATAGACATTCATGTGCGATAATGCATGACATTCTGATTGTTGCGGTGCGCCTTCTGGCCAAATGTCGCTGACTTCAGCACCTTTACTTGCTAGGCAAGACTGTGGCCCTGCCCGAATGTGGGAGGGCCCGGCCAGTCTTAGTTTTCAGCCTCTGCTGGCTGGACTAAGCCCCAATCCACGCCAAGGAGCTGGCCTCGATGGGGAAAAAATTTGATGAAAAGATGGACCATGGGAAACACTGGGAGGGAAATCTATAAATATATGACCAGCCCAAATCCTAAAGACAACATCAACCTCCTGGGAAGGAAAGACCAGAGAAAGACCAACTTCCAACTGCGCACACCTGTACAGCTTAACAATCACCTGAACAGAATACAACCACAACACACTCCAGGGTGCTGGCTATGCACACATCCCTATGAAACTGTTGACTAAACTAAACTGTTGTGAATGTCCAGCATAACTTTTTGAATGTCCAGCACTGGATGATGTCAGGAAAATTATTCTCCCTCCAAGGCCAGATAAATGGAACACCTTATATAGAACAAAACAACAGCTCACAAACACATGCATATATCACACAATAGCATTGGGTCAAAGGGCATGAGCCCATGGACCTCTGGATCAGCAACAAACCAACCAACCTGTGTTGTTCTTGAAGGGACTGACCAGATGTTTATCTTTTGAAGTGTATTGGTCAAATAATGGTCTCCTAGATATGGCAGGGTTCAGGAATATCAATGATAGATTCTTAGCTTCCTTTCATTCCTGTACCTCCTGGACAATACAAAAGCTGTTCCATGGGAAGAACCAGACTAGAACAAGGCGTACAGGATCACATTATTTATTGGTGCACTTGTGTCATGCTTTCACAGTATTATGCTCCCTCAAAAGAACTTTAGTGTCGATGAAAGCATGGTAGCATTCAAGGGCAGTCATATGCAGTATATACCCAAGGAGCCCTCAAAGTGGGCATGAAGGATTGGGGCTGTTGGCTGAAAGTGGGCATGTTGCTGATTCAAAGACTGGTTATCTCTGGAATTGGCAACTGTACCTTGAGGAGGACAACCAGTGAGCTCGTTTACAGTGTTGTGACTTCCTTGGTTGAACCTCTGTATGGTAAGGGCCATGTTGTTTATATGGACAACTTCTTTTCCTCTCCTGACCTTTTCAAGAGCTTGCTGAGAACTTGTGGCACACTGCATTTGAATTGCAGAGGGATTCCTGATACGATTAGAACTTCAAAGCCCAAGGTTAATAGCCCACAAATTACTCATACAGAAGACAACATTCTGTACATATCATGGTGCGACAAGAGGCCTATTAGTTTGATTACATCTGCACATGGTGCGAAGACCTTCACTAAGAGGGTCCAATTCAATCATGCTGATTGTGAGCGGGTCGGGGATAAACCATGCTCTCTACATTCCTATTTCATTCATATGGGTGGTGTAGATCATGTTCACAAGCAGCTGATATATTATGTTTCACACAGGACCTGTAAGTGGTGGCAGAAATTTTCTTTTACCTGTTGGAAGCTTGTTTCATAAATTCACTAGGCCTGTGGAGGGTCAAATATCCTGGCCAAGTCAAGGTGGAAAAATTCTGCATGCAGATTGTTCAGGGGCTTCTTGAGGGTTGCCAGCCCAGGGTTGCTTCTACTGGGGGAAGAAGAACCACTGATCCACCAGCTAGAATTGGGGCAGCACATTACATGGCTATCAATCCTAAACGGCTGGACAGTGGGCAAGTCCCGACTGGTGGTCTCCAGCAAGGAAGGTAGATGACATCAATCATAATTTGTGTGCTCAGTGTGTAATGTAGCTCTGTGTCCTGTTTCCTGCTTTCAAAGATACCACACACTGGTCAATTACAAGATTGCCTGTACTCCTGAGCTGCACCATGGTAAGTAATTTATGTTATTTGTGTTAGTTTTTTTTGTGAAAACAATGTCTTCACCACTGTCTCACATCAGTCGCACAAAACATACACAAACAAAACTTACACCAGTAAATGCACAATTCATTTCTTTATTTACATGTGCAAAAATATGTGTTCATATACAAACAAAAAAGTTATTGCGCTTTCCAAATACCTATGAATGTGTGCAGGTTTTTTTACAATACTTCACAACTTTATATTGTATGACACTTACACAAAAAACTAATAAGACTCATATTTTACATATAATAAGACACACGTATTTGATTCTTTATTTAAATGTGCAAACATTATTTTAATATCTGTAATAACAAAACTGTTTTTGCATTACCCAAACACACATGTTTGGTTGTTATTTTTTGTTTTTTTTAAGTGCAAAAAATGTTTTCACACCTTCCTAAAAAATCTTGTATGACACAAAAAACTAGTTAGCCCCTGCAATATGCAATTACTTATTTGAATGTGCAAACATTATTTTAAAATCTCTAATAACAAAAATGTTATTGCATTTTCAAAACACAAACCAAAAATTATGAACATTTTTACACAAAAACCAGGAAAGATTTTGTAATTTCAACTCAGTGTACTGAAGGTTAACACCAGCTCACACATGTAACACTCACCAAGCTTAACAACTCCATCAAGTGTAAGCAGAACATTGCCTGCCTTGATGTCCCTGTGAATCACTTTATGATCATGCAGAAAGGCCAAAGCTACACACATCTCATGAGCAACATAGCGGATCATGGGCTCAGTCAAAGGTTTCTCAAGATCTACCATAATTGAATCCAGAGCTCCCCCACCACAGAATTCGATGAACATCTGCAATGATAAACCCATATATATAGTGTTTATGAAAATGATAAATTTTATGAAAATGATAACATTTTAGTAAATGAACTTGAATCTAGTTAAAATGAATCCTGCATATAATGTTACATAGAGCAATTCTTAAACTTTCTGTTGTCGCTGACCTACTTTGAAAACAATTTTTTCTCCCATAGACTCCCAAAATATTTAACATTGAAAATTTCAGGAATGAATCTTCTTCTCATTTGCAGTTTTTACATGTCTGCACAGCATTCCAGTTTTCTTAATAAATGCTGCTGTATTTGAAAACTCCTCATTGTCCATATACATCTTTCTGTAGATATCTGTCTCTGTGGGTCAGTGTTCCTCTCTTAGTGTAATGCAGTCTTGCAGGGTATTTTTCGCGCCTGTCCACTTGAACAAAGAAGTGACAGAACCAGTATTAGTCTATAAGTGGCTGCTGAGTCTATTGTGTCCTGTCCTGATGCGGAAGATGATAACTTACTCAACTCTGTCAGGATAGTAATAGTTTATCTTTTACTTGGTCAACTTTCCTAATAGCTTTGATGAAGGTCCTCTTTTGCTGGTATGTTATTTATTGGTCTTTTTGTTCCCGTGTTGTTCTATCTTTTGCTAGCATATCTGTCTTTTCAGTTCCTAGTATGCAACAATGGGATGGTCCACTGTAGTACTACTCTACTTTGGATGCTCACTTCTCATATGGCTTCCTTCAGGTCTGCAGTTTATCGCTGTCAATGTCAATGCTTGTAGGACAAACATTGCATCAGTAAGACACCACCTGTTAACATTGGATTGTTGTATTTTTAATTGATTCTTGATTAGGAACTATCATATCATTACTGCACAAGGGGCATTCCCATAAATACTCTTCTTGCCATTCCATCAGCCATCTAAAAGTATATAAGCTTAGTCATGCTATTTATGTGTTCTGGTTTTTCCAGTGAGGATGCACTTTCTCCCCTCCCCTGGTAACTCATTTTTATCATTCTCTGAACATGTACATTGTTATTTCCAGCATCTTCTCATCATTTTGTAGTGTAATCATGACTGCTCTAACTCAGCCCAGTCTCTTCTCATCACTATAGCTTTACCCACCAATGTGTCAACTCTTTTGTTGCCCTTGACTCTCACATGACCAGGACAGTAGATCCATGCAATGCTCTGGGCAAAACATTGTTGAAGTGTCCCACTCTTTTCTTATGATGCATTTTCTATCTTGTGCAGCATACTCTGGGAGTCTGATAAATTACTGTAAGTGTTGGTGGAGAAAAGTCAAAGCTGCTGTTACTATCTTTATCTCTATTCTCATACTTAGTGTTGTGATGGGATAGGAGCAAACTTTTTTCACCACCCTCTTGTCATTTTGGTAGGCTATGAAGCTCCCATCCACATCTGTTTGTGTCTCTTGTTACCGAGCCATCAGTGTAAATAATATCGGTTCTGGTTTGGAACGCTTAACCCCCCCCCCCTCCCCAAAAACAACCAGCAGGGAAATGCATTAGACCAGGCACTCCTAGACTGGTTTCACTGTTCTTAAACTGTGAAAAAATGACAAGATTAGCTACTAAAGAAGCAGATTCAGGTTCAGACATTGACATCAAAGCAAAGTGAGTGAAAGCAGAAGATAAAGCACACACATGCCACCATAGAGAGCAAAAAAGGGAGTCAGAGGTCATGAGGAAAACAACTGAAGATTTCAAGCTATGGGTGAAGGAAGCAAAGCAGCAATGCTGAAAGACTTTTCCCAAGAAGTAGCAGCAAACAGGGCCCAGCACAAATTTTGGAAATTGCATAAGGCAATAAATCGAACATACCAGCTATCACCATTTCTGCTCAACCCAATTATCAAGATGGAAGTAAAGAGATAGATGATAAACAGTATTTTTATGCCAATACTCTGCTATCAATGCCAAACATGGGCGCTAACAGTAGCCCAGCAGAAATAACTTACAATATGTGAGATGAAATGCCTGAGAAAAGCCAGAAGAGTGACTAAACTAGACAATCTGTATAAAACCATGCACAGAATACATCGAGAAACAACAAATAAAATGGTTTGGACACCTTATGAGAATAAACATTAAACCAACTACTGACAAGAATATATAACATAAGAAGATTTGGATACTAGGCCAGAGGAATACCTAGAGCAAGATGGATAGATAACATCAAGACAACACTGAACAAATACGGATTCAACGCAGCCAAGGCAACACATCTAGCCCTGGATAAACAACTAAAGCTCCCAGTCACCACCCCTACGCTAAAAGGCAAGTGTGGACATTCTGACCATCCTCCACCTGAGGATAGACAATAGACAAATTGGAAAACTGACCAAAAATCAAGCACATGCATGAAGGACAGGTCAGGGCTTCTACTAGCCTCTGATGTGCTGAAGAGAAGGGCTTCATTCGACAGGTACATACGGCAAACAAATTAGAATGCATTGTTAAATGCAAGGCTGTTTTTGCAAACTTCGGTTTCCAGTTCAAGATGACAGCATGACAAGCTGTGTTTTCATATTCTGTGATTATCACAGTGTTGTGATTCAGATTTTCTTGGACTAGAACCCATGGTGTCTACCCTTGCTAACATTGCTGTGATTGGTAACAGAGATAATGTTGTCTAAATTAAAAACGTTCGTTAAATGAGTGTTGAAACATGAAAAAATTTATATTAGCTATTGGTAAAAACATGCTTTCATTATATAATGATGGTGCATTCAGTTTTACAAACGCCTTGGTGACAAATGATAACCATTAACTTTGGTTTAAAATTATAACTGTTGTGCACTATTTTGTATGGCAAGGTGGGACAAAATTGTTAATGGAATGGCCAGAAGAATGGACAACAGTAGAATCTTTAATTTTTTTAATTAAAGTCTTTTTTTTAATGAATGTGCTCTCTTTACGGTGTTCGATTAGCAGCTGTTCTTTCCCGAAAATAATGGCAACCTACAGGAATACTGTGCCTAGAAATTTCCAATGGAACTCAGATATTATAAACACAATGAAGGATTCCAGAGTGTTGGTTACTAAACACAATAGCAAAAATAACACTACACCTATTTGGTCATATAAAGAGACACAACTGTTTAGAAAGACAAATAATGGAGGGCAGAGTACCTGGGAATGGGGGAAAGGGCAGACCAAGAAGAAGATAGACTGACGACATTTAAGATAACATGAATACATCGTTGGAAAATGCAAGCCCAAGATAGAAGGGGGTTCAGAAAGTGCATTGGGAAGACAACGTTCTAAAATAAATTGGGAAGACAACATTCTGGAAAGAATATGTCACATGACACAGGTGTTTTATTTCTGCAGCAGTGTTTAGAGAGTACATCTGCAGCTACTTATGGCAGAGTAGTTGGAGCAAAAGATTTCAGGTGATGAACATGTTGATTCGTTTTCTGGATATTTTATGTACACTCCAGCACCTCCATTCTTCACTGCTCTGGTTGTTGGTCGATCAGTATATGCTTGTATCCACTCTTCTCTGGGGTACATATCTTCAATCATATTGTATATTATTGTTTTCTTTCACAGAGTATTCAGCGCTCTCTAAGTGTAGATGTTGTTTATAGTGGTTCTGTTAGTGAGATTTTTATAATTAGCCCACAGAACTGTGAAAAGTGCTGGTGTTATTACTTTTGTTATGTCTAGTAATTCAACCATGTACCCACTCTATTCTTTAGTTTTTTGGATCAGTGAATAAAACTGCTTATTTTTTGCCTTCCCATCATGGTCAACTCCTTGAAGTGGAGATGGAGTTTAGTCTAACCAATAGAAGATGGAAACTAAGATTAGTCGGGCCATCCCTAATCCTACAAGTAGGACTACAGTCCTGCCCAAGCAAGCGCGGGTGCTGAAATCAGAGATACAAGGCTGAGAGATGCACCAGCAACCCAATTAGATACATCTTCATCATCATCATCATCATCAAGTGCCATCTCCGCAACGAAGGTTGGCTGCAACGTATCTCCAACATCTCCTGTCTCTTGTCTTGGTGGTGCACTCTGCTAGACTGTAACCTGTCCATCGTGTAATGTTACTCTCCCACTTGTATTTCTGCCTACCTCTTGCTCTCTTCCCTTTGACTTTACCCTCAAGTAAGATCTTCAATAGGGTGTCATGTCTTTTAATGTGTCCAAAGTATTTTATTTGCCTGATCTTTATTTCTCTTAGTAGTTCTTTCTTCATATTAAGTGTCTTTAGCACCTCTTTATTTATTTTCTTCTCTTTCCATGATGTTCTCCCTATTCTTCTATATACCCACATCTCAAAGGCATCAATTTTGTCTTCTAATTGTTTATTTAGTGTCCATATTTCTGAGCCATACATTAATATGGAATAGATGTAGCATTTTATAATTCTCATTTTTAACTTGTTTGTAATTTGCTTAGATATTAATAATTTCCTCATGTCATTGAAGGTACTTTTAGCCATTCCTATTCTCCTTTTAACTTCTGTTTCACATCTGCCATCATTTGTGACTATGTGTCCAAGATATTGATACTGTTTTACTTGTTGTAGTTTCTCTCCCTGTATGTTCATAGTAAAATTTAAAAATTGACATGTTGCTTGCCCTGTGAATTTCCCCCAGACAAAAGCAGTGCCAGATTCTGAACCTCAACATAATACAGCCCCAGATACTGGGGACCCCTCTAGTCTACCTTGTTGAGCCAGAAGGCAGAAGAAGAAATAGGCTGCCAACCAGACAGGATGACTCCAAACATCATGCACTGGAAAGCATAGGATAAATGCATAACACACAAAAAACAGGAATGAATTATCTGTGTGTTAACAATAGTGAATAATGTCTGCAATTGAAAATGTAATGGTAATTTGCTAAAAAACAATTCAAATATACCTGTCCATTATATTTTTATTGTAATATATCATTAATTATTAACTGACCCTTTGAGAAGACCCTGCAAATAACCAGGGGTCCATTGACCCCAATTTAAGAACATAGACTAGATAGTATACTATAGTCCGTTCAGATTCGTTTGCCGAGATGTTAAATTATTTTTATCAAAAACGTATTGTTCATTTGGATTGATCATTTGAAGTTAGGTTTAGAATAATAATGTCGCTATAGAAATATTTTTTTATCAAAGAAATGTGATCCAGTATCAAAGATACCTTATTTAACCTATATTAAAAAAAAGTTAATCGAAATTATAAACAATCGCTGGATTATGTAGATGCTTACATCTCACAGCTGATTATTAAATATAAAGGCATGACCCTCACGGTAGAATGTGCACCGTTCTAAAAGTAGTTGTTTCCACTGTACATTTGTATAAAGCAATGTTACATATGGAAATTCCCGTTTAGCACCAAATATTATTTTTCCTGAACTTAGAATTATGTGAAATCAAAAACGGCTATTGACTCGATTTCAAGTCACAAGTCAGAAGCACGTCTCAATATTTACAGAAAGTAGGCGGCACTAAGCATATTACCTTCTGCAAGTCTATGTGAGAATGAATCTGAAAGCGAAATATTTTACTGAGCATAACATTGTTATAAAGATTTATCAATACTTCTGCAGAGAGCGTAAAAAGGGACATCTTTATTGTTCTTTATCAAATCCTGAGAAGAGAACAATGCATATTTTAGGTTTGTGTAAACGTTCATTTGATCGAATAGTGGAAGCAAGCGAATATTTATTGCCAACAAATTCACGAAAGCAAGGAAGGAAAGAAAAGAGACAGTTTCGATAAGGACCTAGTAAAAAGAGAAATATGTAGAATGTTTGATAAAAACGAAGAAGTGACACTTAGAAAGTTGAAGATTTGGCTGAAAACTAATAACGACATTGAAATATCAAAAACTTTATTATGGAAAACTGTAAGAAATGCAGGCTTCACCTTTAGAAAGTATGCTGGTGGAAAAAACATTATTTGTGAAAAGCCACATCTGGTAGCTCTTAGAAGCAAGTATTTACGTGAAGTGAAGGGAATGCGCGAGAATGGTTATGATATTGTGTATTTAGATGAAACTTGGATCAACGCTCATCATACAAATGAAAAGGAATGGCAGTTAGCAGATGGAAGTATTAAAAGATCAGTACCAAGTAGTAAAGGGCAACGTTTGATAGTTGCACATGCAGGTAGCAGACATAATGGGTTGTTGCAGAATGCTCATCTAATTTTCATTTCAAAATCCATTGACAATAGAGACTACCACTCCGAAATGAATGGGCACATATTCGAAGACTGGATCGAAAAAAGTATTCTTCCAATATTAGATAGACCTTCTTGTCTGATAATGGACAATGCTTCATACCATAACGTAGTGAACGTAGAAGATAGAATCCCAACATCATCAAGTACAAAAGATGCAATCAAAACGTGGCTCATAAAAGAACACATACCAGTTACCGACAGGTACTTGAAACCCGAATTGCTTAACCTTGTAAAACAGACACAACGAACAAAGATATTTAAAATAGACAAGTTAATTGAAGAACATGGTCATAGATGTTTGAGACTACCTCCATATCATGCACACTTAAATCCTATAGAGCTAATTTGGGCAAAAGTTAAAGGACACGTAGCATCTACAAATACAACTTTCAAATTATGTGATATTGAGACACTTACAAATCAGGCTCTATCAAATATACATAAAGACTACTGGGTGAAATGTGAGGATCATGTGTTACGCCAAGAAGAGGAATATTGGAAAAAGGAAGGTTTGTTGTTTGTTCAGCCGAAAACAGTAATCGACCTATTTGACTCGTCTGATTATGAATGATCATTACTCTGATTAAGTCTACACTAAAAAAAGTTTGATTTGCAAAATTTACAAGTTGATTTGTAAAACATTTCATTGCTCAATACCACCCAAGCAATTCAAAAAAATGTTATAAGCAAACCATCAACCATTACTTATAAAAATTAGCCCGCTTGATTCAATACAGAAGTTCAGATATCTTGGATCAACTATTACAGACAAAATTTCCTTACATGAAGAAATATATGTACTTATTTCAAAGGCAGCGACAACATTTGTGAAACTCACACCAAGAGCATGGAACAATATCAAATTGACTCTACGAACAAAAGATATATTTTAAATTTTTTTACACCTGCCACCATGTAAAATTTTGTGGACACGCCTATGGGTCATCATTGCACTAGATTACTGTAAAATATTTTGTTTATGGTCGAAATAATATTTACATGGGCAAACATCAAAAGAATTCGCCGCTTTCAAATAACCGTTACAGCTAGACATCAAGTAACACATATGTTTTCGCGACATGGACATTTTAACAACGTATGCCAAAATTCATGTGAAATCATCAAGAACTTTTTGAATTATAAATCATAACATCTCGGCAAACGAATCTGAACGGACTATAGTATCTCTAATGCACACCATGGAGGCATATATGGGAATTCAGTGTTCGACAGCATATCTAAGGATGATGCAGTCAGAAAATCTTGTACCAATTTCCTTAGACTGGGTTCACCTAGTGATCTAAATATCTAAATATATTTCCAATTGAAATGAAATATCTGCCAAAGACGGATGTGTCGGGCCATTGGCGCAAATAAAACGGTGACACAACGCATTTCCATTCTCTGGACTACATCCAGCTGGAAATCTAGTGGGATCATGGTCCTGCTAGATCCAGCGGAAGTTTGAGAATGAACGCTGAAGAAGAAATGAAATCAAACACTGGACCACCCAACTAAGAAGTCAATATACTAACCACTGAGCTGCCTGTGGTTCTCCATAATGTAATATAGCTCAGTGATAATAAATAACCGGTACATAAACCACAAGTTAGGATTTATAAAATATGATCATTGGTACCTTAAAACACAAATCTATCTTGATGGAAATAAAAAAAGCACATCATAAATTCAATCTTCATACCAAAATTGTGTTATCAATGTTAGCCATGGACTAACAAAAGAAAAGAAAGCTCACTACATGTGAAATGAGATGTCTAAGAAAAGCAGCAAACGAAAAAGAAGAGATCATGTGAAGATGAAAAGAGTGCAAGAACTGACATGCATGCATACATACATTCATTCATTCATTCATACATACATACCTAGAAATGGATTTCTACAGAAAAGGAAAGACAATCAGAAATAATGAAATCAATCAATGAGACAGAATAGTAGATGGTCGACCGTGGCAACTACTGTTTCCTCCTTTGCCTGAAATCCCTCGTAGATGTCATAGGCAAGGATTGCCGCATTTGTGGTCGTGCCTCTCCTCGGTCTGTATGCACCTAGAGTGTCAGGAAGTAGGCCTCTATTTTCCAAATCGAATGCCAGTCTTCTAGTGATTATCCTCTCCAGCACCTTTCCGTAGACATTTTGTGAGGTGATGACACGATAATTCTTGATGTCGGAGGTGTCTTTGTCTGGTTATACCAGGGGGAGAAGGTAGCTGTGTAGCCACTCTTCTGGTATGCGTCCTGTTTTCAGACTTGTGTTGAAATCATCAACAATTGTTTTAAGCTGGTCATCTGCAATAACTTTCAGGATGCTGTAGCATATTCCATTGGGTTTACCATCTGATGTTTTCTTTATGGTCTCTTTTACAAATCTGCGAGATTGCATGTGCTCTCACATTCTTCTATGGACCTCTATAGACTTCTATGGCTATCAAGTTTATGCAATTATAATTAGAAATAAGAACATTTTTAACAAAAGAAAGAACTGAGGAAAATAAATATATTATGGTGCACAAATCAATTAACAATTTGTTTTAGTATTAAAATACAAGGAACATGTTAGGCAAATGTGGTCTCATCATGTGATAACAGTCCAACTGTTGAAACTTTTGTAATGTTATGCATACAACCACACAATTTCTGTTATAGTTTCTGCATCTTTTGCATCGTCACATAAATCACACATCATTAGCAGACGACTTGACGCTAACCAACATGTGCACATCAGGAGGATTCCTGTTTACTGAGCGTGCCAGCTACAAAAGGAAGATGATGTACATTTGTTACAGAATTCAGGACTACTACATCGAGAAAAGATATGCAGTCACGGTCATCCAATGACCTTATATTACTATAATGATGGACACATCCAGTGGAAATGCAAAAGAAGTCAACACCACCAGCGCACACATGTAAAGATCAGCATTAAAAATCAAACACTAATCCTAACCCCTTCCCAACAACTAAACATCCTCCCCCAAAAAACTAAAAAGTTACACCAATCCTAAACCCCCCCCCCTTTCAACAACTAACGCTCTCCACTTCCCAAAAAACGAAACTACTCTTTCTCCTCTCCAAGCTATATTCCTCACCTGCGCTTAAAAAAAGAGAAATAATAAATGTAATGATTTTGTTAACACTGCTTATTTCCTCCTACTGAGTTTCGCACACTAATGTCGGTTAAATTTTTTATGAAATTATATTTAGTTCCGTAAAATAAGCCACATCTGCTTCGCATGAACCAAATTCAACAATGAGAAAATATACAAAATCGTGTCTGCCTTTGGTAGATACCCTATAGGCTTATGTTCACTACGTAGATTTTCATGCAACAGCAAAAAAATAACTTTTATAGATGCTAGCGAGAATCATTAGGCGTAGTTATTTATTACTGTAGCCAGAGTGATGACTATGCAATTGTGCATGGTGCTTAGTTCAGTACAGATGATAAATAATGTTATTCTACACTGTGTGCCTAAGCAAACTATAGGCCTAGTGATCATTATTAATAATTAGCAATGTTCTTAATTCCTATAATCCATTTATTATACCTTAAATCTAACAACCAAACAAAAATACATATTTAAATACATGTCTGTTACGTAAAAATCCAATATGGTAGAAATAAAAATGAAACCGTCAAATGGCCGATAACAAGGTTGGCGACAAGGAATGTCGATTTCATTAAACATGGGGTGCAAATCTTTGTATTAAAAGTCCTGTTAAGTCGAATTCGCTTAACTCAAATATTTGGATAAGAAGAACCTAAAAGTGAATACCCACTACATAAATTTTGATGTTTAAGTTGAACTGTCATGAAAGAAACATTTTTTTGCCTGGAAAACGTGAAATCTCCAACTACGATTACGATATTTCCTTACATATCCTCCATTTTTACAAGACCTAACAGAAATTATTTCAAACGCTTAGGACTATTTTCCCATACATTTTCATTGGTAATCTATGTATAGTGTGTCGCTAGCCAATTAAAATCATGGGAAGCAGGATATGGCCTGAGATTTATTACTAGGCCTGTTATTCAGATTTGTTGTGATATCAACGATGGCGGCTGGCGGTCGAAAGCTTACTACTTGAACTTTAAAAAGAAAGATCGAGTTATTGGAATAGGTTGAAGATAATGGGAAGGAGATAGTGCATATAGCTAGAGAATATGGTATTAAAAGATTTACTTTTTCTGGCATTATATAGCATAAAGACCATTACTGAAAAGTGTTTTTCAAATGTCAAATCAACAGTGACAACCAGCGAGCCAGAACATTCACGTCTGATTTTTGTATACTGCTTTTTTTAAATGGTTCACTAGGCTTCATTCAGCAAATGTACCCATAAATGATTGCAATTTATATTTTCATTGCAGCCTGAATAAGTAGAATTCCTGATAGGTAGAACAATTTTCTTAGGTCCCTACAAGTTCTACTTATCCTGACTCCACTGTATCATGGTGATTACATGAAAACATTGTAAAGTTCCTTTTTACCTTTTCTGAAAATATTCAAGACAATATTTATCATTCTAATTTGATGCACCCTTGTACATTCATCATCATCATCATTAAGTGTTGTCTCCGCAACGAAGGTTGGCTGCAATGTATCTCCAACATCTCCTGCCTCTTGTCTTGGTGGTGCACTCTGCTAGACTGTAAACTGTCCATCGTGTGATGTTACTCTCCTACTTGTATCTCTGTCTACCTCTTGGTTGCTTCCCTTTGACTTTACTTCAAGTAAGGTCTTCAATAAGATGTCCAAAGTATTTTATTTGCTTGATCTTTATTTCTCTTAGTAGTTCTTTCTTCATATTAAGTGTTTTTAGTATCTCTTTATTTATTTTCTTCTCTTTCCATGATGTTCACCCTATTCTTCTATATACCCACATTTCAAAGGCATCAATTTTGTCTTCTAATTGTTTATTTAGTGTCCATGTTTCTGAGCCATACATGAATATAGAATAGATGTCGCATTTTATAGTTCTCATTTTTAACTTGTTTGTAATTTGTTTAGATATTAATAATATCCTCATGTCATTGAAGGTACTTTTAGTAATTCCTATTCTCCTTTTAACTTCTGCTTCAGATCTACCATCATTTGTGACTATGTGTACAAGATATTGATAATGTTTCACTTGTTGTAGTTTCTCTCCCTGTATGTTTATGTCCTGTTCTTCTGTGTCTTTGCTGATTATCATGGTTTTTGTTTTTTGAATGTTTATATCCAGTCCATATTCATTACTTGATTTATTGACTTGATCTATTAGTCTTTGTAGTTCATGTTCACTTTCTGCTAAAAGAACAGTGTCATCTGAATATCTATAAAATGCATCCTTGTCTTACCTCCCTAACATTAACATGAAACAAAAGCATAACATTTAATCAATGTTACCCATAGTTTGTTGTCAAAGAAGAAAGCCTCGTAAAGACCAACAATATTTTTATGCTGACACTCTGCAAGAATATTGATTTCAACTGCAAAATCCTCCAAGTCTTCCTCTGATTTTATCTCAACTTGTTTCAAGGCAGCAAAATCATTTGTGTCTTTGTTTCGTGCCTGACATATGAAATATGAAATGTTGTCAATTATTCTGATAAACAATTTCTTTGAAAATGAACATCTAGTGTTGCTAAGAATGAAAATTAAACAAAATAAAAAATGATATACAAACCACTCGCTGACAGACTAAGCAAGTTTCTTAAAAATTAACACATTACCAGCACCAATGAACTCTGAGCAGACTCATCCATGCTCCTAACTTTCAGCAGATGGTGAAAAATATGAAAATCTATAGTTCCTGCATTGGTAATATGCAGGTCTCATACACCCGCACCCCTCAAATTCTCCTGGCAACTAATAACATACCAAAATAGAAGTTCTAGTTCAGTTACTAATGTAGAATGAGATATAATCAGACACTGTGACATTCATGAAATTAAAAGATCTAAGATCCTAGACTTTCAGAAGATTCATCCAAAGCAAGATGAGAGAACATTAGACAGTCCTTGAAAAATCAAGGATTAGAATGGAACCAGCAAGAAAGAAAATAGCAACAAGGTTATTTGGAACTCCTTCAATCCTCTACACCAGCAGTTCTCATCCTGTGGTTCGTGATCCCTTTGGGGTCATTTTTACCAGTGTGTTACCAGGGCCCGAGAAGAGAGAAAAGAATAGCAAATTCCATATAGGGTCAGTAACCCAAAACCATGCTGAAGTCTGATGTGTTGGGCCGAAACGATCAGATATCATAGCAATGATGTAAACCATGACACAACACATTCCGTTCTCCAGACTACATCCTGCTAATCTGTAGGAGTTTGAGAATGAACGCAGATGGTTGGTTGCTGATAAAGCGGTCCATGGGCTCATTCCCTTTGACCCAATGCCATTGTGTGATACATGCATGTGTTTGTGAGCTATTGTTTTGTTCCAAATAATGTGTTCCATTTATCTGAACCCTGGAGGAAGAAGAATTCTCCTGATATCATCCAGCGCTGGGCATTCAAAATGGTGGTGGTCAACAGTTTCATAGGGATGAGTGCACAGCCTGCACTTTGGGGTGTGTTGTGGTTGTATTCTGTTCAGGTGATTATTAAGCTGTACATGTTGTGTACACAGTCAGAAGTTGATACTCTGGTCTTTCCTTCCCAGGAGGTTGATGTTATCTTTAGGATTTGGGCTGGTCATATATTTATAGAGAGAAGATTACAGGCTTTCGAGTATAAATGCTACAGAAGAATTCTACGAATTTCCTATAGGGAACATAAGACTAATGTGTACGTAAGAAATAAAGTAGAGATGTGTGCAGGTGTCCAGGAGCCATTGCTTTCAATAGTGAAACGACGAAAACTAGCATGGTTCGGACATGTATGCAGGCACGATTAATTGTCAAAAACAATACTGCAGGGAACTGTCGAGGGTGGAAGAAGCAGAGGAGGACAAATAAAGACATGGACAGACAACATCAAGGAATGGACAGGGCTAGATATTTCCACACTCATCCGCATCGCTGAGGATAGAATTCACTGGAGGACTCTGTGTGCTGAAGCATCCAATGTGGTACCCCTACGACCCTGAAGGGTTATGGGTATATTGATATTGATTGATATTTATAGATTTCCCTCCAAGTGTTTCCCATGGCCCATTTGTTCATCCAATTTTCTTTGTTCACAGATTTCAGCATCATTTTAACTGCGCATGGTTGTTTGTGTATATGGCTGTTCTTGTTGAGCTCCCATCTTTGCTAGTCTGTCTGTCTTGTCACTGCCAGGTGTGTCTGAGTGGCCAGGAATCCATTGCATAACAATGCTGACTTCATAAGATGTAAGCAGCTGGTTGGTATGGTGATAGATTTCCACCAACTCAGGCTTACAATGTCCATCACATTCTAGTGCTTGAAGAGCGGACATAGTAAGCCTAGAGTCTGTGAAAATAACAATGTTTTGGACTTTTGATGGAAAGGCATCAAATATGATCTTCGGGTGGTACAAGGCAATTTCTAGTGCTGTTATTTCTGCTTCATTTTAGAACATATCTCCCCACAGACATCAAACAACTCATCAGATGTTTTGTCTAGATATTCTATATAGACACCATAACCTGCTTTGATGGTGGTTTTGAAAGCAGACCCATCAGTATTTGACATGAATCCATTGTTCTGGGTAGGTGTCTATTGTTTTCTGTGTTGCTTTCATAGAACTTACTGGGTCAGAACTTTTCGTTCCATTATCATTTAATTGTGTCTTGATTTCCGGCAATTTAAAATATGCATGTGGTGGTAAACATTTTTCTACTCTTTCAGTTCTTGTATGGAAGGTGATAGCTGTCTTTTATTTCATTGACATGGCTCAGGACTGACTTGTTTTATTCTGTGGTTTGGTTGCCAGTTTTCTACAAGTTGTTTATTTGGGTATCTTTGTTCGTTCTTTTGCTTCTTTCATAAGTCTCCATTGCAGCCATATCTCTCCGCATCTCAAGGGGTTCTACATTTGTATGTATTTCACATGCTGCTGTTGGTATAGATCTCATTACCCCACTAATAAAGTGTAGGGCATTGTTCTGCACTCTATCTAGAGATTCTATATTTGTCTTGGAACATGTTGTCAGGAGTGCACTGTTGTACTCTAAAGCAGAAGGTATGTAACCAAGATATAGTCCTATAAGGGTATCCTTGTCTGATCCCCAAGATGTGCCAGTGAGTCTTTTCACTAGTTGTAATCGTTTAAGTGCTTTATTTTTGATATTTTCTACATTCTTATTGAGGGTGAGCTGACGATCAAGCATGATTCCAAAATATGTGGGATGTTCTTCTATTGGCAATTTCTGTGTATCCAACCACAGACTGAATATTTTCTTTGGCTGCTCTATGACTCTTGGTAAAGATGGTATAGACAGTTTTCTCAGTTTATTTTTAGTTTCCATGTTTGACAGTACTCGTGTAGTCTTCTTAAATATCCAGTCATTTGGCTACACTTTCAACATTTCATGACTCTGCCATATTGTTAGGTCATCAGCATCTAGGGCTTTTTCAGCTTTGATATGTTTGGCAAGGTTATTAATATAAATGAGAGGGAGCATCTCACAGCAGAACCCTGTGGTAAGCCTTACTCTAGAACTTCTTTAGATGAGATTGCATCAATTGTCTTTGTCTGGATTGATCTGTCAATGAGGAAGTATTTTATCCAGTTATATAGCTTTCCATCAATTCCCATCACAATCATCTTCATCAATATACCTTTTCTCTATACTCGAGCATAAGCCTGTTGTAAGTCAAAGAAGATGGCTACAGTGTGTTTGTTTTCCTGGAATCCCTCATGGATTTTCTGTGTCAACCTAAATAGTTGGTCTTCTGTGCAACTGCCTTTCTTAAGCCAGTCTGTTCATGACAGAGAATGTTTGAGCTCTCGACGAACCAGTAAAGTCATGCGTTAACCATTCTTTCCTGCCAATTTCCCAAGACATGATGTTAAGGATATGGGTCTGTAGCTTTTGGGTTAATCTGGGGGTTTGTTACTTTTCAGGATGGGAAAGATGTGAGCATTTCTCAGTGTTTAGGCAGTTTTCCATTTATCCAGGTCATATTTATTAGTTTAAGGAGTACTTCTTTCCATGATGTGCCCATGTGTGTTAACATTTCATTATAAATTTTATCTGGTCCAGGAGACTTTCTTAGCTTTAGTTTCTTCAGCCCTTGTTGAAGTTTCTGCATACTGAAGTCATCTTCAAATATGGACATTTTTTTGCTGCTTCAGTAGGTACAGATGCTTCTTGTCAGCCTCAGACAGCTTCCCTACTCTGTTCAGACTGGAAAAAAAGTGGTTAAAGTGTTCTACCTTTTTCTGATCTGAGGTGACTGTTCTGTTTCCATCTATTACAGGTTTATTGTTTGTTCTTCTTTTTCCAGACAAATTGTTGATCAGTGCCCAAGCCTTTCTACCATTTTCCTTAGATATAAATTTGTGCATCTTTTTGCCCATTTATCATGTTTGGCATTCTTCACTATTAGTTTTACTTTAGCATATGTTTTATTGTAAAGGATTTTTGCATCTTGTGCTTCTCTTGCTTTTTGATCTCTTGATCTCAAGGGCTTCTTTTGCTTTTTTCCTCTCAAGGATTCCAGCTTGCATTTCTTTGTTGTAGAATGGTTTGTAAGATTTCCTACTGCCCCTTGGGATGCTTTGTGATGCTGAATTGAGGATAGCTTTTGTCACCTCCGCAGTAAATGTCTCTATGTTATTGCTATTGATATTACATAGCAGGAAATCAGATGTTTCTTGGAATAGTTTGCAATCTGCCTTACCACAATTCCAGCGAGTTTTCTGTTTGAAATATGGTCTGTTGGGTGTAGTTATGGTGGTGAGGATTGGTCTATGGTCACTTCCGATGTCGTCAAGGATTTCTAGAGAGCAAGAGTCTATTATATCAGATGAACAGATAGTCAAGTCAGATCGGCTGAGAGACAGATGGCTCTTATGCAAAAGTGTTGGTACAGATTTTGCATCTTGAAGGACTGACAAGTTTGTTGTTTCATAGAGCTCCTCTATATATCTTCCTGTCTTATTGTGGTTCTGGTAACCCCAATGCGGTGAGTGGCCATTAAAGTCACCAGCAAGTATTGTTTTGAATAATTGTGTTGTATGGATGTCTGGTAAATTGCATGTTGTCTGAGGTGGGCTGTATATGTTGTAGATTGTGTATTTTCCTCCAGTATGCCAGATGATCACTTTCTGCATATCTGTAGGATGGGTTGTTAGCTGGGTGGCATGTCCCTGGATGTCATTTCTGATATAAGTAATTATGTCACGGCAGTTGGTACACTTACAGGAATAGCTGGTATATCCTGACAGATATGGGTCAGTGTCTTTGTCTCCTGTAAGAGGGCCACATGTATCTTGTGCGTATGTAATAAATTAGCAAAGCTCTAGTTTTTTATTTAGATTTTCTAGTTTTAGAGAATGAACGCAGAAGAAAAAGTATATGAGACATATCTAGGAAGAGACACCAAATTAAGACTATTCAACTCCTGTATTGTTCCAGTGTTGACCTATGGGTGTGAAAGTTGGAAATCGACCCAGGTAATAGATCAAAAATTAAACAGCTTTGAAAACAAATTCTGGAAACTATCGAACATAAACTAGAGCGAATGACACAAATAGTGATCTAGGAGACAAAACACACCAAGAATATATATCAAATGTTATAAGAAAATATAGATGGAAATACCTGGGACACGTCCTAAGACTAGATGCAAATAGATTAAACCAACAAGCACTCATGTGGGTTCCAGAGGTGAAGAAAAATAGAGAAATACACCTATCTCTGCTATAATATTTCTGCTTGATCTCCCCAGCATTTCAGTGCGACATCAGGTAGCACAGGTTAGGTCACAAAGTGACAGAATAAAACCACTACCCACTACACCAACGTCTAGGTGAGTCAAAGGGAAAACGAATCATGCGTGACAGATCATAGATGGAAGGTTGAAGACACACTGCGAAGAGTATGTGAATTTAGAAAAATAAGAAAGTACAGTGATTGGGTGGAGGTAGATACTGATAAGAAATCACTGACTAAAGTAATAATACAACTAGAAAAAGCATGTCGAAAATGGACGGATGTCAGGGCCCAGGATACAGAGCATCACCTCACACAGCTACACTCAAAACCACAAGACATACCGGTAATTATATACACAGATGGCTCAGTTAACAGAAACACAAATAAGAGTGATTGGGGTTTTCTTGCCTACAGAAATGGCTTGAAGTTGGTTGAGAAATCTTCAGCATATCCCACTGTCACATCGAGCATGAGGATGGAGTTACAGCAGCACTTAAATGGTTGATAACTGATACATCAACACACTTAATACTCACAGACTCTCAAAGCATGCTGCGGAAGATGGCAGGACTTATTGAACAACTCAATTGTCTAGAGCAATACATAGATATACTGCCCTGGTCATGCTAGTCAGAAGAAACGAGAGAGCCGACTTATTGGCAGGCTATGCGGTGATAGCACAATGGTGAGAAGAAATAAAGCAGACTTGATCAAGGCAGTAATAAATTCACTTCAAGATGAAGTTGATGTCAATGAGGCTGAGAATGTACACATACAGAGAATATTAGAAATGGGAGTATATAGAGGGGAGGGAAGGAAAAGTAAATATTTTGGAAGGCCATTCCTTTTCTGCCCCTGCTTTTGTAAGTCTGTCAGATGCTTCATTTCTTGCAATTCCACAATGTGCATAGATCCACTGCAGCACAACTTTATTGTTAGCAGACAGTTGATTTAAAAGTTCTACAGTTGTTTTTGTTAGATCTTTAGGTTTATTTTGGATGGTCTGGAGTACTGACATGCAGTCACACAAGAAGACTATATTAGCTCCTTTGAGTCTCTGTTCCTCTAGAGCCTTTGATGCTTCTAAGATTGCTTGTAGTTCTGCCCTGTAGTTTGTTGATAATATGCCATTAGCGATTGAGAGTTCTAGTTTTGGGGTGTTTGGAATGAGAATTAGTATTCCAGCTCCTCCTTTCTTTACTGCATCCTCTGATGATCCATCTGTGAAGACGTGAATCCACTGTGAGTTGGGGTATTGGGTGTCTTTGTGTTCAAGTGTTTGTGCCTTGAGGGCAGTAGGGATTTTCCATTGTTTTGCTATCAATGCATGGGATTGTAAGTTTTGCAGTATATATATATGTTTGCGATGGTGTAATGTGCTTCTAGCTGTTCCCATTCATCCGGATTGTTGCTGGTTACTTCTTCATTGGCTTTCATAAGTTTTTTTGATAGGTGATTGAAGCTTGGTCTTTTCAATTAGTTTTTTTTAGTTCTTTGTTTTCTCATTCATAGGGTGATGTTTAAGACATCTAAATTTTGCTGTCATTATTGTGATTTTCTCATCCCTGAGGTCTGTTAGATTTTGTAATCCTGCTGTTGCTTCCATTGACATTATAGGTGTGCTCCTTAGTCCTCCTGTTATAATTCGGAGACCTGCATTTTGTCCAGCTTCTGCAGATTGATATTTGCTGATGTTGCATATGCGCTCAATCCATATTCCAGAGTTGGACACATATGACCTACATAGAATTGTTTTATGGTTTTTATGTCAGCTCCCCAATCTGTCCCAGATAGTTTTTTCATTACTTGTAGTCTGCGTGTGGCTTTTTTTTCTATCACTTCAATGTTTGATCCCCATGTAAGTCTCTTGTCAAATTTTAGTCCCAGGTGGACTGGGTTTTTTCTTTTGGGAGTGGGATATTGTCTAGTGTGAGAGTATAATTTTCAGGTTTTGTAGAGAGCGTGAAGAGTGGTGACGGTCCTGCTTTTGTTTATTTGAACACTCCAGGTTTTTGCCCACTCTTCAACTTTGTTTATTGCCTTCTGCATTCTAACTTTTACAACTCCAATGTATTTTGATTGGGTCCAGATAGCTTCTTCTTCTTCTGCGTTCGTTCTCAAATTCCTGCAGTTTATCAGGATGTAGTCCGGAGAACAGAATGCATTGTGTCATGGTTGGTTTACAGCAATGCTGCGATCTCTGCGCCTTTCGGCCTGACACATCCGACTTCAGCATGGGTCCAGATAGCAAGATTGTCAGCATGGAAAGCTCTATGTTCATATGGTGTAAATAGTTTGAGCAGGACATCTATAAAAATTATGAAGAGTGTGGGGGATAGAACTCCTTGTTATGTTGACCATTTTACTTTTCATTCCCTGGAGTTTTACTTTTTGGTTTAACTCTTTTGAGTTAACTGGTTTTTTGTTTCTTGACATAGGTCCCAATAGGGCCGACATGTCGAAAATTGTCTTTGTTTTATTGTTATTTCTGATTTATTTATATTGATAGTTATATTCAGTAACCTATATAATTAACTTCGTATTCACCAATATATGCGGAATTCAATTATTTATTTATATGCACAAAAATGATTTAAATATCTCGGACATTAAACAAGACAATATCCAAAAGATAACAACAAAAAAGTTAAAAGAGGCAACAAATTCCACAATATACAGCACACAAGTGGTCGTCTCCAAAAAACTCTTCAACCCCTGACGCTGAAAAGCAATAAAGGGTTTAGCGAATAGATAGAACAAAAAAGTTATTGCTTTTTCGAAACAGCCACCAACAATAACACAAATTCTCAAAAACTATTCGGCTACAGGAGAGAAATTACATAATTGTAAACATAGCCTGCTAAAGGTTAATTTTTAGGAACTAAATAATAAAATTTCTAATAGGTCCTACTTCAAAACAGTCAAAATACACTTGTGATAACCACATTCTTTGTCAATTTCCATTAAAAAATATACTTATTATATTATCATTTAAATATATTTAACTAAAAAACAATCTTAAAAGTTATTCCTTCAGAATCCTACACATTAAGACACAAATAGTACACTTTAAGAGTACTCACCTTGTAAACAGCTCCAAAAGCACCTTCTCCAATCTCACCAATAATATCCCAATGTTCTAGTGGATCTGCATCCTTCTTGATATGTTGGTTCCACTGTCCTTTTTTCTTTAATTGTGAATCATCTGATGCAATTCCAAAGAGTTTCTTGAAATTACTAAGGAAGGCCATTTTGTTCTACTTGTTCTTTGATCCAAAGTCTCACAATTTGATACTGATTTAGTAAGTACAAGCAGAGGGCAATAGTTAACTTGCTACAACACTACATGCACAATAGTGAATACAGGGATAAGTAGGTCCATTTATTTAATAGGTAGGCACTGTACAACGAGCTAATTTAATTTCTCTCAGCACACTCCTGACTGACTCTGCACTGTCTTTATTACTTTCTCACAAAAAATTGTACCTTCACTAGGTCTAATGGTTACTATGCAATGCAAAGGAAATCGCAAAACGCCATTTTCAAATCGCACATATACTTCTTGACAACCCTAATACTTGAGCAATGTGTGGAAACATTGATAAAATCCTCATAAATAACTATACTTATTGTATATATATTGTTTTATATCAAAACTAATATAATATGAACTAAAAAAAACTAATAAAACGAAGAAATCGCATATAACGTCCGTCCGGTCAACACTAGGTCTAGGCCGCCACACAGCGTAATTATTGTCTATGCACACACGTGGCACCCCAGATACATATTATTTTTGTTTTTTTTGTGTTTTTGAATGACTACACAAACATTCTTATCAAATAACAACATATTAAACACAAAAAACAACAATTAAAACATGTAGTCACGATCACTTAGCCATCCAACGCGGTACTCAATTTGATAGTAAAATATGGCTACAAAATGGCCAACGTCGCTCTAGAAATTCGTTGACAAAACCAGCCTGCTTTCTCCCTTTTTGCAATCGTAATGAGTAACGGAATTTGACCTTTAAACTGTGACGTATTCCTAGCTTCGTTTGGCGGGTTTTATACGTCACAGGATCATTACTTCGTGAAGTTCCGTACTCGGGAATCGGGCGATGTCATATGTAGCGGGATTGCGCCCACAGGCACCGCCCACAGGCACAATGTAGCCTGTGCTCATAGGCGCAACATTGCGACTATAGAGTCGTAAAGGTTAAAAAAAGCTGGATTTGTAATTTGTTTAAGAAAATGTTATGGCAATTCAAGTAGATATATTATTTAACTTCCTGTTTCTGTTATTACAATGGCGTCAGGAGATGTTGCATGATTATGATTTTGAAATCCGAAAAATCTATAGCCATCCATATAGAGGCAAAGCGACATGACAGTGAATCTGGTTTAATATACTTTTATTTTATCATATATTCAGTGCAATCACTATTGATTGTGATTCGAAAGTTGAAATCTTGAGAGGTAAGTTCTTCAAATAGATTAAATCAAATAGACCACGAGGTTCCACAAGGTTTATATTACATAAAATATATAATATTCAACAGATTTGGATCAACTAAAAATACAATAGATCTAGATATAGATAGGTCTAAATCTGTCTAACACTTTCTCACACATCTTGTATCATACACACACAAACAAAACTTCCACCAATATATGCAGAATTCAATTCTTTATTTATATGTGCAAATATTATTTAAATATCTCTAACAACAAAAAAGTTATGATTTCAAAACAGCCACCAACGATTACGTAACATTTCCAAAAACTAATTCTGCAGGAGGAGAGAAGTTACGTAATTGTAAACATAGGGTGTTAAAGATTAATGATACAGGATATTGCAGAAAATAGCCGTTAATTTTTTGGTAAAAGTTGCTTTTAACCTGCACTGCGCTTTGGTTAACTGTGATCGACAAAAGTTTTAATGGTGGCTGTCTCTCGTTGTCGGATGTATTTGGCCCAATGATATATCGTGCTAAATAGACGTACCACAATATGATCACAGTTCGGGGCATGCATAATCAAAGCCGGTACATCCCCACGTCCGTCATGATCATTGTGGAAATCTCTAGGTAGAAGTAACACTTTTTATACCAATTAATCTGACCACATCTGCACACGGGTACGATGCCATGATGGTGAATCGGGTTTATAGACAGTTGTATCATTGTATTTTGAATAAAATAACATTGAATCGTGGCTTGAATCATGAATTATTGGGTTATTTAGTTTCACAGCAGTGAAAATACAGAATGCTGTTTTGGTTTGGGGAATTGTAAATGTTTGATACCAAATATGTTGAAGTGGCACCAAAAATGACTCTAGGCCTACGTGCAAAGAACGATTTTACTGCAAATATACATGTTTTATACAGTTCCCCTGGGAATATTTTGATAATTTTGCAATGAAAGAACATAAATACAACAGATATGGGTGTGATTTCGTGTACAGTGTTGCCAAGCAATATGATAAGTAAGGTAAGTTATTTTTTTCTAATTTATTTTTTTTATTTGTAATAAAATGTTTTTTTGTGAAAAATGTCTTTACCACTTTCTCATACGTCTTGTATCACACACACATGTACATAAATTACACCAATATATGCAGAATTCAATTCTGTATTTATATGTGCAAATATTATTTAAATATCTCTAACAACCAAAAAATTATCACATTTTCAAAACAGCCACCATCTTAACGTAATTTTCACCAAAAAATCCAGTGGCAGGGAGACATTTCGTATTTTTTAATCTGGCTCGCTAAAGGTTAATTCTTCACTGTGCTATAAATAGCACACTGGTTACATTTTTAACTAGCCGATGTCATGGATTTCCATGTAACACCAATGAAATTAATGGCTGCCGTGACGTCACATCCCCGCTAGTAAAACCTCTGCTCAAATCTAAAAAAAAAATGTCCACAATGCACAAAGTCGCTTGCCGTTCGTCGGGTGTGTGATGTCACCGCACGCAGGACTTGATTGGTTCCTGGGTTTTCTAGCGGAACTCCATGACGTCGTTTGATTAAAAATGAAAACAGTGTGCTATTTATAGCGTGGTGACCATAGATAAGAAAAATATACCCGGAAATGAGATCGATCAACATACGCGTCGTCTTCACAAACACAAAAATGTGTTGTTGGTGTTGTATTATTGAAAATAACAAAGATAATTCTGAAATTGTCAGCTCAGCTACATTTTAATTTTATGATTACAAGTTTAATTTATATTTCCCTATGTTTCAATCAAATTCAAATCAATCTGTAGTAAATTATTTTGATGTCAAATTAATTTGAATAAAATTTGTAACTTTTTTCAGGGTTGACGTACAGACTTGGTTGAGGTATCGTTGAACTGCAATATTTAAAGGCTATCGAACAATATTATTTGTAATTATTCCAGGCAAAGTAAATGTTACTCAAGTTTAGTTACTGTTTTTATTTTTAGTTTAGTAACCAGTTTAAGTTTAAGTTTAATTCATTTTGCTTTACTATCCTTAGACTGTGCATTAGCCTATATAATATATACATAATTAAAATACAAATAATTTCTGAAATCTCAACAGATAGCCTACTGTTGCAAATAACTATTTTAGTTAAAACAGTCAGGAATGTAGAACAGTTTCCATCCTATACAGTAGATAGTTTCACTTCTATCACAACAAGATGGTAGCCATTTTGGCTGTTAGGTGCGTGCGCAAATGGGTGTGAATCGGCATTACCACTCAACATTTTCAAAAGATCTCAGTTCCGTGAACACATATATAGCCTATATTATATATATATATATATATATATATATACATACATACATACATACATACATACATACATACATACATACATACATATATATATATATATTGTCTATCCTTTTTTTTTTTTTTGTTTGATGTGCGATTAAAGCCTCTTAGCTGAGGCACGTACCTTCAACCTAAGTCAGGAAGTCTATTTTGGTTATATCAGGCCATATTAGCTTTTATCTAAATGTGACCTAATGGCCTGGCTGTTTGGAAAGCCGTGCGTGCTATTGCTATAAATTATCTATATTTCTAGGTGGAGTTGATATTTATTTTTGACCAAGATGCCTTTTATTTAAGAGTGACACTAATGTCTTGGGGAGTTTGAAAACCGTGCGAGCGATTATGCCAAAAAATTTCCATCAATCAATAAACCCATAACCCTTCAGGGTCGTAGGGGTACCACATTGGATGCTTCAGCACACAGAGTCCTCCAGCGAATTCTATCCTCAGCGATGCGAAAAATTTCCATATTGCCAGTCGTATCCTGTGGTGAGCGTTCCTCAGTTGTATTTGTTGAAAGCTGTGGAGAGACACATGTAGAAAGACTTTGACGACAAACAATGACTTATTTTGTTTTGACTTGGTTAGATTCCTTTTAAATTAGGGCTTTAGTCCTGGTTATAAATTGTTTAATTAGTTTTAGTCTGGTGGTACATCATGGCCCAGAACTTTTTATAATTTATATGGTATTTTATTGTTTAGGTAGTAATCTTTTATGTCTTGCCTATGATGGTTTTATTTATGACAATGGAGTAGGAAATGATCTATTGTATTTTCCTCTTCACAGTCTTCACATATTGGTTCGAGTATATAATGTAATGATTTTCCCAGTCTAAGTCATAGTAGTTTCCTATTGGCAGGTATTATCAGCTCTTCCTTGATTTGAGTGGTCCTAGTGGGTCCTTTTAGCATTGCATGTGCATGTCTTCCTTTTGCACTGTTGTTCCATTTTGATGTCCATTCCTTAAGTATTGTGTCCTTTATTATGCTTCTAGTTTCTGATCTTCCAAGTCCTATCTTGATTTCTGTTCCTTGTGTTCGTCCTTTCTTGACTTCCTTGTCCGCTGCTTCATTTCCTGATATTCCGACATGGGCTGAAATCCACATTACATTAACCCTCGTACCAACGTGAACTAGGTTTGTTGTTGGGCGTAGTATAACTTCTACTATATCGGGCATTTGGCTGTCATGTTTATTTTGTATAGCATGAACTGATGATAATGAGTCAGTCAAGATTGTTACATGTTTAGGTGGGTTATCATTTATTATTTCTAGAGTTTTTAGAATTGCAACTAGTTCAGCCGTGAATATTGTTGTATGTTCTGATAATTTAAAACTCTTATTGATGTTATTGAATGGATACCTTCAGGCAAAAGAGCAAGGGGTAGACCAAAAGAAACACTCAGAAGAACAATACTTAGAGAAAGTAAAACAACCAATACATACTATTCAAGAACTGCACAGAATAGCTTTGAACAGACAGAATTAAAGAGAACTGACCTTTGGCCTATGCGCTAACTTCAGCGCGAAAGGAAAATGAATGAATTGATGTCAGGTATTACTATTCCTGCACCAGTTGTGCCTTCCTCTCCTTTGGATCCATCTATGAATAATTTTAGACTATTTATTGTTCTATAATTTATGACGTTTATTGAATCTCTATTTTGGTCTTTTTTCCCTGTATAAGATAGAAAAATGTCAGTTTCTGGGGATATTAACTCCCAAGGGGTATTACTGCTTTATATTGGTTTTGGTTACATATTAGTTCTCTAAGCTCTGGCATTTGGTCAAGCTCTGCATTTAATCGCCACCCTAGATGGTGCTCGGTAGCTTTCAATTGAGAACTTGCCTGTGTTATCAGAGCTATTAAATGATTTATATGCTGGGTGTGAGGTATAATTTCATATTTTAGACCAGTAGATAAGTCTCAGTTCTTTCCTTCTTAGGGATAATGGTATTATTCCTAGAGCTACTTGAACTGATGTTCCTTTGGTCACCCTAGCTATTGTTGAGAGAGCCTTATTTTGAATTATATCTATTTTAGAGATATTGGCTGGTG
The DNA here is from genome assembly GCA_034231615.1 of Meghimatium bilineatum. Taxonomy (NCBI): domain Eukaryota; kingdom Metazoa; phylum Mollusca; class Gastropoda; order Stylommatophora; family Philomycidae; genus Meghimatium; species Meghimatium bilineatum. The sequence continues at coordinate 71,879,853 of CM067298.1, read as the reverse complement.
CTGTCGACTCATACACAATGCTGGCATATTCTAGTTTACCTCATATAAAAACTTTATAGAATGTCGTCATTGTCTTATTCGACGCTCCACAACCGCTACCACTCATGTACCTAAGCATGTTTAGGGCTCCTCTGCTTCTGTCTACTAAATAGTTTATATGTTTATGCCATCTAAGGCTTTGATCTAATACCATTCCCATGAATTTGGTGGATGGTGAGAATGTAATTGGTTCGTTATTTATAAAAAAAATATCCTTAATTTTATTTGTTTGAGCTCCATTTCTGCTGAATAGCATTCCTACTGTTTTGCTAGCATTACTTTTAAAACCCCATTTTGCCATCCACTTGTTACTTCATTTAGTTGCCTTTTTATTCTTACTTTTAGATAACTGATGTTATTGCCTGCGCGCCAAATAGCGGCATCGTCTGTAAATTGTGACAGGCTGTTCTTAACATCAGAGAATTCTTCTCCTAGATCATTAACGATTTATTGTAAATATTGTTGTAAATATTACAGACCCCGTGGGATGTCATTTTCCTATTCATAGAAGTCTGATTTGTCATTATTTATTAGAACTTTAAATTATCTATCTTGCATGAAGTTTTTAATGTAGTTGTATGCCCTATCAACTATACCTATGTTTTTAATTTTAAATAGGGCTCCTTCTCTCCAGCACTCGTCGTATGATCTTTCTACGTCGAGGAAGACAGCCGCTGTTTTATCACTTTTTAGGAAACCCTGTTTTACTTCATGCTCTAGTTTTAGTAGTTGGTCAACAGTGCTCCGGCGACTCCGGAAGCCCGCTTGAGTTGGACTATATATATTATGTTTATTTAGGTGAAATACTACTCTTTTATTTATTATTGTCTCTAATATTTTTCCTCATTTACGAAAACCATTGTAACTTCGTTAGCTGTTAGTTCATTATAGCGACGTTGATCAGAATGACTATCGCGCTTGAAGACCATGATTACTATTGACATTCATTTTCCAGTTTGAGCAGCATTCTTAATTTCTCTTGTTTTGATATCATGCTTTAACTGATATGACTGTGCTAGTCTATTGTGTTGACGAAAAAATCGCTAGATTTTATCAAGTATTTATCTTTCACATGTAGCATTTGCTGCGTGCGCTTATCAAACGTCTGTTGCTTGAGTACTGCCCAAAACATACAACTTATCGAACTGTGGAACTTTGTTGTATATCGGTTGTATATGAGAAGTTTGATAATAGGTTTGTCCATGAACTTTTAAAACGTATGGACAATCAACAATCCGTAACTTTTGTTCCCATTGATGCTAAAGAAAGAGCGATACTATAAGAACGAATATTATTGCGAAAATGTGTGTATTTAGGGTGTATATTATCAGAGAGCATCAAGCGCAGGAACTCCGAATATTCCAGCTTATTACCATAGATGTCTTGTGACTTTGGGAGCATGATATTTCCCTTTCATCAACTACTTGTAAACCTGCTATCGTTAGGACGATCGTCTAAAACATTTTTAGCATCACACAATTGACATTGTATAGCAACATGATCATCAGCAAAATTTGCTGCTTCATTTGAAATTGTTTGACTTCAACGCATCTGTAACAATGAGCGAGTCTCGGCATCTTCAGATTGAAGTCTCTGCGTTTGCTTAACAGTTTCATGATGTCTTAGACGACATTGGTATTCTCTATTCACAGCTTGTGGATTTTCTCTCTGCGTTGGTGATTCTAGCTTAGATTGACGCCGATGTAAATCATCATCCTTAGCAAGTCGTGTTTGTCTTTGTTGAAGGGTTTCTTGGTAAATTCTTTGCATCTCTCTTTCAATTCAATGTCTATGCTCTGCAGCATTTTCTTCACGAATTTGATGATTGACTTTGACGACTCAACCATCTAGCCTTATTCTCTTTTATTTTTGCCATTGGATCATCATCAACGATCACTTAAGGCAAATTATATGCATATTTTAAATATGATGTATTTTAAATAACTTTAATCATAAGCCGAAACAGAAGTTTACATTTTATCGCATCAATAACATTTGTATTAAAAAAAATGTCGTCTGTCTGCTTTGAATAACGTCACGACACCAATAATTTTGATTCGCTATCGCATGAAAATCTGTGACGTAAATGCACTATATATATATAGCGTTCCGGAGATCTGACAGAACACGACTAATATATAGAATCATCATCAAGTGCCATCTCCGCAACGAAGGTTGAGCTGCAACGTATCTCCAACATCTCCTGTCTCTTGTCTTGGTGGTGCACTCTGCTAGACTGTAACCTGTCCATCGTGTAATTTTACTGTCCCACTTGTATCTCTGCCTACCTCTTGCTCGCTTCCCTTTGACTTTACCCTCAAGTAAGGTCTTCAATAGGGTTTCATGTCTTTTAATGTGTCCAAAGTATTTTATTTGCCTGATCTTTATTTCTCTTAGTAGTTCTTTCTTCATATTAAGTGTCTTTAGCACCTCTTTATTTATTTTCTTCTCTTTCCATGATGTTCTCCCTATTCTTCTATATACCCACATCTCAAAGACATCAATTTTGTCTTCTAATTGTTTATTTAGTGTCCATGTTTCTGGGCCATACATTAATATGGAATAGATGTAGCATTTTATAATTCTCATTTTAACTTGTTTGTAATTTGTTTAGATATTAATAATTTCCTCATGTCATTGAAGGTACTTTTAGCCATTCCTATTCTCCTTTTAACTTCTGTTTCACATCTGCCATCATTTGTGACTATGTGTCCAAGATATTGATACTGTTTTACTTGTTGTAGTTTCTCTCCCTGTATGTTTATGTCCTGTTCTTCTGTGTCTTTGCTGATTATCATGGTTTTTGTTTTTTGAATGTTTATATCCAGTCCATATTCATTACTTGATTTATTGACTTGATCTATTAGTCTTTGTAGTTCATGTTCACTTTCTGCTAAAAGAACAGTGTCATCTGAATATCTAATGTTGTTTATTATTTTCCCATTGATCTTGAGTCCTGGTATTTCTTCTATATTTTTAAAGATATTCTCTGTGTAGATATTAAATAGGCTTGGTGATAAAATGCATCCCTGTCTTACCCCTCTTCTTTATATATATATATATATATATATATATATATATATATATATATATATATATATATATATATATATATATATATATATATATATATATATATATATATATATATATATTGTATATTATCGGCAATAATGACAGTAAACAATTTAAGGTATAGAGAAGACCGAAGTAATGAAGATAGCAAGAACAGAAAGAAACACCAACATATATATTGGAAACAACAGACTTAAGCAAGTGACATAATTCACATACCTATGACGCAATATAACAACAGACGGAAGGAGTATCATAGACATACACAATAGATGTAGTAAAGCATACCAAGCCCTATGACAAATGGCACCAATCTTTAGAAACAAAATATAGATTTAAACACCAAAACAAAGAGCCGGTACCACTCCAATCTTGGAATATATTAAGAGACAACAGATATAATGGTTTGCACATATCAGCAGACTACCATCGGACCGTAGCATACCACAGCAAACTATGCTACACAGATACAGTGAAGTCAAACCTAGAGACTGACCACGAAAACGATGGACCACCAAAATAAAAGAGGCAACAAACTCCACAATATACTCAGCACACAAGCGAGTCATCTCCAGAAAACTCTTCTATCCCTGACAATGAAAGGCAACAAATGACTTAGCGAATAGATAGTATGTAAGATGGCGGCTGAGAGTAATCGAAGTATTAGATATAAACATATAGCAGGGCGATTACATGAACATTTTGGATTTAAGTTGTCGGTTGGTCGAAATATAGAAAATGCTGATAATGTTTGTTCCATTCAGTGCAATAAACCATTCGCATATCATGTATCTAACACACCGCTTATTTATCTTCAAAACAAACATCTGCTACAGTACCAGAAACTTCAACTTGCTTCTTCTTCTTCTTCTTTCGTTCACTTGAAACATGTCTATATCTGCAATTCTGTCTCCTGAATAAAACTCACTGTCTTTTGTAGTTCATACAGTGTCCCATAGAGCTTTGATTCCAGTGTTGTTTCCTCTGGCCAATATGCCTGCCTCAGCATGTCATGCTCAGAAAACTCTTGAAGTATATGTTTGGCACTCTGTGCTACATGTCCACTCTCAGTCTCAAGAGTTTTTATCCCCTGGCTTCCTTCTTGAGTTTGCTTGTATAGGCAATTATTTGAAGCAAAATTGTACTGTCTATATATGTTATCCATGTTTACAAGAAGAACTATTGGCCCTTGTAGAACTAATACGAATGTTATATGTTTGTTGTTGCTGAGGATACTTCAATACATGTGCTGGACGTTCGTTGTTGTTGTAATAGTCCTTGTCTCGATTGGTCCGTTCTCAGTGACTTGAGTGCACAGATCACAACTTGACAAAATCACAACTTTTTTGGAGATAAGGTTGGTCAAGTACGAAAAAACATGTGTACGAGAGTTATATCCTGTGGCTTCCTTCTTGAGTTTGCTCATACTACACAGAAGTTCGGTGGCTGTCGAGAGCTTTGTCATGTGTACGATTTGAGGAAAATGATATTTAAACTTTTTGAGAAAAATAAGCAAAGCGAATTCTGCGATCTAACTCAAAACCAACTATGGTGCACAAAATTGGTATATCTTGCTGACATATTTGAACACTTGAATAAAATAAACGTCAATATGCAATGAAAAGGGGAAAATATCCTAACAGCTAAAGATAAAAAAAATGTCCATGAAAGATAAGTTAACTATTTGGAAAAGGGAAGTGAAAGATGGCAATTCTGAAATGTTTCCTAAAACTTCTGATTGTCAGCGAAAATGCAATATCAGCTCAGGAATTATTGACCATTTAACATTGCACGAGGAGAAACTTCAACATTACTTCTCCAATGTGAAATCATTATTGGGTCAGAAATCCATTTCTTTCAACTACAAGGAATAACTTCTCACTTATTGAAGAAGTAGAATTAGTTGAAATAAAAAAAACTATCGAAGTCTGTTAATGGTGCATGAAGAGGGTGACTTGTACAACTTTTGGAACACATGTTTTAGAAAAGCATTACAAATTCTACTCCAGTTTTCCACTATATACACATGTGAAGTATCCTTTTCAACTACGACAAACGTGAAGACATTGGAACGTGCAAGCTTAAAATTGCCTGATGACGAAATGCGAGTGTGTTTATCCCATATTCCCCATGGAAATCAGCACCTTGAAGTGATTTGACTTATTTCAGCCATCAGGCCATCAACCAAACTAAGACTGGATCGGGAAGTCCCGCTCGAGCAAGACCACAGTCCTGGCAAATTAAGCAAGGTGCTGAAGACGGAGGCAACCAGTCAAAAGGCGCACAACTAATCAGGATGTCACGTAAAAAACACACTTGAGTTTTATTCAGGAGACAGAATTTCAGATATAGACATGTTTCAAGTGAGCGAAAGAAGATTCCATTTCACCAAATATTGACAAGCTGTGTTCATCCCATCAAGCTCATATATCGCATCAAAATGCTAAGTAGTTATTGTTGTTATTCACTTCCTATTATTATTGCTATGAGTAATTTCTAACATTATAATTAATATCAGTATTCCTCTCTCAGCCGTTTCTCTTTTAAGTTATAAGGCATAAGCCATTAGTTTCTAATAGACTGAATTGGTGTGTCGCGAAATTATGTTTGCCAAAAAGTGATTCATCAGTGCGAAAAGTTTGGAAAACACTGCCCTAACAGGGAAAATACATTATCGCAGTTTTAAATTATTTTTTAAAAATTTTCACTTCTTACATGCTAATAGCAATGCATTTATGTGGTATTGCAAATTTTCCCCATCTTTGTATATTAAATTTTGATGGTCGGAATAAATGCTCCTTAGTTCATTGATTTCATTATTAAGTTCATCATCAGGTTTATTTGCAATGTTTTTCTCTTTGTTGATGTCAGTTTCTTTTATTATTCTGTCCATGTTTATGTTGAAAAGTAGAGGTGAACGCACGCAGCCATGTCTTACTTCAGATCTTGTTTCGAAAGGTTTACGCCTACCATCTGTTGTTCTTACTGAGTTTTGGCATCTTTGATATATCGCTTTTATATTATCTAACGGATATCCTCTAATGTTATACATTTCTAAAGTTTCCCAGATAATGTTTCTATCCTCTCAGTCGAATGCCATTTCCTTATCTACAAATACTGTGTTTATATTGTATTTGATTTGTTTTTCACTTAGTTGTTCAAGTGTGAATAGTGCGGCTGTACAATTCAATTCTTCTGAAGCCGAATTGAGCGGGACTCAGCTGTGGTTCTGCAATATAACGTATTCTCTGTACGATTATTTTTGCATGGTTTTGAGCTGTGTGACTTAATAAAGAGATGCCTCTTACTACTTTTGTTTTTTCATAAATGTACAATTACTGATTTTTGCCAGTCATCTAGTACTTTTCTTTCTGTTCATGCTATTGTGAATAATCTGGCTAGCCACTGGACCCCTGTTTCTACACGCTTCTATTGCTTCGCTTGGTATACTGCCAACTCCTGGTGATTTATTACTTGGGCTATGTTTTAAGTAAACATCAGTGGTTTTGAAATTCGTGAACTAAGCTACGCAGACGACACTGTGCTTCTTTCAAATTATATAAAGGGATTGGAACAACTGATCAAGAACACAAAGAAATACAGCGAATCACAAAACGTATATTTAAACGCGCGCAAAAAAATAATAATCGTGTCAACACATATAACAATACAAAAAAAATAAAATTAGATTAGACAATACCATGATAGAGTGTGCGGATACATTTTAATACTTACGAGCAAACATCAACTGCCCAGAAGACTGTATGTCAAAGGTAAGGAAGAGATTGGGAATGGCATATAGTAAAATAACACGCTAGAAAATCACCGGAAAAGCATCAACATAGAAACGAAACGGCTAATGCTAAAAACTTTATTTTTCCGGTTGCAACACACGACTGTGAAACATGGACCCTAAATAAAACAGCGGCAAAGACGATGAACGTCTTTGAGATGAAATTCGACAGAAATATACTTAGAATATCATGGAAGGAAAAAAAAGAGTGAAACTCAGATATAATAAACACATTGAAGATGCCAGAGTGTTGGTTAATAAACACAATAGCAAATTTAAAAAAAAACCATAACTGTTTGGTCATATATACAAGAGACACATCTGTTTAGAAAGACAAATAATGGGCGGAGGAGAAAGGACAGATCAAGAAGACGATGGACTGGCGACATTAAAGATAATACGGATACGTCATTGGAAAATGCAAGCCTCATGGCCCAAGACAGAGAAGGGTTCAGAAAGTTCACTGGGAAGAATATGCCTACGTCACATGACATCTATTTCTTGACATAGTATATCTGTTTCTGTGGTTTCTAGATCATTGATGTTAATTGATGGGTTCATATTTTATTGTGATACTTGGATTTGTATTCTCTTCTGCGTTCGCTCTCTTATAATCACAACAAATAATCGCGTGGCTTCCGCCGGAGAGCGTGAAGTACGTTTGCCACAAGTTTCTACAGTTGAACTGTGTTAATTGCACCTGTGTTATTTGTGTTACTTGCAGATGTAGATGGGATATGCTGGGGCATCATGGTAGCGACCATTTAATATGTGTCTTGTTGACGGACAAATGAAAAAGTAAACAATAGAAAGCTAAAGTTTAGTCCTTCCAGTATGATCGCACAGGGTCGTCCATCGTAAGCAGAATTAGGAAGGAAAAACGTAGGACACACGCCACCAGGACACGTGTGTGGAATCAAACACCCAGAGCCGTCTTTACACCATTTTGGGTCCCTGGGCAAGAAAATAGTGTTGCCCCCCCCCCCAGGAATAAAAAATAAATGGTTGATAATATTAAAAATAATGTATTATTTATTTTATTGTCACTATACTAATTTCAAACCGCCGACGACGAATGGGTCGGGCCATTGGCGCAAATAAAACGGGGACACAACGCATTTCCGTTCTCTGGACTACACCCTGCTGGAAATCTAATAGGACCATTGTCCTGTTGCAAGAGATATCCAGCGGGAGTTTGAGAATGCACGATGGAAAAAAAATATTAACTTCAAAAAAAAATTGTTAAAACATGCTGTACAGCTGCAACTATAATAAACATTAAACATGAAAAACAGAGAAAAGAGATTTTATTTATATGTTTTATAGTATTACATAAACCAGGGACCACCGAATGTGAAGAACACCGTACAATCAGCCTCATGGGCCAAATAGCCAAAATACTTCTCAGAATCATCATGAAGAGAGTGAGAAACAAAATAAAATCAGAAATAAGTCCAGAAAAATGTGGCTTTGTAGAAGGCAAAGGTACTAACAATGCTATTTATATATTGAGAACACTAATAGAGAGGTCTATATAGGTAAAAACAGATCTGTACCTCTGTTTTATAGACTACACGGAAGCATTTGATAAAGTTAAACATAGCGAAATTATACATATGCTAGAGAATTTGAACATTGACAGCAAGGATTTAAGAATAATCAAGAACATGTACTGGCAACAAACAGCAGCAATAAGAGTAGGAAATCAATTTGGCCCTTTTCAACAAATAAAACAAGGAGTCAGACAGGGATGCGTGCTTTCACCAGACCTGTTCTCTTTTATACAGTGAATGCATATTGCATGCAATAGCAGATATCCCAGGAATATCAGTGGGAGGACATAACATAAATAATTTGAGATATGCGGATGGCACTGTTCTGATTGCAAAAAGTGAGGAAGACCGTCAAGATTTAATTAATGCAGTAGTCAAATAAAGTAAAGAGAAAGGCCTATTCCTAAATATCAAGAAAACAAATGTAATGGTTATTTCAAAGAAACAAAATAACACACATTGCAAGATCAAAGTGAATGATATAGTATTAAAACAGATTCACCAATTTAAATATTTAGGTACAATGATTACAGCAGATGGAAGAAGTTCAACAGAAATAAGATGCAGAATAGGACAGGCAAAAACAGCTTTCAGAAAAATGAAAAATATACTGTGTTATATGACCTTGTCATTAGAAGTGAGAAAGAGAGTTCTGCAGTGCTATATAACCCCTATACTAACATATGGGTGCGAGTCTTGAACAATAAACATTGCTATGCTTCTAGTCATTGAACTCCGATGTAGCAAAAGAAGATTCTTTCTTGGACAACAGGCGACATGCAAAGCAATACAAACGACATTGGGATGGTGAATAGAGTGTCCATTCACGTTTTACAAACTTTTTAATGGTATAGGGTACTAATGGGAATATGGTTACACATTTTGTAAGAAATAAATATCAAATTTCACAAAAATAAAGTTTATTAGTGTCAAAACGCAAACGTAGTTAAAAGCGGACTAAAGCTTAATTTCGAAAGCGATTGGAACATAAAAGTAATTTTATCATCAGTTTCTTTTATTTATAGATTCACTTTTACCAAAACATACCGGGTTTGAGTTTATTTATAGATTCACTTTAACCACAAATAATGGATTAGGGGGTAAACAATGCATTTTATTTATATTATAATAATATAATAATAAATTAAGCCTGATCTGCATTCGGGCTGAATATTTGATAGATTTTAAGGTACCACGAAACGAGCTCGCATACACAATTTGAACTCGCCACGACATCAGGGAGCCGAGAGTCTTTTCAGGACCTTTGAGTTAGCAGCACAGGTTAATGTGGTAGAACGCAGAACAAACTTTTCCTGAAGAATTGAGGGCACGATAAACTTCTGTCTGAACTGTGGTTAACTTCCACCAGGAAAAAACTGGGACATCCAAATTTAATGAGGGGCTCCCAGGCACGGCTTATAGAGGGCCGTCGCCGCGTTCTCCAGGTTTATAAGTCCAATTTACAAATGGGCGGAGTTACTTCACTTCACTACAATACCCGTAGAACAGCTAGGGATAATTTTTGCCAACCGGCCAAGACAAGGACATACAGGGAAAACATGTTTTATTTACCCATCAGCCACATGCATTGCTATTCCGGGACCAAAATTTCCTTAACTTGCGATAAAGCTTTTATTTGAAGGGAAATAATTATAGGGACTAAACCTCAATCTACAGAATGTGGTAAATGACATTCCTGAACATTGGTCCAGGTTCAAGGTTGGAAGTGATTGATAAACTTAAACGTTCGCATATAAACACAAAATTATGAGATTTTTATAAAATAATACTAAATTTTATACAGGTTTTCCGAAGCCCTACAACATATTCGCATGGGGCACCTATGCTCGTGGGCCCCCGGGCAACTGCCCAATTTTATGCGTTAAGACGGCATTGCAAACACCCTGGTAGAATGATGAGGTTCAATTTGCATGGAAGTACGAACACAGGGCAGTTGCAGAGTGGCAAAAAGAAAAGAAAAAAAGTAACAACACAACCAGATCTTGCTCTGAAATTAAAACAGATCAAAGACGACAGGGTTCAACAGTATAAAGATATCGCCAAATCTGCAAAGAAAAAAAATACGGTAGGAAGACTTTTGTTATGAGATTGCAAACGAAAAGTCACTAAAACTGTTCTGGCGCCTACATAAATCAATGAGCCACCCAAAGGAAGCGTATAACAATCCCCAATTTCCAAAGCACAGACTTAATGATGATGAAGGTGTTCTCCTTCGCAAGCGAAGATGATCATGGCATGAAAAACAAACTCATGCGATGAAAAATTAATAAATAATAACAATAAACTGGCAATTTGGCTTGTGAGTTCGTAGATATCTGATGAGTCCGATTCGTGCACAGAAAGTTATATTGCAGTGCATGCATGAGTGCTGAAGGTTAGGGGTAGGATAACCTTCTGATCTGTTCATCCGCTTCTTTCGCTTGTGGATTGCCCGCAGTGTTCTTTATTTTTCATATTTCGTGATGCCAGCAGTGATCTGGGTGTGCCAGGCTGAGCGATCAAGTGCTGTAGTCTACCAGGAGCTTGGATCGATGCTGCAGTGCTTGAGATAATTTTTTAGGAGATCTTTGAAGCGCTTTTTCTGCCCTCCACTTGAACGTTTGCCTTCGCACATCTCTCAATAGAATAATCTCCTTGGAAGGCGCTTTTCTGGCATACGGATGATGTGGTCAGTTCAGCGTAGTTGGGACCTAGTCAGCATGGCATGGATGCTTTGCATACGGGACTTCTGAACGATTTCCGTGTCTGGTACTCGATCCTGCCAACGTACTCCGATGAGGTTTCGTAGACACTGAAGGTGAAAAGAGTTAAGCTGCCGAGCGTGTCTCGCATAGACAGTCCAGCAAGACGCAGCATAAAACAGTGTTGGTAGAACCACTGCGCGGTACACGTCCAATTTAGTTGTCAAACTGAGACCACGCTTGATCCAGAAGTTGGCACGAAGGCTCCCGAATGCTGCACTGCGCATTAATACGCAAGGCAACATCCTCAAGGCAAAAATTGTCGCAGTTTGCGATAGGGTGCTGCCAAGATATACAAACATATTGGCAGTATTTTGTACGATTTTGTCCCTTTACTGTGATCACTGTTCTGTGTAGGGGACACCTGGCGCTGGTTTCTACATTACTAAAGTCTTCGCGGTGCTGATGGTGAGACTGAACGCATCACATACCAAAGAAAAGAGGTCTATACTATACTTCATGTCTTTCAGACTAGTAGCATTTAGTGCACAATCGTCGGCGAACAAGAGGTCGCGAACAATGTCCGTCTTAGTTTTGGTCTTGGCCTTCAATATACTTCTTCTTCTTCTTCTGCGTTCGTTCTCAAACTCCTGCAAATTAACAGGATGTAGTCTCTGCCATGGGTGTTGATTTCATTGCTCCCAACATTATTCTAAGTGCCTGGTTTTGCACTTTATCTAGATCTTGTAATGTGGTGTTTGATGCAGAACACCATGCAGCTGAACCATATTCCAGGTGTGGTCTTATGCCTTGCTGGTAAACTTTACTGAGTATATTCCCACTGGCTCCCCATGTGGTTCCACTTAGTTTTCTCAGGATAGCTAACTTCCTCCTGGCTTTTGTTGTTGCTTTGTTTATGTGCTGCTTCCATATCAGTTTATCATCAAAAGTAACTCCGAGGTATGTGGGTTGTTTGTCTTCTTTCAAGAGTTCTCCATCTATTTTGATATGACCGGCTTTTTGTTTTGGTGAGAGGGTAACGAGTGTAGTACTGCACTTATCTGTGTTAATGCTGACGCACCATCTATTAGCCCATAAGGTTAGAGCATCGATAGCTCTTTGTATTTGTTTAGTGGCCACTGTCGCATGTTCTTCCGTGCACCATATCACCAGGTCGTCAGCATACATTGCCACTTTGATCCCATGTGGTAGTTCAGCAACTAGGTCATTGATGTAAACCAAGAAAAGTGTGGGTGACAGGACTCCTCCCAGGGGGACTCCATGACGCAGTAGAACTTTCTTGCTCTTGCGACCATCTAATTGTACCCAGGCTCTTCTATTATGCAGGTATCCTTTTACCCATTTGTACATTCTTGAGCTAACCCTGCAATTTCGTAATTTCTTTAGGAGCCCTTCTTTCCAGACCTTATCAAATGCTTTTCTGAGGTCTATCCATGCTGCTAGTACCAGTTTCTTATCTTGGAAGGCATCCTCAGTCTCTTGGGATAGGTAAGTTGCCTGATCTTCAGTAGAGTAGCACTGTCTGAAACTTGCTTGCTGTGATACCAGAAGGTTTTCACTTTCAAGGTATCACTGCATCCTAAGATTGATAATGCGTTCCATTGTTTTGCATCGACAGCTTGTGATGCTGATGGGCCTGTAGTTGGAGACTGTGTTGCCATCTTTTTACTTATTTGAGGAGTGGTATCATTATTGCTTCTCTCCACGCCTGTGGTACATTACCTGTGGACCAGCTTGTGTTAAAGATCTGCAGTAGCTTTGCTCTTGCTGCAATTCCCAGGTTTCTAATAATTTCATTGGACACTCCATCAGCTCCAGGGGACTTTTTCATTTTCAATTTGGATATTGCATGCTCCAGTTCTCTCATTGTGATTGGTGCCTCCACCAATTTTTTGCTGATATTTGTTGTGATGTTCTTGGCTATGTCTGTTCTCGGCCTGCTGTCTAGATGTTTCCATCTCATTTTGCAGCTTTTCCAGTTCATTATTCCAGTAGGGTTTGTAGTTCTTGCGTGCCCCCCCCCCTGGGTATGGTTTTACTAGCAGCATGTAGTATACATCTATTAAATTCACTCACTGCTCTTATGATGTCTTTGTCCAAGTTCATGTCCTTAGCTAGAAAACTGGTTAAATGCTGGTACATTTTCCAGTCTGCCCTCTTATAGTTCCACCTAGTGAGCGTGCTGCTGTCCTTGGTAAATTCATTGTGGATTTCCAGAAATACTGTTCTGTGGTCACTACCCCCAAGCTGCTTTCCAACGACACGTGTGATGTTCCATTCCAGGCCTGGTGAGTGGAATGCCAGATCTGGTGTAGAGGTGGTGTGCCATGCTCTCGAGTAGAAGGTTGGTGAGTCTGCTGGCTGGTTAATAAGGATGAGATTATTTTCATCCTGCCAGCTCTCAAGTTCCTCACCTCTCTTGTCGATATGATCGTAGCCCCAGCTCTGAGAGTGGCCGTTGAAGTCACCACACACCATAAGTCTCTCTTTATCTGGAATTGTGTCTAGTGCCAATGGTTTATCATTTGGACAGTAGTAGTTCAGAAGATGGAATTCTGCACTGTCTGTTTTTAGGTGGAGCATCTGGTATTCTGCCCCTTCCATATATACTTCCAGCTGGCATGCGCTGATATTGTTTTTAACAAGTGTCAGAATTCTACCCTTTCGGTCAGATCGGTAGCACTGGTAGCCTCTGATTTTGAAGGCTATGTCGCTGCTGAGGTGTGTTTCTTGGATACAGCATATATTAACTTGTTCTTCACTGAGGACATTTTCAAGTTCCAATTTTTTGCTGTATCCATCTCTTTTACTGGTGACACCCTCAGCATTCCAGTGCATTATTTTTATTGGTCGTTTGTTTGTTTGGCCAGTAGCTCTATTCAGTTGCCTCCTGGCTCCTCGAGGCAATTGAGAAGGACCTTCAGTAACTGAGGTTGGGCCCTTCCGAGGTATAGGGTCCGGCACCGTCCCTGCCTGAACGTCCGCCACAGGGCAGGCACCATAACTTTTTATAGATACAGACATGTTTCCATTGTGTTTTGTGCGTGGCATCCTGATTATCTGTGCGCCTTTTGACTGGATGCCTCCGTCTTCAGCACTCTGCTTACTTGGGCAGGACTATGGTCCTGCTCGAATGGGACTGCCTGACCAGTCTTAGTTTCCAGCCCCTGATGGCTAGCTGAATGACGCCTTTCTGCACAGTGGCCCATGTTAGTTGAGTTTGCGCAGTCCACCGCATCCAGACTTTGTATGCTGGGTAGATATGAACCTATACATCAGAGGCCATGGGCACAGATCCCATTTGCCGCCTTCATTGATTCAAACTCGCCGAAGCGGTTTCAGAGGTTAGGTTGATGTTGCATGCGGACAGCGATTATGATCCACTTGTAAAGGCTAGATAGAAGAATAGTTGAAGGAGGAAGATTTTGGGGCTATTAGCACTTGAAGACGCCCTGATCTATCCAAGTGATGACTATGGCCGTTAAACATGACATGATGTTTCTCCACCCCTGCTAATGGTTTACAGATATAGTGTGGCAGAAGATAGATGAGAATACGGGTGCAGCACTGATGGCTCATTATAAGGCACAAATTGGTCAGCGAAACAGAGGGAATTACAATGAAATCATGAAAACAGTCACAGACATGTGCAATAAGAAGGTTATGAAAAGAGATAATGCAATTACTCTTGAAGATATTACAGCCGCACTGAAAAGATCAACAAATACAGCGCCAGGACCTGATGGAATTAGGCACGACAGTCTCAGAGGCAGGTCATACGAGGACCTGGCAATGTTGTTTAACAAGAGCCTAGCGAACGGCACAGTAGAAGACTGGTTGCATAGTTATTTATCCCACTACCTAAGCCTGGCAAGAGTCATGCGATGATGCGATGAGTCAGGGTTTCAGAACCATAACCATGCAGAATACAATCGGCAAGTTGTTAGAAAAGATTGTTGCATGGAAATTGTCCCTACATCTAGAGAGGAATAACAGACTGCCCTCAACTTTGGGA
Source organism: Meghimatium bilineatum (assembly GCA_034231615.1). NCBI lineage: Eukaryota > Metazoa > Mollusca > Gastropoda > Stylommatophora > Philomycidae > Meghimatium > Meghimatium bilineatum. The sequence goes on along the minus strand of CM067298.1, from coordinate 71,864,655 downwards.
GGCTATAGTCCAGGTAAGCAGACTTGGCACAACGCCGCCGTGTTCGCGCAGGACGTTTTCGAAGGTTTTGACGAACGAATAGAGACTTGCACGGCTACAATAGACATGAAAGATGCTTATAACAGAGTGCCCTTGGATTTCTTGATGACTATATTGCTGCAAGTAAGTATATAACTCCAAGTAAGTCCTTTTATTGTCAGGTGGATTATCTCGGCACTTTTTCAGAGACAGGTTGTTCTTAAGTGTGGGAGTTGGTCTTCGGCACCAACAGTCATAAACCCAGGACTACCACAAGGGTCACCTCTGTCCTCATTAATGTGTATACAGTTCAAATTACAAACTGTCAAATTGCAGGACCGAGCAGAACTATGTCCTATGCTGATGACATATTGGTATATAGGCAGGTCAGAGATAAAAAAAAAACAACGATCGCCTTGAATTTGCAGAAGGAGGTTAATCGTATAGGAGATTGGTGCAGTAATTCTGGAGCTTTTGTTAATCCTACAAAAACATCGATAACATGGTTTTCCTTAAATAATCAGATAGTAAACACCACTAAACCATCAGTTACTTTGAGAGGGGATGTCCTCGTGGGAACCAGCACAATGAAGTACTTAGAGGTTATATTGGACCGTAGTCTGAGTTTCAAAGATCATGTTGACCACATCATTGTAAAGGCTTAGAAAGGTCTTGCGGCGCTGAAAATTATGGCTGCTGCTCAATGTGAACACAAGCTGCTATTTCTGCTGTATCAGGGATTGGTGGTGGCGGTGGTAGAGTACGCACTGGCGATTCTAACACTGAATCAGACTCAAACAGAACGATTGGATAGAATCCAGAATGAGGCAATGCGAATTATTTTGGGGTGTACGAGACTTACACCCCAACTACTTACTGGACTGCCCAACTGCAGAGAAAAGAATACAAATCTGCAGGCCGCGGGACTACCTACAAATCACCGCCTCTACACCCTGATATTCTCAAAGTGAAAGGCAGTCGACTTAACAGAGGAAAGTCGTGGATGGGGCGCAGATTGGAAGATGTGCTAGCTGGTGCAGAATAGAGTCGTGCGCCCCTAGATTGTCCGACAGCCTTCAAAGTAGTAATACCACGCAGTAGTAGGCAGGAGATGGTGTCCGACCGTGGTGGATTCGGAGGTACTCGCTCTGATCGGTTAAAATTCCGTGGAAAGTGGATTGATTTTATATACAGATGGGTCAGTTGAGAGACACTCAGAAATGCCTGGGCCTTCACGGCTCAAAGATGGGGGGGGGGGGGGGGGGAGAGACCATCAGAGAGGAAAGTTGTGCAATCGCTTAGACAACAAGCAGCATGACAATGGAGACTTTGGCAGTAGCCAAAGCTTTGCAATGGGTGTGCTCACAGACTATCTGCAAGCATGCCTGTATACTCAGTGACAAGATGAGCACGATTGTGAAAGTTCAGGCGGGATACATTCGAGAACAGTGTAACGATGATCCAACGACTAACTATTTGCACCTCGGTTGCCTCACTCTTTGACTCGGACGTCCGAGGTCAGCACATCCGTTTTCGTCATGCATTTAATTCTGGTAGTGGGCTTCTCTAACCTGTGACAGCCTGCCTATCTGTCGACGGACGCGCAATGACTTTTCGCCGATACAGTTGTCGTTCACACCGATCTCGCACGTGTTCCAGTCAGTGAGCTTGTCTCATAATTAGACACTCTGTACCCATCGGGTACTGAACATTTTCTCATCCGCGAGCCTGATCCCAGAATAATTCCGGTTAAGAGGCACCTTATCTCGACAGAAGATGTGGGAACGAGCTCTTTTACCTTCTTAACCAAGATGTCGTTTCTCGACATCGCGAACCCCACGTCCACGTATGAGTCTCACCACGCGTTTGAGAGGAAAGTGTGTTATCGAGCTAAACAGCATTGTGCAATTTTTTCCTGAGTTAAACGGGTGCTGAACACTTTCTTTCTGTGAGCATGTTTCCAATATAGGAAGGCATGACAATAAAGTTAGGCCAGGGCTGCCTACGTAGTCCTGTTTGTGTATGAGCACATTTGGTACTGAACCATTTCTCTCCGCTAGCATGTTTCCGGTACAGAAAAACTCGACAGTAGAGTTGGATATGGGCTGCTTTATTTGCTGGGCGCACACCATTAGGTCTCTGCCCGTAAGGAGCACCGGTAAACAGAGCTTGTAGTTCCGATTTCCCTTTCTAATTGCACTTAGCGATGCCCTCCCATTGTACGCCGTATGCTACCTTTTCGTGTCGATTTCATTGGCCGCTCCTCCAATGCTCGGACCGGACTGATTAACGTCACTGTGTCGACATTGCAATCGCATGTGTAGGAGATATTGGCCGTCTCTTTTGCAGTAAATTCTCTTTTCATCTGCTGCCTCCACATTCACGATCCCCAAAAGGTTAGCCAGTATTAGCACGAGCAATTGGATTTCTATTTCCGGAGTGCACCACGAGGAGGTTCTTTTGGGATCTTGGTTATTTGCTAACCCTTGGTCCGCCGAGAGCAGTGCGGTACCATATGCAACCCGGTTTTGTATAATTTCTGCTAATCAATAGAAGGTGGTACTGCTAGTAGAACATAATGGAAAATAATACGAGTAAGACAGGTAATGAAGTCCTACTGAATGACGACTAAAACACTACACACTATCACTAACGGATGTAAATATGGTACATATAACAAAACAAAGAATATAATCTACAGATGACAATACACAGGACAAAGTCGACGTTTCGGACCAATAGGCCTTTTTCAAGATACGGACATAACATACAAACATAAAAAAACCACAAGTAAAAATGAATGCGTATCAGAGTGAAATGTGGTAGTAAGATAGATACCGGAAGCATACGAACAGGAAGTACACAAAGACGATAATACCGATGGAACAAAACGATGACGTAACAAAGACCAATACGACCGAGAACTAAGCGATAGAGTGGTCGGAATTGAGTCCAAATGGCGTGATGGTACCCAACTCGAAAATGAGACGATTTTCGAGGGCGTACCTAGATCAATCATCGGTGGTGCAGGATCTGATGGCAGTGACCTGAATGTCAAGGACACCACGGTGGCCATCGCCGTTGAAGTGATTGGCCACAGGAGTGGGTGTTCTGTGTTTGATAGCATGCAAGTGGTTACAGAAGCGGTCGCTCAGTCTAAGGTCAGTCTCACCGATATATTGCTTACCACAGCGTTTACATATGATCACGTAAATAACATTACGGGATTCACATGTAAAGGCCTCATCGATGGAGAAACTGGCCTTGGGGAATGAGATGGAGCGCATCTGAACCACATAAGGACATGGGAAACAACGACCGCGTGAGCACCGCACGGTACCAAAATGATCAGGTGCAGAGGACCTGAGGTGGCTGTGGACCAAGATGTCCTTCAGATTTTTGTCGCGCCTAAAGACCACCAGAGGTAATTTGTGGAAAGCGTCACGGGTGTCAGAATCAGAATGGAGAAGGGAATAATGTTTAAGTAGAATACTACGGACAGTCGAGTTATGGGGATGGAAGGTAAGAACCAGTTTAACCCTATCAGAGGAGGAGGAAGAACCCTGGTAATTATTCAAGGTATCAAGGCGAGATAGCTGGCATACACGGAGCCAAGCCAATGAAAGAATGCTGTCAGGGAAGGAGCGTCTACGAAAGAACTCAATCATCTCAGAGGATTTGTCGAGAAAATTGTCGTCATCGCTACATAAGGGACGAAGAAGCTGTGAGTAACGACAGGCGGGAGGATGAGAAGAAGTGTAGAGCAGAAAGCCATGTGCATCAGTGGGTTTGTAGTAGACTGATGTGCTGAGGTATAGGGGATGAATAGTGACAATGATGTCCAGGAAATGGACATAGGTGGTGGAAATGGTAAATGTGAATTTAATAGCGGGGTTGAAATTGTTGATGAAGCGAGACAGTTCTGCTTCTGTCAGTAATGCCTATCCCATCATCAATGTATCTGTGGAAAAGAGATGGGAATGGGCCATCGTAGGTAGATCAGTGGTGTGGCCATGTAACACTAAGATGGGGCCTAGCTATGCCTGTCTTTTCATGGGACATCTAGAACAGCTAGTTTGCTCTAGCATCTTTTATAAAAGTAACTCCAAAAAAGTTAATTTTCTTTTTTTTTTAACAGTATAGATCTATTCAATGTTGTCAAAACTTGTAGGTAATGTGGATGCTGACTTCAGTTCTGGTGATTTTCAGATAACTCTCCTTGATGCTATTTTAGTGAATCTTCATGAGACAGTACTTTTGCCTGCAATTATTGCAAACTGCTTTAGACAAGCTGGCTTCTTACATGCCGTATGTCCCAGTAAATGAGAGTTCTGCACTATCAAAGAGTAATGTTATTGATATTTCCGTTGAGTCATTACTTGCTAGGTTGTATAAAGAGCTGAACATTGAACCAGAGAAGTTTGTGAATGTTGACAATAATTTACCCAGTGCCACTCTTTTAAGCACTAACTAGAACTATGTATGCCAACAATTCCTGTGACAAAGTTTGGAGAATGGGACTTGCTGAAGATGAACAGAATGGGAATAGGTGGGAAGATGTTTAAATGGATACAGGCCTTCCTGACAAGCTAAGCCGGTACATAATCCCAGAAAAGAACACTGACGGAGCGACAGGCTAAAGACTCCACTATAAGCTGCACACTCTTATTTCCATTGATGATCTAGCAAAACATCTCAATGTGTAAAAATCATTGTTTGCTAACGACCTCGCCATATGGACCACTGATAAATATTCCATCCTTGCAAAAACAAGGATCAACTTAGCTCTATTAACAATTTCAGTATATTGTGAATTGTGGAAACTAAAAATCAATACACAGAAAATTGATTACACTATTTTCTCACAAAGTCACAAAACAGTCAAAAGATCTGTCAACATAAAAAATGAGTGGGGAAATATTAATGAAGGAAGACCTGCAACAATTTATTGCCTTTAAGTAAGACATTGGACATTTTTCACAAGCCAAGAAGCAAAACAAAATCAGACTATTCTGTTTAATTAATTCATAAATTTTCATATGATTGTAATCTTCTGCTTTCTAAAATAATGAAACATTTCAACATTTCTGATAATTAGACTTATGTAAAACACAGGTTTAAAGAAAACTACAAGAAAACATACAAATTACAATACACAAATCATATTTGTACACAAAAAAATGTGTATGTTTTCTTGTGTGCGCATCATTACCCACTAGTTTTAGTTATAGTCTGCCGTGTCTGATTGAGGCGATTATATAAACCTGTGTTTTATGTAAGTCTAATTGTTATTATGTTTCACGCAGTTACATTGTATTGATTAACATTTTTTATACTGTATTTGTTAACTTATTGAGTTTCCTAAGTGGTATAATTGTCTTTCTCAACGCTACTGCATGGTACACTGTTGCAGTATATATTCTCAGTGCAGTCTGGATAGACTAAAATTGGTCCAGACACCACTATGCCCCTGTGGGCAGACAGCACAGACCGCTGAACATATCCTGCAATACACTAAACCAGTTAAAGGAAGAACATTGGCCCACAGAGATGGATATCCACAGAAAGATGTATGGGAGCACTGGGGAGCTTTCAAATACAGCAGCATTTATTAAGAAAAGAGGACTAGCTGTGTAGACATGCCAAACTGCAAATAAGAAGTAGAACAATTTCCGTAGGTCCCTACAAGTTCTACTTATCCAGCTACACTGGCTATGAATACTTTTATCAGTAACAATAACCTTCTTACTACTGCTGCGGTTCTCTGCATTATTGAAAGCAGTTTAAGCAGACTTTTTTTATATGCTAACTAAAATTCACAAAGAATCTAATCAGGCAGACCCATTGTCTCTGCTTGCCTCTTGTCCTACATGTCTGATTTCCTTGACAGTATTTTCCAACCCTTAGTAGAGCAATTGCATTCATTCTTATTGTCTTTTCCCAGGTGAATGATAGTTGATAGTATCAACACTTGCCGTTAAGCGTAGGGATGGGAGCCTAAGTTGTCATTCCACTGTCAGATGTGTCACCTTGGTTGCATTAAGTCCATGTTTGTTTAAGGTTATCTTGATGTTTTCTATCCACTGTTTTATGGTCTACCTTTGACTTTACATTCGGATACTTTTGTTATATGCTCTTATTGGTGCATTTATAATTTGAGTTCATTCTCATAAGGTGACCAAACCATTTTACTTGCTGTCTTTTGTATGTTCAAATTTTTATTCTTAAAGACTAAATATGCACTATTTATGTTGTCTTCTGTTTAGTTGTCTTCCGACCGTACTTATTGTCTGTTCTTACTTGATGTTTGTTCTTTATATACACTTCTATACCTCGTTCTGATGGTCTTAGTGCTTTACAGTTCTTTCTTGATAAGAAATATCATCCCTCTGTATCCACTCCCACTCTTATCTGCCTTTCTGAACTAGTACTGACACTGAACTTTATTGAATTCAATGGGCACTCTTTTTATCAATCAATGGTGTTGCCATGATTGCCTTTTCATTGGACATTTGGAACATTAAGCTTGGAAAACCTGAAGACTATTTTCCATTTAATTTTTATAGATACATTGATGATGGTATAGGTATTACTGACATGACTGAGGTAGAATTGTCTTGTTTCATAGACATTTTTCAATAATTTTAACACTGCTATTCATTTCACATTTAATATCTTTACTTCTGTCAATTTTCTTAAAATTATTTATTATCATAATTCGACCTTCTTACCATAGCACATCTGTAAAAACCTACTGATATACATAGCTTTCAGTTTTACTATTCTTATCATCCATCTGCTTATTGTAACTTTTTGTATTCTCCAAACTTCTATCCCTTCGTTGCTTATATAGTGGTAATGAGGACTTTCTTGATAAATTCTATGAGATTATTGCTTTCTTTCATAGATGATCCCATCGAGGCCAGCTCCTTGTGGAGATGGGGGCTTAGTCCAGCTACCAGAGGCTGGAAACTAAGACTAGCTAGGCCCTCCTACCAGCATAAGAAATGTCAGTTGGCAACATTATAGTGTATTTCTAATGATATGACTGTATAGTGAGGATTTTTGTGTGTGAAAATCCCCTATCTTTATAACAATATGTTTTTATGTTGTAATGTCCTGTTGTTGATCATCCCTCCTGGAGTGGAAAGAGTGCTAAACTTGTGGCATTTCACTCCATCATACAACCTAGGTCCTGTGACCAGGACTGTCAAGCAGTGGCATAGCGTGGATCAATGGTGCCTGGGGCGGATTAATAGTTTTCCTTGTGACATTAAAAAAATATGTCAGTGATTGTGAAAGACTGGATGAAAATAAATTTGCCGCCCTCCCGATGATGCTGCCCGGGGCAGTCCGCACCTCCACCACTGCTGTCAAGATCTCATTGGTTTAATGTTGTATGTCAAACTGAGCCCAGAAACCAACTGAAGGAAAGGGAAACCTGAGATGAAACCATTCAATTCAGGATGTGATGATTCTACACATCTTTCCAAATTTGGCAGACATGACACACATCTTGTGTGTCAACAGACTATAGATGGCAGAGAATGGAGAGTGATGAAGTATGCCTCACATCCACTACCCAAAGATGGAAGTCTGGGAAGAGCCAAGTCAAAGCAGCATTGTACCAGTTGGAAAATGATATTACTAGTCCCAGGCCCTACTTTGTTGGATAAGCCCTCTGTGAAAGGAAGCAAATTTGAAAGCAAGCGCCAGAAAAATAACCCCAACATGAAAATGCCTAAACACAAAATATCATATAAGCTTGGACATCACCTCATAAAAATCTGTGTCAGGCAGTTGGTCCAGTCCACTGGCTGAATTTAGCAAAAAAATCAGCTATGAGGGGCAAACTAAACAAACTAAAAATTAACATATCTGAACTCAGAAATAAATACCCTGTAGCTGAGTAGAAAACTACACAAACAAGATACCCACATATCAGTTCTGCAGGAAACACTATCTATCTTTCCATGTTCCTTCTTCTGAACATGGTGCATAGGGCAGAAATAAGAACTCTCCAGTTCGAGCAATGTGATGTTACTGTGTGTAAGTCTTGTAAGTTGTTGAGACCAATAGTCATACCCTATTTGATGGTTGTTCTGCGAAGAGTCTCGCTTGGTCTTCCTCATTTTCTTTTGCCATCTGGTATCTATTTTAATGCTTGTAGAGGAAGTCTGTTTTCATGTCAGATTAAGTCCATCATTTTCTTCTTACTGTTGTAGAAGCATATTGCTGTTTGGTGTCTTCTCTTGCATGTTTAACTTGAATTCTTCACAACCAATATTTAAGAGTCTTCTAAGACATTTATTTTCAAATGTGTTCCATTTCTTAGTAGGAAACACTAACAAATAAAGAACAATAAATATCAGACTACACCATGCAAAAATGTAAATGTCAGAAGTGTAGAGGTATTGTAACACTCATAAGAAAATGACATTAAAGGAGAAGTCATAAACATGAAAACTATATACAAGGAATAAATATATGGTACCATAGTCTGTGGTATACACTGCTCAATGCATACTGCCCACCCAACTCTCTAACTCCAAGAACAAATAGACATCAGTACCACAGATGCCAAGAGAACTATCATTGCACAAGATTTCAATGCACACATACCTGCTACAGGTTACAAGGACACAAACACCATGAGAAACAGCATCAAGGAACTATGCAACACTAGCAACCTAATATTACACGATTCTTCATCCATACCTCCCCACAAATTCCAGGGAAACAGCATTCAGTTTCTTACTTTACCCCGAATGTTCTATTATAAATGTTATTTTCAGTTTCTGACTATGAAACTATGAAGCGGTCAATGATCATTAAAACATTTTATGGTGTTCATGTAGATGTTATCTTGTGTGTCACAATTCTGTGATTACTCTACAGATATTTCTCCAAACTATCATTCAATATTTCATATTAGTCTCTATGCAGTGATACTTATGCTCATGGAAATGAATGGATTGAAGATGAAGATTCATCTATACAATCTATTGTCTGAGATGTTGTCTCATCCTTACATACAGAGCTATAGTTTATAGGACTATTATTAGATGTCTCCACTTCCACCTTTAATAATCCTGATAAAGAAATTTCATCACACCTGGCCTGAGTGTTGGTAGATCTGCAATTGTAAAACACATTACAATAAAATAAAATATGACTACTTGTCCTTAAAGTGATGTGTTATTGATGAGTTAATTTCATGTTCTTTTAGTGCATTATTTTTTACCTTGTATTGTCAGGTTCTGAAAAGGGAGCAAAGAATAGCAATGCTGTGACCTGTCACACATGTCAGTTTAGGGATGAGATTGGCTGTGCCACCCCAGTTGGTCAAAGTGACTCAAAAACTATATTGAAGTCGGATGTGTCAGGCAGAAATGCGCATATATATATATATATATATATATATATATATATATATATATATATATATATATATATATATATATATATATATATATATATATATATATATATATATATATATATATATATATATATATACACACACACACACACACACACACACACACATATATATATATATATTGCAACCAAGCTGTAAACTATGACAGACATTCTATTCTTTAGACTACATCCTGTTAACCAGCACGAGTTTGAGAATGAATGCAGAAATGTATTGTTTGATTCAAAATGCACACAATCACAGTACAGTACATGCATATCAATTCCAGTATCTTTATGCAGCATTCATTTGTTAAGCAACTCATGTATAATCTCCATACAGACTGTTGTTTTTCAACTCTAGCATATTCTTCCTAATCTAACAGGCTGTTGTCTATCAACACTAGTATATTGTTCCTTATCAAACAGGCCTTATCGAGAAAATAAAGAAAGGAAATATCACAGTTACAGTCAGTACCGGATGCAAAAACTACATCTAAACTACACACTACTCTGTGCAGGAGTTGATCCAAACACTTGTGCTAAACACAGGGTCGGCTTTATAATAGACTCAGTTATGCCACAAGGCCTCATCGAAACCAACTACATATCAGAAAGAATAATAACAGTTGTTGTGACAGTGTAAGTAGAACCTATATTCAAGCATACGCGCCATGTGATGCTTAAAACAATGAAGTTGAGTATGAAGAATTTTTTGACAACTTCAATTACACATTGAACATCATAAACAGAGAAGAAAATATTTATGCATTGGAGACTTCGATGGCCACTTAGGAAAGGATAGAAACAGAATAGAAGAATATCCAGGACTATTTGGTGATAGAACGAATAGGAAAAACGACAATGGATATAGACTGTTAGAAACATTCAACCATAATTATTTATTTGTAACAAACACCTGTTTCAAACACAGAGAATCCCAAACATACATGTGGTATAAATAGGACGACCTTAATTGCAAAAATCAAATAGACTACATACTAGGAAAAAGAAATAATAGACGATTATAAGAAATGCAAGAGCAATTCAAAATATGTGCACAAATACCGACCACAAAGCAGTAATAGCATCAGTTAAAATTAATAGAAATAAGAACACAAGGAACACAACAAACTAGCCAGAACCAACATGCGTTCAATTAAAAAACCTCATGCATACTAATATATGAGAAAAATATAAGATTCTTAGAAGAATTTCAAAAGCTACCAATAACTACCAAGTCAATTGAAAAAAAGGGAAACATTCAAGAAAACCATAATGCAAATAGCTGGAGAAACTTGTGGATACATAAAGGTAGAAAACCAAAAATAACACCAAGGTGGAATGTGGAACTTCAAAGTCACCATAAAAGAAAAAAAACAAAAATTCAAGAAAAAGGCTGCAAGCAAAGCACAGGAAGATTGTATAGGTCAGCTAAATCAATAACAAAGAAAATCGCTAAAGATGCTAAAACCAAAGCTGGCAAAAAATATGGTGAATCATTAAGTACAGATCACAAAGAAGCACCAAAGAAATTCTACACAAAAATTAAGAATATGAGAAACAGGGAGGAAAAATATGAACCAACCGAAATAATAAATTATGAAAATGGAAAGACAATCAATTGCCAGAAAAGAATCATGGAAAAGTGGTAACAGTATTTTAAAGAATTACTAAATCTAAAAGATGAAGGGGACAACAACATAGTAAACAATATATAATGGAAGAGTTAGAACCAAACATATTTCTAGCAGAAATAGAAAATGTTATACAAACAGCTTCATCAAACAAAGCTCCAGGACCCAATAATATAAAAGTCAAATTAATCATAACAGCAGCAGATATAGAGATGTTACAAAAGCTGTCTAATATAATATGGAGTACACAAGAAACACCAAAAGACTGGAAAAGTGCCTATTAGGAAAAATAAAGGCAGCAAAAGAAATTGTACAAAGTACAGAGGTATTTAACTTCTAAGTCACACTGGAACAAATTTCAACAGAATTATAGAAAGAAGAATACGAATCAAACCACAGCTTACCAACACTCAAATGGTTTCCATAAGAACAAGAGCTGTACAGGTGTCATTTTTACACGAAGGCAACTGATAGAAAATAACAACCAAGAATTGCATATTGTGTTTGTTGACCAACAGAAATCCTTCAACAGAATGGGCAGACAACTATGGACAATACTACAGTGGAATCCCATTATAACAAATTGGTGCACATATATGAAGCACATAAACAAAGCCATCTCCATAGAATTCTTCCACACCTGACGCTGCAAGGCACAAAGGGATATAAAGCGAAAAGAAGAAAGATCAAACAGTCTGTTGTCTATTGTCTTGTTTTGTATACTGTTATTTGTATTTTTGTGTGAAATTATCTTGTATTTGTTCGTACCCATACCCCATTGTCACTGTAAAGCTGATCGACATTGTGTTTTATGTAAGTAGTATTCTTTACTTTAGAGAGGGCTTTATTTTTTCCATGATGTTCTTCAGGCATGCTGCAGCAGATAGGAGTTGACTCCTTCACAGTAGCCATATATATATATATATATCGGGTCATATTTGGACCCGATCTTAATGATATTTGTAGACCTCCAAAATGACTGTGTACTGAGATTCCTTGGAGATTCCTAGGAAGTGACCACCGCCTTACTTCTCCAAATCTCACAAACAAGAAAGCCGTCAAAATGACAAACACCTCACTGGAACTACAAATGAACAGACTGGGAACAATTCAAAACTTCACAGATCAAACCCTAGCAAAAGATTGACAAAAAAAACCAGATATAAACATCTTATACAAAAACATCACTGCAACCATACTTAATGGAACCTACAGAACAATCCCCAGAGGATGCAGAAAGATATATAGCCCATTCTGGACAAAGAAACTTGAAGAACTTGTCAAAAAGAGAAGAGAGGCTAGAAAGAAAGTAGAGAAGCTCTCTACATATGCAAACAGAACAGAGTATAATAAATTATATATTTTTTTAAAAAAATGGTCACACATTTGTACTAAGCTCAACCTTAGCACAGACGGTAGGAGGGCCTTGAGGCAAAAACCACTGTGGACTGCAAATCAGGTACTAGTGGAAGACAGAAAAAACAGTTTTATTTTTACAAATACTTTTCAAGTATCAACAAAACTTCCCGTAGGAAAGTATTGGACAATGAAATTGGAAAGATTCTAAAATAATAAGGAAGATCAAAACTAGGAAACACTGCACTCTTTGATGAAAACTTCAGACAATTCAAGAACTCCAGACTGCACCAAAGAAACTACAGCCAAGAAAAGCACCAAGTCCTGATAAAATATCCAATGATGATCCATCACCTAGGAACCAACAGAGCTTCAAAACTTCATAAATACATCTTGGCAAAGTGGTATCTGTTGGAACCTCACCAATAGCCTGGAAGACTGCTATTTTCAAGCCGGTATTAAAGAAGGATAAGTCTGAAGATGATATAAAAAAACTTTCAATCTCTTTGACTTCTAACATCAGTAAACTTGCAGAATGAATGCTGAATAACAGATTATACTGGTGACTGGAAACTTCAGCATTAATCAACAACTTTCAAGCAGGCTTCTGAAGAGGATCAAGAACTGAAGACCAACTCTTTTTCTTCACCCAGAATGTGAAGGACAATTTTCAGCAAGGAAAGAGTACAGTGGCTATCTCTGTAGACCTAATGCAAGCATATGACAAGGTATGGAGAAAGCGACTATTGTTAAAAAGGAAAAATATGGGCATTTATGGGAAAATGTACAAATGGATTAAGAACAACCATGCAAACTGTAGTAAACAACAAACTATTATCATAATGCACTCTTGAGGGAGGGCTAGCTACCGCAAGGCTCAACCCTCAGCTGCACCCTATTCTTAATCTTCATAAATGATCTTCCAGATTAACACACACAAAGCCATGCCTGCAGATGACCTTATCATATGAACAAGTGGATCAGACTTACACCTGGCTGCAGACAGACTTAAAAAAACCCTTCTCACAATATCAATATACAACTTCTGGAAACTGAAGTAAACACCAGTAAAACCACATATACCTTATTTACACTTAGCAACAAACAAAACAAGAACAAACTTAAAATCACTCTTGAAGGAGCCCAAACAAATCATGAAGAAAACCCAATATACCAAGGTGTTCAGCTGGACAGAAGGCTAAATTTAAACAAATTTATTAACAATATCAAAGAAAAAGCGTGTAGAAGGTTGGACTTGTTAAAGTGACTTGCAAGTACATCCTGGGGAGCTGACAAGACAACACTTAGGCATGCATACATAGGATACTTCATATTTATATTAAACTATAATCTCCCCCTGCATTGTATGATCAGAACTGAGATACTTTTTGCATTGTGAAACTTCTCTAGTAATCTAGTAAAAGTATTATGGATCTACTGTCAAGGTCATGCTGAGGTCAGGGGAAACGAAAGAGCTGTTGCGTTGGCTGGTATAGCCTTGGTGAATGGCACTGAGATAAGAAGAGACAGGACTGAATTAATTAGAGCAGTCATGCATACCCTACAAAAAGATAGGACGAGATCGAATGAGACTGTACAATTCAGAGAATGGTAGAAATGGGAGAGACTAGAGGTGATGGAAGAAAGTGCTCTCTCTCCAGAAATATCAGAACTTGCAATCAGCAACTGTGACATTGAGCTTATACACTTTTAATGTCTGATGGAACAGCAAGCAGAGCATATATGGGAATGTCCCCAGTGATGTGACGCTTGTTTCTAATCAAGAATCTCCTCTCGCAGGCCACATCATCAAAAAGCTCTTGCACACACTTGGACAGAGTAAAAAGCCAGGCTCTCCACTTTATTTGTGATGGCATGAGATCAACACCAACATTGGCCTGTGAAATCGATGCAAATATATAGTCACTAGACATTAGAAGAGAAAAGGCAACTATAGAAGCTGTGGAGAGATAGAAATAACTCCCACAAAACCATCTTAACAAGTAGTCAACAAATGGACACTCAAAACAAGACTAAAAAAAACCCCAGTGCAGCTAGTAGAATAACTAAACAAGAAACTGAATATAGAGAGGAATCTGAAAGAGTATCAAATATTCCACCAAATGAATCCCTTATACTGACCCAAATAAACTACAATAATTGACAAGTCAGTAACCAAGACACCCTTAAGGCCATTGCAAGAGACTGCTACCCCAAGGACTGGATTCAAGCAAACACAGAATGGGTCAGCCTTCAAAGCCACAATCAATGCAGTATATGGTGCTCTCATAGTCCTCCCTGACAAAACATCAATAGAGTTATCTGATTCTTGTGGAAAGTTCTACAGCAGCTATGATGCAGAGATGAAAGCAATATCAAAAACACTCATACATCACCAAATACAAACATGTTGCAACACAAAAATCTAGTAATATTCACAGTATGCTCTACAAGCCCTTGAAAACTGGAATCAAACAGCTGAGAAAACCATAAGCAACATGCTTCAAGCTACAAACATACTTACATCCTATAGCATCAATACTACACTGCAGTGGATAACAGGTCATATAGGTATCAGCAGGATTGAAAGGCTGATAAACTGGCAAAAAAAGAGAGCAAGTATGCCCCAATCAGTAATTGTCAGCAACCTTAGAACAGCAATGGATGGACTGCTAGCTCAAAAAGAAGAGCACTATATGCAGACATGTCCCAAATAAATCCACTGCAAAGACGAAACCACAATATTTAGTTGTATATTATTTTATTAACCACAATATGTGTTGCGAACAACACATGTGCAACTCAAACTTTGCAGCCATTCAGGAAAAACTCCGCACAAATCAGAAGTGATTGTGCAAGAGAATTAATATAAAATATAATTTTGCAATCAATTTTAAGATTCAAAGTTCAATTAACAGAAAAATGGAAGAGGGTACTGATCTGTGAACATATCTTTGCGTAAGATAAGTTTACTTGTCATGTAACATGCGAGAGGAAGAAAAAAATGAGCACCAGTTTCAATTACTTGTGTCAATTTGTTTGCTGATAATGTTCAAATGAAAGTTGCAAAGCAGTCTCCCTTTCACAGCATGACAACAACAGTCTGTAACTGTTAACTACTCTAAATATATATGATATAGGCCTAGTTCACATAAAGAAAGCCCTAGAGATCTGGTTAAATAAGGTTCCAAAACGGTTCTGGTTTTTCTGAAGATTTTGATACAGACATACACGTTTGTTCTGCGCATAGACCTACTCCCAAAGAATGACTCACATAGAATTAGTGAAAACTAGGCTTAGTCTAAAAAACAGAGTAATCTTGATCAATGTCATTTGCAGGACCTGATTTCTCATGAAATTGATCAATATTAACATAGATCAGCTGTGTTAACTATTCTCAATCATTACTAGGTCTATGGTGTGTGGGGCAGGAGGCACACATCATCAATTAGGCCTACACTACACATTGCTGCTAATTTCAACTAGGCCTACTAAATACTGAACTAATACTGCATCAACATCTGATTCATTCACGTTCTCAAGAATTTCATTTAAAGGTAATGTATATATCGGCCGCTAAGAGAATGAATGGGTTAACAAACACCTACAAAGGACTGTCACAGAACATACATCATACTGCAACAGACAAGAGGAAGAAACAGTAAAACTCCACGTTATTGAATGCCCTGCAATACAAGACTTATGAAAACGATTTATTACCACCAAAACCTCCATCACTAACACCCTTTATACAGACACAACATAGCCAAAGAAGACATGCACCGACCATCACTGGGCACAGGGAAGAAAGAGTGAAGCTTACAAACCTGGGGATCGAATAAGTAAGTCAAATAGAGATTTTGTAATTATACTGTCAAATACTGCACGTTTATCGTTAGGGAGTTGCAGGGAGGGATTTTGTAGCTGTGTGATAAAGGCCGCATGCTCTTGCTGTCGCCACATCATGTACAGGGTGAGTTTTTTAATTTACCCTCCAACAGAAAAAAACCCAGTCTTTACCGGGGATCGAACTCTGGACCTCACTAGTGTGAGACCAACAATTTAACCTTTTGGCAATGCGCCACTTTGTAATTGTACATGCTTGTAAGCGTCATTTCAACTTTTGTGTGACGATACAGCTGGACCTTCTTTGTTTAGCCATCTTACCTAGACCTACAAATATGGCAAAGCACAGACTCAATAAATTGGAAATTTATAAACTTTTGGAATAATGTTTTTTTGATAGTTCTATTATTAATTTATCCGATGCAGGCAATGATTTAATAAGCGTTAACTTGTATTGTGATACTAGTGATTCAGAGGATTTAGATAATTCAATATCTGCAGCACATATGTTTCAAATTCATGGTCAGACACATATGATACGGTAAGTACTCATTTTTGTTTTTGTGCAATAATGGTGTAATAATTTAAAACATTGATCATGCAGATGTTTTAAGAATCTTTGAATCTGTATCAAATGATAGTATTATACAACATATTTTTGATGAGACAAATAAATATGCTGACAAGAATATTACTGACAAGGCAAAACTTTGTGTCCGGGAAAAAAATATATTATTATTGTTAGGCCTATTTGCTTGAAATAATGTTTCCCTTTGCAAGATGAATGTATATTAAAGGTTTTTAACATCTCCATAATATAAAGCACTATACTTGTAAATTCATAAATGAGAGAATATAGTAATAATACACTTAAATTGTTGAATGCGAGAATGTGGTGGGCAAATTGGTTAGAGGAAACAAATTCAGACCGTTAAAATTTCCCACACTGCACTGACGATTTGACCTACTTACCCCCCGCAGCCAAGGGGTTAAATTTAAAGGCACACACAAAGAAAATGTTATTTGCCTATAGAGTGTGGAGAAAGTTTTAGATGATGCAAGCCAATATTTTGTGGTGCACCAATACTGCTCTTGCATTTCATTGCCTCTGTTCTGTAATCTTGGATGAGGGACAAATAGATTTCATTCATGAACATACCAACATTTTTCTATAGGTAATAGTGTGCGGATTGTAGTTATTCATAATTATATATGCATTATTGCATGCTCATATGAAAAACTTGACCAACAATCTTCAGCCAGTGATAATGTTGACATGTTTTATCGAGGCAACAAACTTCGTCATTTACATCATGATGACCTATGATAGCATTGACCAATACATAGTTGAGCTGCCAAAGATGGATGTGTCGGGCCATTGGCGCAAACAAAACGGCAACACAATGCATTTCCTTTCTCTTGACTGCATCCTGCAGTAAATCTGGTAGGACTTTGTCCTACAAGAGAGATCCAGCAAGAGTTTGAGAATGAATGGTGAATAAGAAGTTGAGCAATTGCAATGTCCACTGCTGTTCCATCCTCATTTCTCCTAACAGTTTAAATTTGTGCTAGGTAGTTGGATATAAAATGTATTATTCATCCATAAAAGACATACATTGCTATTGTAAGAAATAAATTTCGACATTCCCCATGACCATTTTTTTTCTTTCTTGTCAGTTCTTTCATATACAATTTCCTATTTACCATTGTTGTTCCCACTGCACATGTTCCATGGTCATTGTATAGCTAGCCAGAGTAACACTTGTAAAACCTGTCCATGAAAATGATATGTTTTTGCTTACTAAATGAGCAGGTCAGAATTCTGAAGATGACACTACTAACAATACCAAGTTTTGGAATAACATCTTTTCTTCCATCATTTATTTCCACATTCAAAATATATCCTGAGCTGGCTTCACATGCTTCCTAAGCCTTTATTCCCCACTTTATGGACTTTGACTTGATGTATTGTTTGAATGCAAGTCTGCTTTTAGAGGGAATCATTCCTTCATCTAAACCACAATAAAGTGTTGTGATAGTGAATATTAATGTTGAAACCTTGGAAGAAACAAATTTAGCATGGGTCTCACTTTATACAGCTTCTGTCTTACCATGAAAAGGGTCCCCCTCATAAACCAGGAGTTTCAGAAATGTCCATAAATAAAGTGACCTTGTTCCATCACAGTGTGAAAACCAGGAGTTTCAGAAATAAAACTAGTTGATAACGAGCTGGACCAATAATCTTCATATCATGGTTTAAACACACACTGTGTTCCTTATGAAGGTGTAGTCCAAAGAAAGATCCATCTCTTGAACTGCTACATCGTTATAATTTTTAGTGTAGTACATGAAAGGTTTTTTGCTTCTAACTTGTGCGCATATTTGTCTGCTCACACAAATTTTGTCATAATTTAATGTCCAGGAAAAATTCCAAAAATTAAGTAGCCTTACTATCTGAAAAATTAATTCCAGAATGCTCTTAGGTTTTTTGTTAAATCTGTTCAACAAATGTGTCTACTGCATACATGGGTGCAAACATAGAAGGAAACCAACCTGAATCAAATTTGCTTGATAAATTATGTAGAATACAACCACATTCACAAAAAGTTGCATAACCCAATTATGAACAAAGAACACTATTACATTCTGTCATGGTTTATACTAATACCACTGCATTCACTAAATAAATGATTATCTAAGTCATTTCCCATATCATTTTCTTAATCATCACCATCTAAATCTAATACATCGTCCTCTGAATCATCAAGCACTAGTCCCCATCAAGACCAGCACCGTGCAGAGGTGATGGGGCTTAGTTCAGCCATCAGGGGGTGGAAACTAAGACTGGTTGGGCAGTCCCACTCGAGCAGGACCATAGTCCTGCCCAAGTAAGCAGAGTGCTGAAGACGGAGGCATCCAGCCAAAAGGCGCTCAGATAATCAGGATGCCACGCACAAAACACAATGGAAACATGTCTACATCTATAAATAGTTATGGTGCTTGCCCTGTGGCGGACGTTCAGGCAGGGACGGTGCCGGGCCCTATACCTCGAAAGGGCCCAACCTCAGTTACTGGAAGTCCTTCTCAATTGCCCCGAGGAGCCAGGAGGCTAGGGAATAGAGCTATTGGCCAAACAAACAAACGAACAATAAAAATAATGCACTGGAATGCTGAGGGTGTCAACAGTAAAAGAGATGGATACAGCAAAAAATTGGAACTTGAAAATGTCCTCAGTGAAGAAATAGTAATGCAAAATGATGTAAAAAGGTTACTAAAACACTTACCTAGCCTATTAATAAAAAATATATTTTTAAGAAAAAAAAACATACAATAAAACTAAACAGGACAATTCTCAACGTATCGGCTCAAATTGAACCTTTTTCAAGAGACAAACAACAGAAAACGACAAAATAAAAAAATAAATAGATGTCTATATATCATCAAGCCCTCGTCTCCATAATAGCGCAGGGATGGCAACGCATCTAGTCAAAGTGAAAATGCGTGCATTCATTATAAACAAACCGAAAGTGGGAAATTAGAGACACTATAGATGAGTGCAAGAATAATAAAAGAAAAAGATAAGAAAAATACCCCTTTTGTCACTCTATCAGACAGGCAGGTATTAAGAACATAGTCACAACAGGCACGACTGAAGGGAACAGAGACAGATGGGGACGTGAGAAAATATTCATGTGACAACCTAGCAAGGCTTGGAAACAACGATCCTGATAACAATACTGTGAACCGAGAACCATGGTCACCTACGCCAACAAGAATGGCATATGACAATGATAGATGAGTAATGATGAGGTTGTGTGGTGGTGGGGTGAGTGGGTTTGGGGAAGGAAGGATAGAAGAAGAATCAACATTTGAAAACGCATGGAATGAATGTGAAACCAAATATAGACATAAACATATATATAAAACCAAACCTAAACATACATAGAAATGTAAACACACACCAAGAGTCAAGAAATAAACACATAACAAGATGTGTGAAGGATACCCACACAAAATGCACAGGCATGTAAATGTATCCACACACAGGAAAGGGCTCACACCAGAATAGGCATACACATTGACACAGAATGGAGATACGTGCATTAACATAAAAAAGCGCTCACATAAATATACATATATATATGTATACACAAATACGAACATTCATGCACATAAACACTTTCTCGTATAAATAATAACATGAACATTCATACACATAGAAACATATACATATATTAATGTAAATATAAACGTTCGTTCACATAAAGATAATGCTATAACAACTGCATATGTATACATACAAATGTGTGGCCCAAAGTAATTGTGTGGATACATAGAACCATGTAAAACGAAATGCATATACAAATAACTATAAATGTGTGGGCACCCATCGAAGAGACAACTGCAATAAAAACGAGGAAATCAAAATCGAAATATGTAAATGATTTAACAATAACAAAATGGCAGAGTACAAAATAATCACATATTGACATACACAAACGAAAGAAGACATAAAGGACTGATATAAAAGAACGGCAAACACAAAAATAATAATTATTCACGAAAGTGTACAAAGACAAATAATTACAAGAATCAGTGCAATACGGGAGTAGAGGGTATAAAGAAAAGGTAGGTAACTCAAACAAAACGGTGATTAATGTTCATTCCGTTTGGTTGCAAGACTCCCATAAGACAAATGAGACGATATTCCAAGGACTGACGTTGCCGGTCACCGGTATAACAACGTAACAAACCGGTTACAGAGACATCAGAGCTACCATGATGTGACGGGCTGTTAAAATGATTAGCCACTGGGGAGTCACGATGATTCGTGATATCTCTCAAATGTTCGGCGAATCTATCAGCTAAACGTCTACCAGTCTCACCAATATACTTCATATCACAACGCTTACATATGATAGAGTATATTAAGTTACGGGACACACATGAAAAAGAATCATGAATATCAAAGTGAGATTTAGGAAACTGTAAAATTTTTACAGTTTCCTAAATCTCACTTTGATATTCATGATTCTTTTTCATGTGTGTCCCGTAACTTAATATACTCTATCATATGTAAGCGTTGTGATATGAAGTATATTGGTGAGACTGGTAGACGTTTAGCTGATAGATTCGCCGAACATTTGAGAGATATCACGAATCATCGTGACTCCCCAGTGGCTAATCATTTTAACAGCCCGTCACATCATGGTAGCTCTGATGTCTCTGTAACCGGTTTGTTACGTTGTTATACCGGTGACCGGCAACGTCAGTCCTTGGAATATCGTCTCATTTGTCTTATGGGAGTCTTGCAACCAAACGGAATGAACATTAATCACCGTTTTGTTTGAGTTACCTACCTTTTCTTTATACCCTCTACTCCCGTATTGCACTGATTCTTGTAATTATTTGTCTTTGTACACTTTCGTGAATAATTATTATTTTTGTGTTTGCCGTTCTTTTATATCAGTCCTTTATGTCTTCTTTCGTTTGTGTATGTCAATATGTGATTATTTTGTACTCTGCCATTTTGTTATTGTTAAATCATTTACATATTTCGATTTTGATTTCCTCGTTTTTATTGCAGTTGTCTCTTCGATGGGTGCCCACACATTTATAGTTATTTGTATATGCATTTCGTTTTACATGGTTCTATGTATCCACACAATTACTTTGGGCCACACATTTGTATGTATACATATGCAGTTGTTATAGCATTATCTTTATGTGAACGAACGTTTATATTTACATTAATATATGTATATGTTTCTATGTGTATGAATGTTCATGTTATTATTTATACGAGAAAGTGTTTATGTGCATGAATGTTCGTATTTGTGTATACATATATATATGTATATTTATGTGAGCGCTTTTTTATGTTAATGCACGTATCTCCATTCTGTGTCAATGTGTATGCCTATTCTGGTGTGAGCCCTTTCCTGTGTGTGGATACATTTACATGCCTGTGCATTTTGTGTGGGTATCCTTCACACATCTTGTTATGTGTTTATTTCTTGACTCTTGGTGTGTGTTTACATTTCTATGTATGTTTAGGTTTGGTTTTATATATATGTTTATGTCTATATTTGGTTTCACATTCATTCCATGCGTTTTCAAATGTTGATTCTTCTTCTATCCTTCCTTCCCCAAACCCACTCACCCCACCACCACACAACCTCATCATTACTCATCTATCATTGTCATATGCCATTCTTGTTGGCGTAGGTGACCATGGTTCTCGGTTCACAGTATTGTTATCAGGATCGTTGTTTCCAAGCCTTGCTAGGTTGTCACATGAATATTTTCTCACGTCCCCATCTGTCTCTGTTCCCTTCAGTCGTGCCTGTTGTGACTATGTTCTTAATACCTGCCTGTCTGATAGAGTGACAAAAGGGGTATTTTTCTTATCTTTTTCTTTTATTATTCTTGCACTCATCTATAGTGTCTCTAATTTCCCACTTTCGGTTTGTTTATAATGAATGCACGCATTTTCACTTTGACTAGATGCGTTGCCATCCCTGCGCTATTATGGAGACGAGGGCTTGATGATATATAGACATCTATTTATTTTTTTATTTTGTCGTTTTCTGTTGTTTGTCTCTTGAAAAAGGTTCAATTTGAGCCGATACGTTGAGAATTGTCCTGTTTAGTTTTATTGTATGTTTTTTTTTCTTAAAAATATATTTTTTATTAATAGGCTAGGTAAGTGTTTTAGTAACCTTTTTACATCATTTTGCATTACTATTTGTTCATTAGGTTACTGCGGCACCATCCACTTTGTCGGACACCCTCTGGCCATTTGGTTATTTATATTCCTCAGTGAAGAACAAGTTAGTATATGCTGTATCCAAGAAACACACCTCATCAGCGACATAGCCTTCAAAATCAGAGGCTACCAGTGCTACCGGTCTGACAGAAAGGACAGGCGAAAGGGTGGAATTCTGACACTTGTTAAAAACAATATCAGCGCATGTCAGCTGGAAGTATATATGGAAGGGGCAGAATACCAGATGCTCCACCTAAAAACAGACAGTGCAGAATTCCATCTCCTGAACTACTACTGCCCAAATGATAAACCATTGGCTCTAGACACAATTCCAGACAAAGAGAGACTTATAGTGTGTGGTGACTTCAACAGCCACTCCCATAGCTGGGGCTACGATCATATCGACAAGAGAGGTGAGGAACTTGAGAGCTGGCAGGATGAAAATAATCTCATCCTTATTAACCAGCCACCAACCTTCTACTCGAGAGCATGGCACACCACCTCTACACCAGACCTGGCATTCCACTCACCAGGCTTGGAATGGAACATCACACGTGTAGTTGGAAAGCAGCTTGGAGGTAGTGACCACAGACCAGTATTTCTGGAGGTCCACAATGAATTTGCCAGGGACAGCAGCACGCTCACTAGGTGGAACTATAAAAGGGCAGACTGGAAAATGTACCAGCATTTAACCAGTGTTCTAGCTAAGGACATGAACGTGGACAAAGACATCAATAGAGCTGTGAGTGAATTTAATAGATGTATACTACATGCTGCTAGTAAAACCATACCCATGGGGGCACGCAAAAACTACAAACCCTACTGGAATGATGAACTGGAAAAGCTGTAAAATGAGATGGAAACATCTAGACAGCAGGCTCAGAGCAGACCTAGCCAAGAACATCACAACAAATATCAGCAAACAAAGGCTAAATTTCAAAGAGCCAAGTTACAAGCCAGACGGAGCAGCTGGAAAGAAAAAACAGAGTTGCTGAACCTAGAAAGAGATACTAGGAAATTATGGAAACTTGTAAAACAACTAAATGATGAAGGTACAGGGAGAAATACCAGGATCACACATTATAAAGATAGAAACATTTTAACAGGTAAACAGGCGGCTGATTACGTTGCAGATTCCTTTGCAGAAGACAAAAACGTCAAAGTCAGCCCAGACAAACAACAGGAGGTTCGAGAGAACCAGCAAAACATTGGACAAGGCGAACCTATACCTGAAGTCATGGAGGCACCAATCACAATGAGAGAACTGGAGCATGCAATATCCAAATTGAAAATGAAAAAGTCCCCTGGAGCTGATGGAGTGTCCAATGAAATGATTAGAAACCTGGGAATTGCAGCAAGAGCAAAACTACTGCAGATCTTTAACACAAGCTGGTCCACAGGTAATGTACCACAGGTAATGTACCACAGGTGTGGAGAGAAGCAATAATAATACCACTCCTCAAATCAGGAAAAGATGGCAACACAGTCTCCAACTACAGGCCCATCAGCCTCACAAGCTGTCTATGTAAAACAATGGAACGCATTATCAATCTTAGAATGTAGTGGTACCTTGAAAGTGAAACCTTCTGGTATCACAGCAAACAGGTTTCAGACAGTGCTACTCTACTGAAGATCAGGCAACCTACCTCTCCCAAGAGATTGAGGATGCCTTCCAAGAAAAGAAACTGGTACTAGTGGCATGGATAGACCTCAGGAAAGCATTTGATAAGGTCTGGAAAGAAGGGCTCCTAAAGAAATTGCGAAATTGCAGGGTTAGCTCAAGAATGTACAAATGGGTAAAAACATACCTGCATAATAGAAGAGCCAGGGTACAATTAGATGGTTGTAAGAGCAAGAAAGTTCTATTGCGTCATGGAGTTCCCCAAGGAGGAGTCCTGTCACCCACACTTTTCTTGGTTTACATCAATGACCTAGTTGCTGAACTACCACACGGGATCAAAGTAGCAATGTATGCTGACGACCTAGTGCACGGAAGAACATGCAACAGTGGCCACTAAACAAATACAAAGAGCTATCGATGCCCTAACCTTATGGGCAAATAGATGGTGCGTCAGCATTAACACAGATAAGTGCAGCACTACACTCTTTACCCTCTCACCAAAACAAAAAGCTGGTCATATCAAGATAAATGGAGAGCTCTTGAAAGAGGACAAACAACCCACATACCTCGGAGTTACTTTTGATGATAAGCTGATATGGAAGCAGCACATAAACAAAGCAACAACAAAAGCCAGGAGGAAGTTAGCTATCCTGAGAAAACTAAGTGGAACCACATGGGGAGCCAGTGGAAATATACTCAGTAAAGTTTACCAGCAAGGCATAAGACCACACCTGGAATATGGTTCAGCTGCGTGGTGTCCTGAATCAAACACCACATTACAAGATCTAGATAAAGTGAAAAACCAGGCACTTAGAATAATGTTGGGAGCAATGAAATCAACACCCATAGCAGAGATACAGAAAATGGGAAGAATGCAAACACTTGGCGAACGCAGAGTCACAAAAGTACTAATTCAAGCAGAAAAGTTCCAGTGTATGCCAAGTCATCCAATGAAGGAAAGATTCCAAAATCTAGCAATGGGGCGACTGAAAAGGAGCAGCTTTATCCATCAAGCTAAACGACTCCGTAGACAACTTACAGACCTACCTGAAGTTGACAGTCCCTTAGGGTCTGTGCCAGAACAAACCCCGTGGAGTGAAAGCCATGGAATGCCAATATACATTCAGACCCATATGAAAGGAATACTAAGCGAAGATGAACAGAACAGTGTGCAGCGAAGGACAGTCATCCTCAGTTTCCTGGATGAGGAATATCCACAAGATATATGGGTCAGAGTGTACACAGATGGGTCAGCACAGAATGCTGTGAGGAATGGAGGTGCAGGTGTATATATAGAATATCCACACAAGCCTAGAGATACAATCAGAACACAGACAGGAAAATTCTGCAATAATTATGATGCAGAAATCCAGGCAATTAGTGTGGTAGCTAAAAAACTGCTGAACTCCAACTCTGGCCTAGAGTTTGTGGTATTCCTGACAGATGCAAGGTCAGTGCTTCAAGCTCTCCAGTCTGGAAAACTAACAGACTTGAAAAAATTACTTAGCGAATTGTCTTACCAGTATTGGGTAACCATGCAGTGGATACCCTCTCACTGTGGAATACCAGGAAATGAAAAAGCAGACCAACTGGCTAAGGAAGGTGCTGCCGAAGACCAACCAGATATACCAATCACCTACCATCAGAAAAAACAGATGATCAAGTCAATAAGCAAGCCTCAAACGCCAACACAAGATGACTATCACATTATGAACAGATCAGAACAAGTTATAATTCTACGCCTCAGAACAGGACACAACCGACTCCGCAGTCACATGTATACAAAGTTCAAGATTGGCAACACGGCCATGTGTACATGTGGACAGGCAGCACAGAGTGCCAAACATATACTTCAAGAGTGTTCTGAGCATGAAACGCTGAGGCAGACATATTGGCCCGAGGAAACAACACTGGAATCAAAGCTCTATGGGACACTGTATGAACTACAAAAGACAGTTAGTTTTATTAAGGAGACAGAATTACAGATATAGACATGTTTCAAGTGAACGAAACAAGAAGAAATCAAGCACTAGTCAAACAACTTGTTCAGCCGTTTGTTGTTTTAGGACTCAAAAAAATCCTGACTTTTACCATATCTTTTCATTTAAACTGTCAAATACTGCATTTTCTCGTGAAGGAGTTGCAGGGGGGGATTATGTAGCCGTGTGTTAAAGGCAGCATGCTTTTGATGTCGCCACATCATGTACAGGGCGAGTTTTTCAATTTACCATCCGACAGAAAAACCCAGTCCTTACCGGGGATAGAACTCTGGACCTCATTAGTGTGAGACCAACATTCTAACCTCTCGGCCATGCGCCACACATTGAAATTTTTTTTAACAGAGACAAGATATTGTCAATACATGGTTGCCATTTTGTAAACTTTGTGGAGTAGCCATTCGAAAATGCAATGCATACTACGTGACATCGATAAATATTGTAAATCGAATAATGAATTATAATTATTATGAGATATTTTTTGGGAAGTAGAAAAACTAAAAAAAATCAGTCCTGTTATAGCTATAGGCCTATTTTGTGTATATCCCTAAATTTCAGGATCCCGGATTCACATAATTGATACTTCAAATACATGCCTGATAGTCACCACAGAAGCTGTCTGCCAACTATCCGAATCATCATTTTCAGAAGAGAATTTGCTCCGGGTCTTTCTCCTACTTTTCTTTCTTCGTATTATCTTCAGATTTCTTCTTCTTATTGTCTTCTTCATTGCAGTGTGGTCATCTTCCTGAAGGTCATAAAATATAAAATATATTGTTTAAAGTTAATAAAAAGGACAGGTTTAGTAATATTTAAAAAAAATCATGACAAGACCAAAGAACACTTTTAAAGATATTACAGTGACCGTTTGTATGAGTGACTGCATGGGTGACTGTTTATCATCTTTTCCCTATTGAATGATGATGTATATTATCCATTCTTGCCATTAAGCATAGGAGTTTGGTGGAAGCCTCAGTTTTCTTTCCAAGGCCAGATGTGTTGTGTTGAGTCCATGTTGTGCTCAAGGTTATCTTGATGTTTTCTCTCCATTTTCTTGGTCTACATTTGACTTTATGTCCAGAAATTGCTTTGTTATATGCTATTATTGGTATTTGGATTAGCTTCTTTAAGATGATTGAACCATTTTACTTGCTATCTTTCGATATGTTCAATATGATATTACACCTACTCTTTTCCAAATTTCTGTATTTCTAATTTTATCTAGTTTAGTAACCATTGCTGCTTTACTTAGACACATCATTTCACATGTGATTATTCTCCATTGCTGCAAGACTGTTAGAGACCATGTCTGACATTGGTAGCAGATTATTGGTATAAAAATTGTAGATATTATCTGTCTTTTGATTTCCATTTTTATCTTTGGATGAAGAAGAAATGGTGAAAGTTATTAAGTCACAGTGTTTTCTTTCTGACACCTTGTTTCTATTTCTCTAGTCTTCCATTTTCAGAAAAAGTGCTGCCTAGATATTTAAATTATGTGGCTTGTTTCACTTTGGTGTTGCAGACTTGCTGATTTAATGCCTGTTTTTTTGCATGTTAATTTTCATGTTGTACTTCTTCCATGCTAATAGCAATGCATTGTTGTTTTGCAAATTTTCTTCATTATCGTATATTAAACTTTGATCATCAGCAAATCATCAGTTTGTTGCTTTCAGTAAGTTCCGAGAACTTTGCTGATATAACTTATCAGTTCTAACATCTTGAGACTGCATTTAAAGTAACAGTGTTTTCTGAGCTCCATTTCCAGTTTTTGCACATATTTACACACTGTCAGCTTGCTAGACCTTACATTAGGAAATATAAATTTAATTTTCACTTCTAATTCTTAAAGGTAAAGGTATGTCCCATGGCGTCAACCTGCCGTCGGGGGTGAAGATAACTCTTGTACTAAGCTGCAACAACTATTAGGTGGGGTGGTCAGTTCCCTTCCTTGTTGTCTTTACCTCCCCTAACTCATGATGTGTTAGGTACTCATTTGCAGCTGAGTTGACTGGATGAGTGGTCAATTGAGAAATCACAACCCGGATTGTATTATATGGACATTGTTTCGAACCTGGCATGCTGTAACCTGGTGATAGCAAGCAAGCTCACTATCAACTGGGCTACTATGCTCCTACTTCTTAAACATCCCTGTGTTTGTACATGTGCAAACATGTGCTTATGTTTTCCTTCTCTCTTTTGTGAAAATAACATAAAAATCACTTTTGGTTCAACAGTACCTTTACACAGGGCAAGCATAAGTCCTTTTCACCAGTTCTAATGAGGGTTTCGTTTAATGGAACCAGTCCTACTTATGGTTAATTACTCTGACAACATAAGAACCATAGCATAATTGACAATACCAGATGGGCTCTCACCATGGCCCTCTATCACAAATCACATATTTACACATAAAATTATTAATACTGGTCTCAGACCATAAAGTCTGATAAAATATGATAAAAACCAACACATCTTTATATAGCGATAAATACTGAATTTATGTAATGTTGCTCATTGCGCAGGGATGAGAGTTGTGCCATTGCGGTTACTACGAGTAGCATGGCCGTGGAGACTATGGAGGTGACCAGGGCATTTGAGTGGGTATGCACACAGAAGGTAACGCAAATCTGCATTTTAATTGACTCTATGAGTATGATTAGAAAAGTACAAGTAGGTCTTGTTCGCAAACAGTGGATTGAGGCCTTGAGATAGGTGAGGCTGGAAGTGGTTACATTAATTTTCATGCCGGGACATGTGGGTGTTCGAGGCAATGAAAGAGCAGATCAACTGGCATCATGCATGATTGTGGCACAGTGCGATGGGCAATGGATCAAGCTTATGTTTTGAACTCCTTAAGAGATATAGCACCACAGTTAGACTAATGTAGATGATGATTACTTTTCAATGGCCAGGATTAAAGACCATTGTTTGAAATGCGGTGTTGCTAGAAGTGAAAATTTTGGAGGGCGCAGATGAATGATGATTAACCAGCATTGGACCGGTACTGTCAGCAGAAGTGTAATGGTGGATACACACAGGGAGAGATTGGAGCAACTATGGATGCATCCAGTATGCAGTGATGATGATCCAACGACTAACTTTATGTAATGTTACTATATGGTCTAACTATTAAATAAAAATGAAATTACAGTAAAAAAAAAATGAACAAGGATTTTTTCCAAGTCCAACTGGGACCTTTCTTTTAATTTTGATTTATACCACTTTATGGGACTGCATAGCGCAGTGGTTAGCGCACTGGCTTCACATGAGTGGTCCTGGGTTCATTCCCCAGTTGAGGGGGAAATATTTTTCAGATTGCAACGGATTCCGGGTCGACTCAGCCTTAAATGGGTACCGGATTAATCCGGGAAGTAAAGACTGCGAGGGAGAAGAGTTGGCTACCGCCCTCATTTGCAGAGACACTGAAATGTGAGATCTCTAACATCTCACACCCCTACGGCATTAATAAATGCTATGGGTTACTTTACTTATTTACTATATCTCTTTATGCCTTGCAGCTTCAGAGTTCTTTGGAGATGGCTTTTTTGTGTGCTTCATATATGTTTGTTTGCATATCTTCCTTCTGTTCTCATGTACCTTGCGGTGTATGATCTTTTGCTCTTCTATTTGCCTCTTCTGCTGTTATATTTCTGAGTGTCTCTAATACACTATCTATCCACCGTTTATGATGGTATCCAATAAGTCTACTGTTTTCGTATCATTCGTTAAGGGTTTCTTGGATAATACTTTGCTCTTTCTGTCTGTTTATGTGGCTGAACCATTTCACTTGTTGTTTCTGAATGTATTATAATGTTGACCTGATCCCTAATTGTTTTCTTAGTTCTTCATTCCTGATTTTGTCTCTCAAGCTAACTCCAATCATACATCTTACACATTTCATTTCAGTGGTGTTAATCTTATGAATTGTTCTAGAATCCAATGTCCAAGTTTGACACTGATAACACAACATTGGTAGAAAAATGGTGTTGAATATCGCTTTCTTTGTTTCTAGTGTAATATCTTTGTTTTGTAATAAAGGTGTTAGTTGACCAATGACCTGACAGGCTTTATTACATCTTGCATCTATTTCTGCTTCTTGTTTGTTGTCACTTGCCGAAGACGGATGTGTCGGCTATTGGCGCAAATAAAACAGCGACACAACGCATTTCCATTCTCTGGAATACATCCTACTGGAAATCTAGTAGGACCGTGATCCTGCTGTAAGGGAGATCCAGCGGGAGTTTGAGAATGAACACTGAAGAAGTTTGTTGTCATATCTCAATGTGCTACCAAGATATCTGAATTTGTTTCTGATGACTCTTATTTCTGTTGTCCAATATTTGCAATGTCTGCCCCTGGCTTTGTATTCATCATGTCTGTATGGTAATGATTTTTTTGGAGGGGCACTATCTTATGGTAGAATGGAAACGTGAAAACCGCTTGATTTGTTGTCTTCTGATGTAATCCAGGATTGGCACAGTTTTTGCATTTCCAACTGAGACCTTTGTCAAGAAACACATAATAAACAAGAAATACACACAATTATTGAACTATGAAAGAACAGAGATGGTTCTCAAGAAAACCATTTCCATGCAACAGGACAAAAATAATATGTATGTTTGGGAGATGGT
This sequence comes from Meghimatium bilineatum, assembly GCA_034231615.1. Lineage (NCBI taxonomy): Eukaryota > Metazoa > Mollusca > Gastropoda > Stylommatophora > Philomycidae > Meghimatium > Meghimatium bilineatum. The sequence continues at coordinate 71,833,357 of CM067298.1, read as the reverse complement.
AACTTAGGTGCACATAAAAATTCTGCACAATATTGAGAGAAAAATAGAAACAGGAGGTAAGAGAAATACCACAAGAATAGGAATCATTAGTGCCAAAACAAAGTAAAAGACTCATGTCAATGATAAAAACTGTAAACACAGGCTATACGAACATACCGAGAAGTGTGCACGTGAAGATAAAAATGGAGTTGGGGGACACCAATAAAAGATGTTGACAATTTGACAAAACTATCAAACAACTTGTCAACAGTAACCAGCTTCCCCTTTGTGCTCTTGAACTTCGTATTTCTAAGAGTAACCTTAGATCCCTTACTCTGTATTTACTACCTAAGATACATAAACCGTCTAACCATGTAGACCAATTGTATCTGACTGTTCTTGCCTAATTGAACTCCTGGACAGTGTCTTCCAACCTTTAGTCGCATCTCTTCCATCTTATCTTAAGGACACTGACCATGCCCTATTCATCTTTTCTTCCATTTCTTTTGATCCATTACATATCTATCGCATATTCCTTCTTGATGTTGTTTCTCTCCACACATCTATTCCTCATAACGATGGACTTTCTGCTGTATAGTTCTATCTTAACATTAATCCACACAAGTCAATTACTACAACCACTATTATTTGACTGACTGAATTGGTCCTTACCGTGAATTATTTTGAATACAACTGACACATTTTTGACCAAAATAGCGGTGTATCAATGGGTAATAACATGGGACCCAGTTATACTTGTTTATTAATTGGTCACCTTGAACATCTGATCTTTTTCACTTTCCAGAGCCCTTGTCCCAACCATTTTTCATTACTATATAGATGATGGTTTTGGAGTTACTGATATTTATCTAGATCACTGTACCAATAAATGACTGTAGTGGGGACATTCGACACAGGAAAAATGACAGCAAACATTTTAGCTGACTTCTATAAGGAAGAAAGTACAACAACACTCTCATATATGTATCAAAAAAGTCATAAAAGAATACTGAAGAATCAAAATCCAGAGCCATGCATGAGAACACACACTCTCTACAAACACAGAAGAAAATGGTGCCATAGGAAAACTAAAAACCAAAAAGGCCTCAGGAAAGTATGGCATAACCAATGATATGATCAGGAACCTAGGGTCAATCAGCAGAAACAAGCTACTTACCATCTTCAACCAATCATGAAGAAATGGTAAAATTTCAAACTTATGGCATGAAGCTGTTATCATCCGAATTGGTAAAAAACAAATAGAAAAAACCAGCAGTCAAGCTACTGACCAGTCAGCCTCTTGAGTTGTGTAGGAAAAGCAAAGAAGCAAATGGTTGACTCTAGATTAATAAAATAACTAGAGGAAAACCAAAAGCTCACCACACTCAGTCGGCCTATAGGAATAATTGAAACACTGAAGACCAGCTCATATACCTAGCACAGGAAATCGAAAATGTTTTTCAAAAGAAGGAAAAAGTGCTGGCAACTTTTATGGACTTGAGCAAGGCGTGGAAATAAAGTGTGGAAAGATGAAGTCCTCTTCAAAACAAAATTGAAGACAGAATGTTCAGCTTGATAAAAGATTTCCTCTGCTACCGCATGCAAGAGTAAAAGTAGATCATAAACTAAGCAAACGTGTTACTCTCCAATAAGAAGTGCCTCAAGGAAGAGTAATCTTGTATACCTTTCTAGTATTCATCGATGATATTGGAGAGAAACTGTCACATCAAATTTTAAAGGCCCTTCATGCAGATGACTTTTCTGCCTGGAGTGGGGCAGGCAACCTATCCACTGCGAAAAACAGACAGCACTTAGTGAATCTGCATCTGACTGGGGAGTCCAGATCAACCTCTCCAATACTGTGACAACCATCTTCTCACTTTCAAACCACAAAAAAAAAAAAAAAGCAAATCGACAAATAAACGGATGTATGTAGGAGAACCCTACATACGTTGAGGTCAAACTAGACAAGCGACTCACCTGGAAACCACACCTGATAACCACTGACTAAAAAGCAACCAGGAAACTATCCATGATGAAGAAACTTGCAGGCAGAAGCTGTGTAGCAAATGGAAATGCTTTCCAAAAAGTCTGAATGGGTACAGTCGAATACAGTAGAATATGGAATGAAAGCCTGAGCATCAGCATCCAGAACAAATACTGATCGCCTATCTAAAGTATAAAATGCAGGTCGTGGACTAATACAAGGAGGGATGAAAACCACTCCAATCCATGAAATGGAAAAACACATAAACATCCACCCACCAGATAACAGAAGAGAAGGAAGAATGCTTAAGCAAAAATTACGTGCATGCCAAACTATACTATGCATGTGCAAATTTCTAGATCAACCACAAGCAGGCTGAAGAGAACCAGCTTCTGTCACATTTCTAACCATCTCCATTAACAACATAAAGATATCCTAACAAACTTCCCAAATGAAATTAAAACAGTAACTTGTTTTGAAGAGTCAGACACTGGTCTCCAAAACATCTCCATAATAACAGAGGTTTGTGGAATAATTAATAAGGAATACCAAACTCTACCTCAACTAAAAGCATTGACACTAAATATGATAGAAATTAAATACAATCCCAAGGAATAGACTGTCTACACAGATGGATCAGCAGAAGGAGCAGTACGGAATAGAGGAGGTGGAATTTTTATAAGACTCAAAAATGGGAAGACAATATCAAAAGCTTTTCCAACCGGGAAATACTCCTCTAACTTTAGAGCAGAAGCAGTTGCACTAAAATCAAGCACTGAAAGCCTTCACCGAATCAGGACTGCCAAGACCAAAGAAGATAGCCATATTCACAGATTGCAGATCCCTACTGGAATCAATCCAGAGCAACACAAACAAAATCCTTCTGCACAACATCAGACATGAGCTAAGACAGATCCAAAAATCATCAGCTATTGCCCTTCAGTGGATACCATCACACTATGGAATAATGGGAAATGAGAAAGCGGATGCTCTGTCAAAAGCAGGAAGCGAAATGGAGCAACACAGACACCCACTGTCTTACAGAGAAGCAAAAACAATAATCCACAACACATACACAGCAAAGTGGAAGAAACAAATGGAAGAGGAATACAAAAATGATGCAATACATCTCCTCCAAAGATATCAACAGACCACACTATTTTGCCTTTGAACGGGCCACTGCAGACTGTTAGGTCACCTTTACTGATTGAGGATCTTATACACAGATGAATGTCCATATGGATCCAGAACCCAGACTCCTGTACACATACTTCAGGATTGTCCAACATAAAAAGAGCAGAGGCAGCAGACCTGGCCAGAGGATACATACTTGAGGCAAAAGCTATGGGGCAGCCGCTTTCACCTACCTGGAGAAGACAGTGGACCTGATGACAGGCCTGACAATATAACATGACCACAGATGTTGAACGCAGAAGAATAAACATAATTGTTATTTTTGTGATTTCTTTTGATGGAAATAGTTTTGGTGAGACCCATCTCTGTGCTTTTATAATTTAATAATTGTGTGTGTTTCTTGTTTTAAGACCGTAACATGGAAAAAGTCCTTGTTTCTTTTTTCATTATTTCCTTTGTATTTAATAGTTATACTTTATAGTAACATTATTACATAAACTTAGTATTTATTGCTTTTTGGTTGTGTTACTGCAGCACTCTCCACCTTGTCAGATATACTCTGGCAGTTAAATATTTATACATGTCTTGATATAGCAAGGGACATTTGATCTGTGCTGTGAGAGGCATGCCAGAACTTAAAAGAGACTTTTATCCCACACCTAACAAATAAACTAATTAAAATGACATTACACACATGTCTCTGGGACACAAATGGGAAACAAAGAATACTGTATATTTCCATATAAGCGATAAATACTATATAAAGTAGGTACTTGGACATCGGGATTCCGGAAGTTCTAAATGCGTGGCTTAGGCTATAAAAAACTTGTGAAGTGATATTGCGGGAAACACCATATACCATGTTTCGTTTTTTTTTTTGAAATTTCGAGAATAAATTATGTCGATGCCTATCCAAGTTTGTGTTATTTGGGCTCAGAAATAGATTGTGCATAACATCGGCATCGATTTTGGGGGAAATATTACTTCATATCGGGATAATACTGAAATTTGGACCTCTTAGTAAGTAAAAACTATTATTCCTCCCCTATAAATACTTTACAATTAGTTTCCCGTCGAAGGCCACATATTTTTTAGGTTCATTAACCATGTCTCTTTAAATATATGTAACTGTTAAGAATATTTGATACAGCGATAAAGCGCGAATAATTTTAAATGACAACGGACAGCATTCCTTGTCAGCAACCTTGTTTTCCGCCATATTGCTGCTCCATTTATTTTTAGTGTCATATTTTTACGTAACTGACATGTATTGAAATATATATTTTTGTTTGGTTGTTATATTTATGGTATAATAAATGATTCTAGTAATTAAGAACACTGCTATTTATTAATAATGATCACTAGGCACTAAAATTGACTTAGGCCTACAGTTTAGAGAGAATAACAATATTTTATCACCCTACGCTACGGCACTAATCATTTCGTGCAATTGCAGTCAATCTCAATCATCACTATGGCTACGGAAATAAATAACTAAAGAACCTTGTTGGCGTCTATAACAAACAATTATTTTGCTATTGCATGCAAATCTACGTTGTAAAACACGGGTGTATAGGGCATCTAACAAGTTGAACTGAGGAAACATACAAGCCCGTAATTGGGGGAGGGGGATTTAGGCAGAGATTTTTCCAGTCTTCAGGACATGGAAATGAAGCTCACAATCACAAAATCAGACATGCATCCCTACAAGTTACTAATTTTTTTCCGTGAATTGCTCATCTATTATTTCTAGAATATGATTATGTACAATAATGCTACCAATAATTATAGCCTATGTACAATGGGATTTTTTTGGTGTGGGGGAGGGGGGATAATACAGTAGAAATAAAATCTCTACTTACCAGTTGATGCACATGAATAATATTCCTCCACACACACTGCTCACAAAACTAACTAACTATGCACATAATCCATGAAAGTTTTGTCACATTTGAAGCACTGAAACATTTTATCATAAATAACTTCTTCTTTTTCTTTCGTTCACTTGAAACATGTCTATATCTGTAATTCTGTCTCCATAATAAAACTCACTGTCTTTTGTAGTTCATACAGTGTCCCATAGAGTTTTGATTCCAGTGTTGTTTCCTCTGGTCAATATGTCTGCCTCAGCGTTTCATGCTCAGAACACTCTTGAAGTATATGTTTGGCACTCCGTGCTGCCTGTCCACATGTACACATGGCTGTGTTGCCAATCTTGAACTTTGTATACATGTGACTGCGGAGTCGGTTGTGTCCTGTTCTGAGACGTAGAATTATAACGTGTTCTGGTCTGTTCATAATATGATAGTCATCTTGTGTTGGTGTTTGTGGCTTTCTTACTGACTTGATCATCTGTTTTTTCTGATGGTAGGTGATTGGTATATCTGGTTGGTCTTCGGCAGCACCTTCCTTAGCCAGTTGGTCTGCTTTTTCATTTCCTGGTATTCCACAGTGAGAGGGTATCCACTGCATGGTTACCCTATACTGGTAAGACAATTCGCTAAGTAGTTTTTTCAAGTCTGTTAGTTTTTCAGACTGGAGAGCTTGAAGCACTGACCTTGCATCTGTCAGGAATACCACAGGCTGTAGGTCAGAGTTGGAGTTCAGCAGTTTTTTAGCTGCCACACTAATTGCCTGGATTTTTGCATCATAATTATTGCAGAATTTTCCTGTCAGTGTTCTGATTGTATCTCTAGGCCTGTGTGGATATTCTATATATACACCTGCACCTCCATTCCTCACGGCATTCTGTGCTGACCCATCTGTGTATACTCTGACCCATATATCTTGTGGATATTCCTCATCCAGGAAACTGAGGGTGACTGTCCTTCACTGCACACTGTTCTGTTCGTCCTCGCTTAGTATTCCTTTCACATGGGTCTGAATGTATATTGGCATTCCATGCCTTTCACTCCACGGGGTTTGTTCTGGTACAGGCCTTAAGGGGCTGTCAACTTCAGGTAGGTCTGTAAGTTGTCTGCGGAGTCGTTTAGCTTGATGGATAAAGCTGCTTCTTTTCAGTCGTCCCATTGCTAGATTTTGGAATCTTTCCTTCATTGGATGACTTGGCATACACTGAAACTTTTCTGCCTGAATTAGTACTTTTGTGTCTCTGCGTTCGCCAAGTGTTTGCATTCTTCCCATTTTCTGCATCTCTGCTATGGGTGTTGAAATCATTGCTCCCAACATTATTCTAAGTGCCTGGTTTTTCACTTTATCTAGATCTTGTAATGTGGTGTTTGATGCAGGACACCATGCTGCTGAACCATATTCCAGGTGTGGTCTTATGCCTTGCTGGTAAACATTACTGAGTATATTCCCACTGGCTCCCCATGTTGTTCCACTTAGTTTTCTCAGGATAGCTAACTTCCTTCTGGCTTTTGTTGTTGCTTTGTTTATGTGCTGCTTCCATGTCAGTTTATCATCAAAAGTAACTCCGAGGTATGTGGGTTGTTTGTCTTCTTTCAAGAGTTCTCCATCTATTTTGATATGACCGGCTTTTTGTTTTGGTGAAAGGGTAAAAAGTGTAGTGCTGCACTTATCTGTGTTAATGCTGACGCACCATCTATTAGCCCATAAGGTTAGGGCATCGATAGCTCTTTGTATTTGTTTAGTGGCCACAGTCGCATGTTCTTCTGTGCACCAGATCACCAGGTCGTCAGCATACATTGCCACTTTGATCCCGTGTGGTAGTTCAGCAACTAGGTCATTGATGTAAACCAAGAAAAGTGTGGGCGACAGGACTCCTCCCTGGGGGACTCCATGACGCAGTAGAACTTTCTTGCTCTTGCGACCATCTAATTGTACCCTGGCTCTTCTATTATGCAGGTATGTTTTTACCCATTTGTACATTCTTGAGCTAACCCTGCAATTTCGCAATTTCTTTAGGAGCCCTTCTTTCCAGACCTTATCAAATGCTTTCCTGAGGTCTATCCATGCTGCTAGTACCAGTTTCTTTTCTTGGAAGGCATCCTCAATCTCTTGGGAGAGGTAGGTTGCATGATCTTCAGTAGAGTAGCACTGTCTGAAACCTGCTTGCTGTGATACCAGAAGGTTTTAACTTTCAAGGTACCACTGCATCCTAAGATTGATAATGCGTTCCATTGTTTTGCATAAACAGCTTGTGAGGCTGATGGGCCTGTAGTTGGAGACTGTGTTGCCATCTTTTCCTGATTTGAGGAGTGGTATCATTATTGCTTCTCTCCACGCCTGTGGTACATTACCCGTGGACCAGCTTGTGTTAAAGATCTGCAGTAGCTTTGCTCTTGCTGCAAGTCCCAGGTTTCTAATCATTTCATTGGACACTCCATCAGCTCCAGGGGACTTTTTCATTTTCAATTTGGATATTGCATGCTCCAGTTCTCTCATTGTGATTGGTGCCTCCATGACTTCAGGTATAGGTTCGCCTTGTCCAATGTTTTGCTGGTTCTCTCGAACCTCCTGTTGTTTGTCTGGGCTAACTTTGATGTTATTGTCTTCTGCAAAGTAATCAGCTGCATGTTTACCTGTTAAAATGTTTCTATCTTTATAAAGTGTGATCCTTGTATTTCTCCCTGTACCTTCATCATTTAGTTGTTTTACAAGTTTCCATAATTTCCTAGTATCTCTTTCTAGGTTCAGTGACTCTGTTTCTTCTTTCCAGCTACTCCGTCTGGATTGTAACTTGGCTCTTTGAAATTTAGCCTTTGTTTGCTGATATTTGTTGCGATGTTCTTGGCTAGGTCTGTTCTCAGCCTGCTGTCTAGATGTTTCCATCTCATTTTGCAGCTTTTCCAGTTCATCATTCCAGTAGGGTTTGTAGTTTTTGCGTGCCCCCATGGGTATGGTTTTACTAGCAGCATGTAGTATACATCTATTAAATTCACTAACTGCTCTATTGATGTCTTTGTCCAAGTTCATGTCCTTAGCTAGAACACTGGTTAAATGCTGGTACATTTTCCAGTCTGCCCTTTTATAGTTCCACTTAGTGAGCGTGCTGCTGTCCTTGGTAAATTCATTGTGGATTTCCAGAAATACTGGTCTGTGGTCACTACCCCCAAGCTGCTTTCCAACGACATGTGTGATGTTCCATTCCAAGCCTGGTGAGTGGAATGCCAGATCTGGTGTAGAGGTGGTGTGCCATGCTCTCGAGTAGAAGGTTGGTGAGTTAGCTGGCTGGTTAATAAGCATGAGATTATTTTCATCCTGCCAGCTCTCAAGTTCCTCACCTCTCTTGTCGATATGATCGTAGCTGTTGAAGTCACCACACACCATTAGTCTCTTTTTATCTGGAATTGTGTCTAGTGCCAATGGTTTATCATTTGGGCAGTAGTAGTTTAGGAGATGGAATTCTGCACTGTCTGTTTTTAGGTGGAGCATCTGGTATTCTGCCCCTTCCATATATACTTCCAGCTGACATGCGCTGATATTGTTTTTAACAAGTGTCAGAATTCCACCCTTTCGCCTGTCCTAAATAACTAAAATATTTAACAATCCTATATTTAAACAAAAATATAATTATGCAAATTAGCCATTTTGAATATTAATTAGCTTTGGTTGTATTTAAAAAATATGCCAACATAATCAGCAGATTCATCAAGTTTTCCCAAACACAAAAATTTATATATTGTAGAATATTATAACAAAGGGCCCAAATATTTTATAGATAGACTACCCAATGCAATGTTACATATGCAAATTAGCCACCAATATGGATTTTATTAACTCTTAATTTCATATGAAAATTAGCACAATGTAATCGACAGATGCGTCTAGCCTTTGTGAACCCCAAAATATATATTTTCTGTGGTATTTTATTATATTTTATAGTTATACAGTGTATTTTAATTATGCTAATTAGCTGCCATTTTTAATATTAATCACTTTTTCGCGCATATTAAAATGATAGAAATGTAATCAATAGTCAATGTGTCTAGTCTTTGCGCACACAAAAATATATAGTGTCTGTGGTATTTTATTATATTCAATCATTATATAATTTATTGTCATCTTAATTACACTAATTACCTGCCATTTTGAATATTAATTAGTTCTGCGTGCATCTGAAAATTACAGAAATGTGATCAACAGATCAGCCTTGCCTTTGCAAACACAAAAACATATATATTATGTGGTATTTAAATATATTTAATTTCTATATACTCAATTTTTAATATTTTAATTATGCTAATTAGCTGCCTTTTTAGAATATTTATTAGTTGTGCTTGCTTCTGAAAATTACAGAAATGGGATCAACAGATGCCTCCGTTCTTCGCGAACAAAAAAATATATAATGTTTGTGTGTTGTGTTATTGCAAATAACAAAGATAATTTATAAATTATCAGCTAAGCTACATTTTGTGGGCACAAGTTTTATTTATATTTTCCTATATGTTTCATATAATAAATGTTGATGTGAAATTAATTCGAAAAAAATTTCATAACTTTTTTCTGGGTTGCCATACCAAACTTGCTATTGTTGAATTGAATTTTTTCAGTGCTATCTAACTATATTATTTGTAATTATGTATCATAATTATGTAATTAGAAAATTTTGTCCAAGTACCTATCTAAAGTAATAATGTTACTGTAATACTATCACATGACATGATATCACAGAGAGTATATTCCTTTTCCACATCAATTAGAAAAATAGGGGGCATGATATTACTCCTGTATTTGTTTTGAATCAACATTTCTGTTGTTTTTTCTTCGGAGATTCATTCAATAGTACCAACTTCTGAAGGTGAGTGGAGCTATGAGTTTTATATGTGAGCAAAAATTCCATCCTCCTTTCCCAATGGAAATATGGACCACCAAACTAGGAAGTCTGTGCAATAACTTCTGGATTATTCAAATCCCAAGATGTCAAAGATGACAATTTTTGTGGATATAGTTGTAAAATTATATATCAAAGCTAAACATTGAAAGTAAATTTGAGGTAAGGTAGCTTCCTTTTCTTCTTTTTTTGTGTGTAATATCTATCTATGTTACATGTCCCTTACAAAATGTTCTCACTGTCATTCTGTAAGAATTTTGGTTTTGTACAAGCTGCCCAGCCTCTTCCAGTGTTATGTTCAAAAGGTCTTTGATTTGCTGTGTCCACCATAGTCTTGTTCCCTTTCCTGGAACTTGTCCCTCTTTGATTAAAATTTCTAAACTAGTGTGTCTTTTATGTCCGAAATATGTTAGCGTGCGTTTTTTGAGTTTTGAACAGCCAGTCTTCTATGCTCAGGTGGAATTCTATACGAACATCTTCATATCATTCGTAGATTCATCTTTATATCACAGAACATACAATAGTCGCCATTAAACAAATACAAAGAGCTATTGATGCCTTAACCTTATGGGCATAATAGATGGTGCATCAGCGTTAACATAGCACTACACTCTAAACCCTCTCACCAAAACAAAAAGCCGGTGTTATCAAGATAGATGGAGAGCTTTTGAAAGAATACAAACAACCCACATACATCAGAATTACTTTTGATGACATAGAAAAAGCTCATAAACAAAGCAACAACAAAAGCCAGGAGGAAGTTAGCTATCCTGAGAAAACTAAGTGGAACCACATGGGGAGCCAGTGGGAATATACTCAGTAAAGTGTACCAGCAAGGCATAAGACCACACCTGGAATATGGTTCAGCTGTGTGGTATCCTGCATCAAACACCACATTACAAGAACTAGATGAAGAACAAAACCAGGTGCTCAGGATAATGTTGGGAGCAATGAAATCAACACCCATAGTAGAGATGCAGAAAATGGGAAGAATGCAAACACTTGGCGAACGCAGAGACACAAAGTTGCTAATATAAGCAGAAAAGTTTAAGTGTGTACCAAGTAATCCAATGAAGGACAGATTCCAGAATCTAGCAATGGGGCGACTGAAAAGAAGCAGCTTTATCCATCAAGCTAAACGACTCCGCAGACAACTTACAGACCTACCTGAAGTTGACAGCCCCTTAAGGCCTGTACCAGAACAAACCCCGTGGAGTGAAAGGCATGGAATGCCAATATACATTCAGACCCATGTGAAAGGAATACTAAGCGAGGACGAACAGAACAGTATGCAGCGAAGGACAGTCACCCTCAGTTTCCTGGATGAGGAATATCCACAAGATATATGGGTCAGAGTATACACAGATGGGTCAGCACAGAATGCCGTGAGGAATGGAGGTGCAGGTGTATATATATAGAATATCCACACAAGCCTAGAGATACCATCAGAACACCAACAGGAAAATTCTGCAATAATTATGATGCTGAAATCCAGGCAATTAGTGTGGCAGCTAAAAAACTGCTGAACTCCAACTCTGACTTACAGCCTGTGGTATTCCTGACAGATGCAAGGTCAGTGCTTCAAGCTCTCCAGTCTGGAAAACTGACTTGCAAAAACTACTTAATGAATTAAGGTAGCCAGTATAAGGTAGCCATGCAGTGGATACCCTCTCACTGTGGAATACCAGGAAATGAAATTCCAGACCAACTGGCTAAGGAAGGTGCTGTCGAAGACCAACCAGATGTACTAATCACCTACCATCAGAAAAAACAGATGATCAAGTCAATAAGAAAGTCACAAACACTAACACAAGATGACTATCACATTATGAACAGATCAGAAAAAGTTGTAATTCTACGTCTCAGAACAGGACACAACCGATTACGCAGTCACATGTACACAAAGTTCAAGATTAGCAACACAGCCATGTGCACATGTGGGCAGGCAGCACAGAGTACCAAGTATATACTTCAAGATTGTTCTGAGTATGAAACGCTGAGGCAGACATATTGGCCAGAGGAAACAACACTAGAATCAAAGTTTTATGGGTCACTACATGAACTACAAAAGACAGTGAGTGTTATTAAGGAGACAGAATTACAGATATAGATGTTTCAAGTGAATGAAAGAAAAAGAAAATATCCATGATATTCTTAGGACCTTTCTATAACATTTCATTTAAAACGTCAATATTCCCTTTTCCATTGTGGATGTCATTGTCCACATCTCACAACAAAATGATGCCACTGCAAAAATATAGCATGTATATATGTATTAAAATATGTCTATCTCATTATCTCAAAGTCTAATCTATCTATTGTCTTTCTCTGCTTATACTGTGGGGTGTAAGGGATTGTGTTGCAGGATTGAATAATGATTGGTTTTCTGGTTATTTTATCTCTGTTCGCTTGATATACTGTAACACTGAGATGTGTCAGAATGTTGGGTCAATCAAACTTCTTCTTGGTCTTTCTCTATATCTTGCTGTTTCCATTTTCATGTTGTATGCTCCTGCCGCTGGCCAGTAAGGATTCATTCTTATTAGGTGGCTAAACCATTTCAATATATTTGACCAGTGATGTTGTTGCAACAGTTCTTGTAATCTCCTCATTTCTCACATGATCTCTTGTTATGTTTGCTGCTTTTCTTAGACATCTCATTTCAAGTAGCAAGCTTTACTCTCTTGTTCTTTGTTAGAGTCCATGTCTGACATTGTAAACATAATGTTGGGATGAATATTGAATTTATGATTTGCCTTTGGTTTCCATCGGAATAGATGTATGTTCATAATTTACGTAGTTGCCTTTTTGAATTCTTGTCTCGAGCTCTCTGTCCATTCTTCCATCAGCTGTAAAAATACTCCCTAGTTATTTAAATTCCTGTACTTTTCAGGAAATTCCAAAATTTTCACTTTTAGCAACACTGCATTTCAAACCCTGATCTTTAATACTGAGAAATGAAAAGGAATTATCATCCAATCTAGTCTCACTCTCATGTGCTATATCTCATAAGAGTTCAAAACATAAGCTTGATCCACTTCCCCATTGTAAATGTTGCACGATTACAGTCTTAGCATATATTTTATAAATCCTAAAGATTTACGTCATCATGAACTCTCAAAACAAAACTTAGTAAATTGTAACTAGGGAGGTAAAATGCGTCATGAGAAAATACGCATCATTGGGGCCGTTGTGAAATCAAAGAATGAAATTGTGAGTTTGAGAAAAGTTGGAAGATATATACGTTGTAGAAAGATAAAGACATTCTTCTCATGGATTAGGTTCGAAACAGTAGTTAGAGACAGCTAAAACCCTGCGGCTATGAACATAGATGTTGGATTAGATAGAAACTTTTCAAAGAAACTATAGAGTAAGCATAACAATACCATCAAGAAGCTAAATTGACGAAATTAACAGAGAAGGATAAATAAATGAAGAATCAGAACCTATAACAGTCATCTTCGGAAAGCAACATCAATTTAACAGAAATGAAATTATAAGTAGAACACAATAATCAACACGACAAAATCAACATCAAAAAGCCACAATGAAACTGACAGGGAAGAAAACATAATCAGAACCTATAATCAAATCATCATCGAAAAACAAAATTTAAAATTGATTGAGAACCACGATTTGAACTTAGGATTTTGACAAGGTCATAAACAAGAAGTCTAAATCAAAATATCGTTCAACTCTTTGTGACGAGGAAGAAAACAACATAATTTTTCTACGACGATCAATTGTTGTCCGAACTGTTGCATGCTCATTGGACCGGTCGATTTGAGTTGGAAGCTCTGTTTTTAAACATATAACCTTGGACAGACCCTTATGCGGACAGAAATACAGTTCACTGACAATTATTGCCAACGAGTCAAAGTTATCCTGAATCAATCGTATGTCTGAAGTCTCCACTGGCCAGGCTGCGGAAAGGAAAGAGCGACCCTAGGATGATCTTCACACCAAGATAAGATACATTTTTACTTTTGCTCTATTATTATGTTGTTACTATTTAGTGTGTAGTGTAGCATAGGATTGAATTTGTAAATTTTCCCAAAAATAATGATTTGTAAAAGGTCCGAAGTCAGGACAACAGATAATAAACAGATAGATACGGAAGTATAGTCATAGTTACCATTAGTTTTAAATTGAACTGGGCTTATTGAAAATAATCTAATAGTTGAACTCGTCTTTCAAAACAAAAGATAGTCGGAAATTGTTAGAATCAATTTTTGATCATATATGTTAAATCTCAGTTGAATAATCAGATTCATCATCACTGAACACTTAACAAATTGTTGATAAACTGTTACATGATAACATAATATAATTATTATATCTATCTTTTGAAAACATAGAAAAGAGGTAGCTTTTATGCCCAAAATAAAACTAAATTTCATAAAATATAGTTATTCTGCTTTTGATACTTAATTAAATAATTACTATAGTGAGTCTGTTGATGAACGGAATGAAAGTAGATTTTGAATTTTAGACAGTATACTTGAAAGTTACTTGTTGAGAAAAAAATCAAACAGACTCATACTGTAACACCATCGCCCTGTGCCACAATCGTGCATGATGCCAGTTGATCTGCTCTTTCATTGCCTCGAACACCCACATGTTCTGGCATGAAAATAAATGTAACCACTTTCAGCCTCTCCTTTCTCAAGGTCCCAATCCACTGTTCATGAACAAGACCCACTTGTACCTGCCTAACCATACTCACAGAGTCACTCAAGATGCAGACCTGCGTTACCTTCTGTGTGCATACCCACTCAAATGCCTTGGTCACTGCCATAATCTCCATGGCCATGCTACTTGTAGTAACAGCAAAGGCCTCACTCTCCTTCCTGATCATTTTTACCTGCGCACTGAGCTGTGAAGGCCCAAGCACAGTGAACATGTTTAATCACAGATCCATCAGTGTATATAATCCCTTTGGCATTCTCACTGACCAAAGCCTGCACCTCTTTCTCTACAGTTGTGGGACACCATTCTCTGCATTTTCTGCTAAGTGTATTACTACTCTCAAACAAGTTTCGAAATATGTGGGTAGACTTATCCATTCCGCACCTGCTACCACATCTTGCAAACTGCACACGCTTTTTATATCATCCTCAGCACGTCAATATCTACAACTTCCCTAGTATGCTACTTTTAACTTTCTGTATTTTATAATGCAATGGGTGTTTCTTATCTACATATATTTGAAGGTATGTCCATGCATGGCAATACTGTAATCTGTGCTTTGCTGTTGGACAGTCAAGTAGGTACAGCATAGCTCTAGTTGATGTGTATCTTGTGCGCCCAAGAATGATATGCATTGCTGCATTCTTGATTCTATCCAGTCTTTCGATCTGAGTTTGGCTAAGAGTCAGAAATGCCAGTGCATACTCCACAGCAGCCATCACCAAATCCTGGTACAAAAGAAATAACAACCTCTGCTCACACTGTGCAGCAGCCATAACTTCATTGCTGCTAAGCCTTTGCCTGCCCTTATGATAACGTGGTCAACATGTTCCCTGAAACTCAGACTTCTGTCAAAAAACACACACAGATATCTCATTGTGCTGGTTCTTTTTAAACTTTTCCTGACCAATGAAACATGTGACATGGGTGTCTTTACCATGTGATTGTTCAAGAAAAACCACATCAAGAATGCATTAGAAGGATTTACCACTGCTCCCGTATCTCTACACCAATTTGTCAGTCTGTTCAGCTCCTCATGTAGTTCCACGATACACTCTTCTCTATATCTGCCCTGCGAATACACCAGGATGTCATCAGTGTATGACATCATTCTGCGAGCATCTGTGATTTTATTGCTAGTGATATGTACTGTGTATAAATTGAAAAGCACAGGAGATAGAGGCGATCCCTGTGGTAGACCAGGGCTAATAACCGTTGGTGCCTACACCCAGTTCGCACACTTAAGAACTACTATCCTGTGCATCAGGGCTGCACCAACCCACTGCACCGACAAAAGGATTTACTGCAAGATTTAATAGTTGGTCCATAAAGACATCCAAGGACACCATATTGTAAGCATCCTCAAGATTTATTGCGACTGCACAGGTCTCTAAGTGCGAATCGAACCCCTCAAAAACATTCTGTGCAAATATGGCTGCATTCTGCCATGTCTTCTTTCCTGGGCAATACCCTCCTAACAAAATTGGTAAACACTTAATTATCACAAAGATGTCAAGATACAGGCCACAATTTTTTCCAAAAGCTTGCCTATCGTATTCTGCATTGTTATTATTCTGTAGCCTTGTATCTTGGTGTGATCCTTGCCAGGTTTGGGTAGTTGAACTAAATAGCCATGCAGCCAGTCTTTTTTTTTACTGTGCCCTTTTAAAAGCTATTATTGAACATGTTCGTCAACTCTCCCAATTCCTCATCCGTTCTCCGCTAATGTCATCGCAATGCCATCTGGTTCATCTGCTGTATTTTTTAATTTTTCAGCATCTTCCTAATTTCTTCAACTGTAATTATCATATGTTTTTCCATGCTCAAGTTCTAAGACGTGTCTGTAATCTTTTTCCGGATTTATTTATATGCTACCACATTTCTGTGACCAATTTGTGCGGTATAGTGTGCCAACAATGACGCACCTTTTGTCTCGTCTGCCTTCTGCAAGGCCATATATTTGTGAATGTCATGTAAGACAAGTTTACTTGTCATGTAACATGCAGAGGAATACAAATGAGCACCAGTTTTATATCAGCTTCATTTACCTGTGTCAAAATATTTGCTGATAAATGTTCAAATTAAAAGCAGATCACCAGTTGACGTCTTGTAACTTTCTACTCCAAACATATAAGCCTATTTTTTTCATATAAAGATAGCTCTATATATCTGATCAAACTATTCTCAATCATTACTAGGTGTATGATGTGCAGAGCAGAGGCAGTGCACATCATCACTAGGCCTACACTAAAGATCGATGATGGTTGTTACTTTCACTACTAAATACTGCACTAATTCCCCTTCAACGTCTGATTAATTCACGTTCTCTAAGATTTCATTAAAAATATTGCCTATCAACATCATCTGAATCATAAGGAGGTCCATTCTTATCAAGTTTTGATGAAATTTGAAGATCATATTCAATAACCCACAGCTCCTATATGACAGCTTAACTTCTAACAAAAAATACACCGGAAGCTGCCATTACCAGTAATCACATCAACACTAAATAATAGTTTGTCTATTAGCAAGGCAATTGGGGTGGACAGTGTAGTACCCCATGCGTACAGCGGGCGGAAAGCATACATCTAGTGGATGCGAGCCGGTAGAGAGGGAAAGGGCTAAAAAAACTAGCGGGAAAGGGTTAAAAAAACAACTATTGTCATCAGGATAGCCAATCAATAGTATGGTGCTGATCAGTCATGTTATCATATTACTCTACTGTCCTCTGCACTCAGCAGCATTTCTAGAGATCTTAATGCTCCTTCATTTCCATCTTTGTAGTTGTTTCATAGATATCTCCTTCTCTCCCCCCCCCCTCTGTGAAAGAATTTAGTTCTCCATTCTAGCAGTCATAAAAGAGTATGCAGATTTAAAGTTCCAGTCAGGTTTTGATTGTTACTTCAGATCGTTCTAGAGAAGATACTCTTGTTTTCACTCACCCACTCCCATTTCTGTCCTTTGCCTCAGTACTGATGTTACCAATGCTTCTCCCAGCATTAATCCTGCAGATAGAAAATAATGGGGGGGGGGGGGGGAGAAAGGGAGATGTGTGTGCGTGTGACTTCAGGAGGTTGTATAGGTTTTTCAACACAAAATCCTTCCAAAGAAAAACAGAACTGAAAGTTGTGGGTAATTCCCCACAATGGTTTTCACAAAAAAATAAATCAGATTAAAATACAGGAAATATCAAGTGAAAAAGAGACTTTAAATTTCAAATTTAGCCCCTTCCCTTTCCCACCTCAAGGGCTCTGCTCAGCATGCAATTTTTTTGGGCTGCTGGAATTGTGGATCTAATCTCTACTTTACAACAGGCACCCTTTATTTGTACTAAATGTATTAAAGCATTTTATAAAGTTAAATATTGCAAATGAATAATGCATAAGAATTGAATTTTTTTAAATTACCCGTTTCTGTACAAAATCCAAAATGTTCTTATTTTCTTTAAGAGCTAAATGTAGTCTGGAACTGCTGCCCTTGCTAGGCAACTTCTCAAGTGCTATGAGGTTTCTATGAAGACTTGTGTTTTGAGATGCAGAAGAAACTGGTTTGAGCTGTGAACAAGTTAAAGTTGAAATTTTAGCATCACTTTATATCAATGAATATTTTAAAATCATGAAACATAACACTAAAATATAGCAGTTCTTTGTGTAAATTCAATTGAAGGACAAAATAAATAAGTTCCTCACTCTGTCTGTGCTGCAGGGGTCCAAAAGTGAAGTGAAGAATAGATTCTGAATACAGTGTTTCTCATCTCAAAGAGTTCCAAAGAAATTCTTGTGAAGTTCATCATCATCACCATCATGTGATATCTCCGCAATGAAGGATGGCTGCAACAGATCTCCAACATCCCCTTTAATTTGTTTTGGTGATACCCTTTGCTTGACTGTAACCTATCCATTTTGTGAAGTTGCATGTGCCCAAATATCATAGCCAAATTGTAAACCATGAAATAATGCACTACATTCTCTTGATTATATAGTAAAAGATCAGTCATTGAAGAGAGTGATCTTAACTCTTTCTGGGATTGATTATTTTTAGGTTTGGATAAAATTAATTTTCCAGTATAGAGTCAGAATTTTCCAAAAACTTCACTAAGTCTTTTTCATTGTATCACTTGACCAACTAATATTTATAAATAATGTATTTATAGCATATCATTGGAAAGGAAAATGATTTCAAAATATGAATATATATAAGCGTAGAAGAATATATAGAAGAATGGAAATATTATTTCCAAAATGCCATAATACAAACAGCAGGAAACATATGCGGATATAAAAACAATAAATTCATGAAGCCAAAAATAACAGCTCGGTGGACAGAAGAGGTACAGAACGTAATGAAAGATAAAAAGCAAAAATACAAGATCTGCATATTTAAATCGTGGAAATATTATGTCGGACTGATTTGTTATGAATTATTACAAAAATTGAGAAGGTTTTTACTTAATTTGTTTGCCATGGAGGATATTGTTCGAATGTACAATAATGATGACAGTCATAGTTATGATGGAAATATGCACTGTGTAGGTAATTTGCATACTAAATATAACGTGGAAAGTGACAGAGAAGTTCCTTGTTAGGTAGACCTAATGTTTCCGACAACAAGAAGAAAATTCGTGGTACTAATTGTGACATCGCGAATTTTGCCGGAGTGATGTAGTTTTTTTTAGAATTTTGTAGAAAACCTTGGACCCGTACATAATCTTGATGAGATTGCCACATGTTATGAATACTTTAGCATCATTGTCAACAAGGAGTTTTATCAATGTGCAGCCGATCAAACATATTTGTATGTAACATAACGCACAGAACAAGCATAGAAAGAAGATATGTGCTGAACATTGTAACTGCCAGTGAAATAAAATGTCTTTTTATATTTATATTATGATGGGCCTCAGTATTATGCTTGAGTATGGTACGTATTAGAGTACAGATGACGGATTCAACATTTCACGCATCAATCTGGGAAAAAAAGAGATTTGAGAATATATCTTTATATTTTATTCTCAATATGACCAAACTACTCAGCACCCAAACGTAAAAAAAATTGTTTTGTTCACATCATGTTTAGTTTGACAGTTTATTTTTAAAATTATTTATTTTTAATTAATTCTTAAATTATCTTTGATATAGTTTCATGTAAGACTATCTAATTTTCTGTTTATCTTTCAAGTCTGAGTGTTTTTAACAGTTTTAAAAAAAATGCATTTTTAACATCATCATATGGACAATTTGGAGTTGTGCCCCTTGTCTTAGTGATTGGGGGGGGGGGGAGTTTATTGACAATAGTTGTGAAAGAGCTACGGGACTGAGGGTGAGAAGGTGAAAAGCTTGTGTATATAGATTACTATTAAGTTCTCCTGTATGTGGAAGTGAAAAAGGAGATGCACATAATTGAAACTATTATATTTTATATTAACAAATGAATAAAGATATTACCAGACTAAATTTCACAACACAAGATCAAAGTATGACTAAAAAAAACAAAGCAATTTTATAAAATAATGTAACACAAAAACAGAAATAAATTACCTTTATGTTGACTTCTTTGTGTTCTTGTTTAAAAATATCCCTTAAGATTTTTGGAGCTGTGAAGAAACAAGATGGTGTTATTCTTTTCAGCTACTCAAACATCTCAGAAAATAATTACAGATTTAAGTTTTATCCAAAAATGTTTAGTGTGCAAGGTGATTGAAGATGTGTACCCCAGAGAATCGTGGATACAAGTATATACTGATTGATCTGAAACCAGTGTAGTGAAGAATGGAGGTTCTGGAGTTTACATAAAATAACATGTGAAAGAATCCACATGTCTACCAACTGAAATCATCTGCTCCAACTACTCTGCAAAAGTACAGGCCCCAAACATTGCTACAGAAATAATTAAATACACAACAAGCCAATGTCAACAGGTTGTGGTTCTTACTGATGCAATGTCTGTCCTACAAGTCCTTGACAGCGATAAACTGCAAGACCTGAAGGAAGCCATATGAGAAGTGAGCACCCACAGAAGGATAGTACTACAGTGGATACAATCTCACTGTGGTATACCAGGAAATGAAGAGGCAGATATTCTGGCAAAAGATGGAGCAACACAGGAACAAAAAGACCAAGAAAAGAGGATCCTCATCAAAGCTATTAGGAAAGTTGAACACCCAAAAGACGACTATCGATATCTTGACAGAGCTGAGCAGATCTTCCGCAAGAGGACAAAGCACAACAGACTGCACAGCCACTTAAACAGACTAAGACTGGTTCCATTATTGCTGTGTCCATGTAGGCAGGCAACACAGACAGCAGAATATAACCTGCAAGACTTCATTCATTCAATTTCCTTTAGTGCTGAAGTTAGCGCATAGGGCAGAGGTAAGATCTCTCCAATTCTGTCCTTTCAAAGATATTCTGTGCAGTTCTTGAATAGTATGAACATTGTTTGTTTTAATTTCTCTAAGTATTGTTCTTCTGAGTGTTCTGATGATCATCTCCTATAATATTATATATAAAGTATAGTCACACATTAATGTGACTAATTAATCTATCATATCACTTGATTGATGGCAGGTCCATAGATGCACCTTAAGATATACAGGATGAGAAGAGTAGACATCCTTCCCCTGGTATGAGGATCTTGTTTTACTGACTAATCCATGTTTATATAACGTAGGGCATGGGGCAATTTGATTGTTCAAGGAGGGCGGGGGCGCTAATTATTCTCTAAATCTTAGTTAATAATTCAATTTTTGAATATAAAACTATGTATACATTTCATTGGGGGAGGGAGGGGGGGGGGGGTAGAAGAGAGACATCAGAATTTTAGAACGCCTTAGGTGGGAAATGGTTAAAAAAAAAGGATTGGGAAACACTGATATAATGATACTGTCGTAAGGATGAAGATAACTGCATGGCATTACTTCTTACCTAGTGTATTTCACTTGCAGTTAAATCATGTTATATGTACCTGAAGGAAGCATGCCTAAACCACAGCAATCCATCAGCCTCTGTTGTTCCATTATCACAAGTAATGTTACATCCATTTTATGAAATTCATCAGAGTTATGTTCCTGTGAGTTCATAGATGGCTAATAAGTCAAAAAGGGGTGGGGGTGGGGGGGGGGAGGAGAAGCAGAGAAGAGCAAAAAATAAAGACATGGACAGACAAGATTAAGGAATGGACAGGTCAAGTTTTTCCTCACTCCTCCGCACCATTGAAGATAGAAATTGCTGGAGGACTCTGTGTGCTGAAGCAACCCAAATTGGTACCCTTAAAACCCTGACTAGGATTAGGGGTACTACATCGATTGATAATAAGCCCTATTCTAGTCGCATATGTCCTTGGACAGTTCGATCTTGGTTGGCCACTGTAGATAATTTTTTTATCTACCTATTACTTTCTAGCTACTCTCCATTAGTCTCTAGGACACGAATTACAGACATTTTATGTTTTCAAGTCGTGCAATTTGATTTGACTGTTACGTTAAGCTAAACCCAAAGTTTGTGGGTAAAGTCCAGTCATTACTTTTAATTTAACCTTTAGCATGCCAGATTTAGAAAAAACAAATTTTTCCCCTGCCATCAGATTTTTTTGTTGAAAATTTGTGTTATTGTTTGGGGGCTGTTTTGAAAACATGAGAACTTTTTTTTGTTAGAGATAATTAAAAAATATTTGTACATATAAATAAAGAATTGCATACTGTATATATTGGTGTAATTTTTGTTTGTGTGTGTGTGCGATACAAGACATATGAGAAAGTGATAAAGGTGTTTTTTCACAAAAAACAAACAATTCATAACAAACAAAATGAAAAAAAAATATTTTAAACATTACTTACCTTTTGTTTTTTAATTTTCTGAATTGTTAACACTGTAAAAAACACCAAATTCTGTAGTATTTATATTCTTTCATTGCCAAATTATCATAATATGACTGGGGGAACTAAATAAAGCATGTAGATTTGCATTAAAATTGCTCTTGGAAGCTAGACCTAGTCTTCTTCTTTCGTTCACTTGAAACATGTCTATACCTGTAATTCTGTCTCCTGAATAAAACTCACTGTCTTTTGTAGTTCATACAGTGGTCCATAGAGCTTTGATTCCAGTGTTGTTTCCTCTGGCCAATAAGACCTAGTCTATTTTGTGTTGCACCAAAACAGTCAATGTTCGGCCTCCACAGCACGAACGCAGCGTGATCTACACAATATTCTACTGTGAGAACTAATTAACTCCCAAGAATTCATCATCTGAATCACAATACATAATGATTTTACTGAAAATATGATAAAACACAAAAGTTTATAAAACCTGATTCACTTTCATGGTGCTGAGCCAGTATGAAGATGGGGACAGATGTTGTTGATGTCGATATAACTACCATATACAGTCCATCTTGCCTGCTAAAACGTACTGGAAAAGGCAGTCAAATGGAATAGCTAGCCAGATTGCTCTAATGTGGTAACCAAAATATTAAACATTTTACTTCTTTTATTGATTACAGGGTGCCTAGCAACAGGTCATGTGCACTTGACACTAGCTGTCGAGTGCCATGTAAATAGTTGTTGAACGCACTATACCAGAGGTTTATACCTTAAGGTTATAAATGTTCTTGTGTTGAGGGCTCTACTATAATACAATGAAACAATCTGCATTTCAATTTATTAAACTGAATCCCGATCAAGACCAGCAGCATAAAGTGGTGATGGGATTTAGTTCAGCCATCAAGGGCTGGAAACTAAGACTGGTCGGGCAGTCCCACAGTCCTGCCAAAGTAAGCAATGTGCTGTAGACTGAGGCAACCAGCCAAAAGGCGCACAATTAATCAGGATGCCATGTACAAAACACAATGGGAACATGTCTATATCTAATAATAGCTATGGTGCCTGCCCTGCGGCAGGTTTTCAGGCAGGGATGGTGCCGTAACTTATACCTCAAAAGGGCCCATCTCAATTACTGGAAGTCCTTCTCAATTGCCCAGAGGAGCCAGGAGGCAATGGAATAGAGCTACTGACCAAACAAACCAATGAAAATAATGCAATGAGGGTGTCAACAACAAAAGAGATGGATACAGTAAAAAATTGAGCTTGAAAATATCCTGTATGAAGAATAAGTTAATGTATGCTGTATCCAAGAAACACACCTCAGCAAAAAATCATATAGCCTTTAAAATCAGAGGCTACCAGTGCTACTGATCACAGACTGAAAGGACAGATAAACGGGTGGAATTCTGACACTTGTTAAAAACAATATCAGCGCATGTCAGCTGGAAGTGTATATGGAGGAGGCAGAATACCAGATGCTCTACATTAAATACAGACAGTACAGATTCTCATCTCCTGAACTACTACTGCCTAAATGATAGACCATTGGCACTAGACACAATCCCAGAAAAAATAGAGACATATGGTGTGTGGTGACTTCAACAGCCACTCTCAGAGCTGGGGCTATGATCACATGGACAAAAGAGGTGAGGAACTTGAGAGCTGTCACGATGAAAATATCTCATACATTAACCAGCCAGAAGACTCACTTATCTTCTACTTGAGAGCATGGTACACCACCTGTACACCAGACCTGGCATTCCACCTACCAGGCCTTGAATGGAACATCACAAATGTCATTGGAAAGGAGTTTGGAGGTAATGACCACAGACCAGTATTTTTAGAAATTCACAATGATATTATCAAGGACAGCAGCACATTCACTGGGTGGAACTATAAGACGGCAGACTAGAAAATGTACCAGCATTTAACCAGTGTTCTAGCTAAGGACATGAACATGGACAAAGACATCATCAATAGAGCAGTGAGTGAATTTAATAGATGCATACTATATGCTGCTAGTAAAACCATACCCATTGGAGTATGCAAAAACTACAAACCCTACTGGATTGTTGAACTGGAGAAGCTGCAAAATGAGATGGAAACATCTAGACAGAAGGTAGAGAACAGACCTAGCCAAGAACACCACAACAAATATCAGCAAACAGAGGCTAAATTTTAAAGAGCCTAGCTACAAGCAAGACGGAGCAGCTGGAAAAAAGTCTCTGAACGTGACACTAGGAAATTATGGAAACTATTAAAACAATAAAATGTTGAAGGTACAGGGAGAAATACATGGATCACACTTTACAAAGATAGAAACATTTTAACAGGTAAACATGCAGCTTATTACTTTGCAGAAGACAATAGCATCAAAGTTAGCCCAGACAAAAAACAGGAGGTTCGAGAGAACCAGCAAAAAAACATTGGACAAGGCGAACCCTATACCGTAAAAAGTCATGGAGGCACCAATCACAATGAAAGAACTGGAGTTTGCAATATCCAAATTGAAAATGAAAAAGTCCCCAGGAGCTGATGGAGTGCCCAATAAAATGATTAAAACATGGGAACTGAAACCAAGAGCAAAATTACTGCAGATCTTCAATGCAAGCTGGGCAACAGGTAATGTTCCACAGGCATGGAGGGAAGCAATAATTATATCAACTACAAGCACTTCAGCCTCACACGCTGTTTATGCAAAACAATGGTACGCATTATCAATCTTAGGATGCAGTGGTATCTTGAAAGTGAAAACCTTCTGGTATTGCAGCAAGCAGACTTCAGACAGTGCTACTCTACCGAAGATCAGGCAACCTACCTCTCCCAAGAGAATGAGGACGCCTTCCAAGATAAGAAACTGGTACTATCAGCATGGAAAGCATTTGACAAGGTTTAGAAAGTAGGACTTAAAGAAATTGCAAAATTGCAGGGTTAACTCAAGAATGTACAAATGGGTAAAAGCATACTTGCATAATAGAAGAGCCAGGGTACATTTGGATGGTCGCAAGAGCAAGAAAGTCCTAATGCGTCATGGTGTCCCCCCAGGGAGGAGTCCTGTCACCCACACTTTTCTTGGTTTACATCAATGACCAAGTTGCCGAACTACCACACGGGATCAAAGTGGCAATATATGCTGATGACATGGTGATCTGGTGCACGGAAGAACATGCGACATTTACCATTAAACAAATACAAAGATCTATTGATGCATTAACATTATGGGCAAATAGATGATGCGTCAGCATTAACACATAAGTGCAACACTGCACTCTTTACCCTCTCACCAAAACAAAAAGCCAGTGTTATCAAGATAGATGGAGAGCTTTTGAAAAAAGACAAACAACCCACATACCTCAGAGTTACTTTTGATGATAAGCTGACATGGAAGCAGCATACAAACAAAGCAACAACAAAAGCCAGGAGAAAGTTAGCTATCCTGAGAAAACTAAGTGGAACCACATGGGGACCCAGTGGCAATATAATACGTACATTTTGCTAGCAAGGCATAAGACCACACCTGGAATATGGTTCAGCTGCATGGTGTCCTGTATCAAACACCACATTACAGGATCTAGATAAAGCCCCTTAAAGTCTGTACCAGAAAAAACCCCTCAGAGTGAAAGGTATAGAATACCAATATACATTCAGACCCACGTGAAAGGAATACTTCTTCTTCTTCATCGTTCTTCAGTCAGATATCAGGTTACAGCACCAATAGCTTCAATGAATTGTGTGATTTGCTTCAGGTCATCCATGGAACCCCTCAAGTCTGGATGCAGTGCCGTCTCAGTAGGCCATATTTTCTCCCTCTCTTCTTGGTAGAGTTGACAGGCATGAAGATTGTGTTCTGCAGTCTCTGGTTCGGTTGCACAGGTCTGTCTCGCCAATCTTCAGTATT
Organism: Meghimatium bilineatum; assembly: GCA_034231615.1. Lineage (NCBI taxonomy): Eukaryota > Metazoa > Mollusca > Gastropoda > Stylommatophora > Philomycidae > Meghimatium > Meghimatium bilineatum. Next base: position 71,807,097 of record CM067298.1, on the reverse strand, counting down.
TGGAACATGTGACTTCTCAGTCTGTTGTGGCCAGTTCGTAGTCTGAAGATGATGGTTTGTTCATTGCGTGACATTTGATGGTAGAGGTAATTTGGTTCTGCAGTTGGGCGCATCTGCTTCCACTTTTTCTTATATTCCGCTTTTAACATGGTCTTACATTCATAGTACGTGTTAACACTTTCTATTTGTTCCAGTGATCCCCCTTTCCTTGCCAGGAGATCAGCTTTTTCATTTCCAGGTATGCCACAGTGACCAGGGATCCACTGCAGTACTGTTTCTTTGGTAGTACTGCTGAGGTGTAGTAAGCATGACGTAAGTTCATTCATGCTTGTGTTCTTTGGATCTTTCAATGCCTGCAATACTGACTTTGCATCCGTTAGAAATACTACATGTCTGTTGTGACTCAGCAAGCAATTCATGAGCATTTTGTCTGCTTCTATTATGGCTTCCATTTCTGCATTGAAATTTGTGGAATGTTTGCCTGTGGGTATGGATTTGTCTATTTCTTTTCCATCTGGTGTTACTATATATATTCCTGATCCTCCATCTAATACTGCTTCTTTCGCTGATCCATCTTTATATACTTGTGTCCATATATCCGTTGGGTATGCTTTCTGTATGTGATTCTTAGTTGTCTGTTTTGGTACTTGTATAGTAGTTTCTGTTTTTGAAATAATGATTGGTATATTGTCCATAATTCTTGGGAAGTTTTTCCTGTCCCAGGTTGGGTATGTGTTAAAGGTGTTTAGTGGTTTTAGGTTTTGTAGGTCTGTATCTGTGAGTGATTTCTGGAGCAGTTTAGCGGAGTGTAGAAAGCTACTCTTTTGAGTCGCTCTTTTGTAGGTCTGCTTAGTCTCTGGTTCATTTGATGACTCTCCAAACATTTGAACTTTGCATACTGTGTGAGAATTTTTTCATTTCTTCTTTCTTCCATTGATGGCAAACCTGTGCATGTTTCCATTTCTGTGATTGGGGTAGTATTCATATCTCCTGTTATAATTCTGAGATTGCGGTTTTGTATCTTTGAGATCTTCTGAGTGTTATTCTTGGCTGCAATCTCCCATGCTGACATTCCATAGCTGGTCTTATGTAGCCTGTATATATGCTCTACTTAGAATTTTCCCATTTGCACCCCAATCTGTTCCAGCCAATTTTTAAAGGAGTGTTGTCCTCATTGTACCTTTTGTTTGGCACTTCTCTATGTGCTGTTTCCATGTAAGTCTTGGATCAAAAAGGAATACTAAGCGAGGACTAACAGAACAATCTGCAGCAAAGGATAGTCAACTTCAGTTTCCTGGATGAGGAATGTCCACAAGACATATGGGTCAGAGTATACACAGATGGTTCAGCACAGAATGCAGTGATGAATGGAGGTGCAGGTGTATATATAGAATATCCACACAGAGATACGATCAGAACACCAACAGGGAAATTCTGCAATAATTATGATGCAGAAATCCAGGCAATTAGGGTAGCAACTGAAAAACTGCTGAACACCATCCTTGCCTACAACCCATGGTATTCCTGATCAGTGAGGTCAGTGCTTCAAGCTCTCCAGTCTGGAAAACTAAAAGACTTACAAAAACTACTTAATGAACTATCTTACCAGTACAGGGTAACCATGCAGTGGATGCCCTCTCACTGTGGAATACCAGGAAATGAAAAAGCAGACCAACTAGCTAAGGAAGGTGCTGCCGAAGACCAACCAGATGTACCAATCACCTACCATCAGAAAAAACAGATGATGAAGTCAATAAGAAAGCCACAAACACCAACACAAGATGACTATCACATTATGAATAGATCAGAACAAGTTGTTATGCCTCAGAATGGGAAATAACCGATTCCAGTCACATGTACACAAAGTTCAAGATTGGCAACACAGCCATGTGTAGAGGCAGCACAGTGCCAAGCATATACTTCAAGATTGTTCTGAGTATGAAATGCTGAGGCAGACATATTGGCCAGAGGAAACTACACTGGAATCAAAGCTCTATGGAGACAGAATAACAGTTATACACATATTTCAAGTGAATGAAAGAAGAATTAAACTGAATTTAAAAATGCAACTCAAATATCAAAAATCTGTGTAGGACTTGTGGAGAGAAAGTCATTCATTAAAAAACACTATAACAAGGAGAACTTTGTATTCACCATATCAATGAAATTTTCCTTGCATTTGGAATAAATGTAAATAATGATCTGCCAAATAAACATTCAAGAAGTATATGTATGACTAGTCTACTAAATTAAACTTATAAAAACACACTTTCAGAACAATAAATCAAAACAGCACTACACATTGCAGATAAATTTATGATGTGAATTGAATGATGATGTTTCTATTAATGAATGTAAATAAGTGAAACAGTTTTTATAGATATTGGTGCATTTTAGCCCAACACATTTACCCTGTATCCATTTCATTTGCCTTTATTCCTACATAATGTTTTAGCAACCATTTATAATTTATCCTGGATTTGCCATTCTATCTGTGGACACTGAGTCTTCAATGTTTAGTTTTGCATAGTGTCCTTTCCCATAAATTGTTTCTTGTTATTTTTTAATTAATTTTTTCAATCAACGATTGCTACTTGGTCAAAACATACACTTTGTAGATTTTATGTGATTTGGCATTAATTATTGTTTGGCGAACTTTCGGAATGGAAAAGAGTTAGTGGCAGACCACTCCTGAGATAAAAAGACATATACATCTACAAGGCCTCAATGAAAGACTTTCCTAATGACCATAATTGCTGGAAGAGGACTGGTGCATGAAGGTCAGCATTGTGCAAAGGTGTAGAAACTGGTGAAACATGTTTGAGGGACAGAGTGCCATACATGTAAAGTAAGGATCAATGCAAAACAGCAGTGACTGACTCATTCTACTTTTAACACTTACCTAAACACACAAACATGCTAACTAACCATCTAAAAGACAAAAATAAAAAAGCCATATAACATTCTAACGCAGACACATATTCATTTGGCATAATTTCTTATGTATTCCATGTCATTGTCAGCCAAAGATACTTCTCTATGGTCAGTTGCAGACGGGCATACTTTCTGAAGGTGACCAAAACAAAGAATCGTTAAAGACCTCACTGAAAGTCTTTGAAATAGACAAAAACATATGGGAAGAACTTGAAAAAAATATAGCTATGTTATGCTCTGCATTAAAAAAAGAGGTGCAGCATCTTGTAAAAAAGAGGAGAAATGCAGCAGCTCAGTAGTGGAGTGTAGATAGAAAGTTACAGGTGGACCAAAAACAAACGACCATGTCCAAATGTCATTTGTGGCTACAATACAATAAAATTTTTATGATGCACAATTACATTTACTCTTTCCTTAGACAATGAAATAAACGCATGCATAGGGAAAGCAGCTACTATTTTTGGGGGACTATCAAAATTAGCTTTTGGAAAACAGATTTATGAAACATGCGTGCTGAGTACACTATACTATGGATCAGAAACATGACAAAGCATGCGAGGAGACTAAACATCTAAGATGTCTCAGAAAAATCTTATATATTAAATGACATGACAAAATCACCAACATGTTAACCTTCACCGCGCTTTGGTTAAGTGTGATCTACAAAAATTTCAATGGCGGCTGTCTACTGTTGTCGGATGCATTCGGCCCAATGATATATCATGCTAAATAGGCGTACCACAGCCTAATCACAGCCAGCACATAGTTCGGGGCATGCGCAATCGAAGCCAGTACATTTCCCACGTCCGACATGAGTGTTGTAAAGATGTCTAGGTGGAAGGTACACGAGTTATAGCAATTAATCTGACCACATCTGCACACCGGTACGATGCCATGATGGTGGATCGGTTTTATAGACCCTTCTTTCATTGTATTTAGAATAATATAACACTGAATCGTGGTTTGAATCTTGAATTATTGGGTTATTTAGTTTCACAGCAGTGAATATACAGAATGTTGTGTTGGTTTGAGGACTTGTAAAGGTTTGATATCGAATATGTTGAAATGGCACCAAATATGACTCTAGACCTAAGCTCAAAGAATGATTTTACTGCAAATCTACATGTTTTATACAGTTCCCCTGGCAATATTTTGATAATTTCGCAATAAAAGAACATAAATACAACATATTTGCATGTGATTTAGTGTACAGTGTTGCAAAGGAATTCGATAAGTAAGGTAAGTTATTTTTTTACTAATTTTTTTCCTCTTTATTTGTTATAAAATATGTTTTTTTAATGAAAAACATCTTTAGCACTTTCTCATACATCTGGTATCACACACACACGTACATAAATTACACCAACATATGCAGAATTCAATTCTTTATTTATATGTGCAAATATTATTTAAATATCTTTAACAACCAAAAAATTATCACATTTTCAAAATAGTCACCATCAATAACACAAATTTTCAAAAAAGAATCCGATGGCAGAGAGACATTTCGTATTTTTTAATCTGGCTTGCTAAAGGTTAACCTTTACGACTCTGCGATCACAATAATGCGCCTATGAGAACAGCTCCATTGTGCCTGCAGGCGCAATCCTGCTACATAGGATATCGCCCGATTCCCGAGTACGGAACTTCACAAAGTAATGATCCCGTGACGTATAAAACACGCCAAACGACGCTAGGAATACGTCGCAGTTTAAAGGTCAAGTTACTTTACTCATTACGACTGCAAGAAGAGAGAAAACCGGCTGATTTTGTCAGCGAATTTCTGGAACGACGGCCATTTTTTAGCCATATTTTACTATCAAATTGAGTACCGCGTGGCATGGCTAAGTGATCGTGAATACATGTTTTAATTGTTGTTTTTTATGTTTAATATGTTGTTATTTGATAAGAATGTTTGTGTAGTCGTTCAAAAACACAAAAATAATATGTATCAGGGGTGCCACGTGAGTGCATAGACAATAATTACGATGCGTGTCAGGATAGACCTAGTGTTAACCGGGCGGACGTTATATGCAATTTCTTCACGTTTTATTAGTTTTTTTAGTTCATCTTATACTAGTTTTGATATAAAACAATATATATACAATAAGTATAGGTATTTATGAGGATTTTATCAATGATTCCACACATTGCTCAAGTATTAAGGTCGTCAAGAAGCATGTGCGATTTGAAAATTGCGTTTTGCGATTTCCCCCCCGAATTTTCAACTTCACAACTTGCTCACAACTGTCATATCATACATACAGCAACAACAAAAACATGACTATATTCACTATTCACTCCTTTATTTAGATATGCAAAAATTATTTTGATATCTTTTAAAATAAAAAAGTTATCACGTTTTCAAAACACCCACCATCAATAAAGAAAATTTTCCAAAAAAGAATTCAGGTTCAAGGGGATGTTTCTTAATTTTTAATTAAGAGCCCTAAAGGTTAAGTGTTATGCTGTACCCAGCTACCATGGAAACACTTGCTTCTTTATAGACCCCTCAAAATCTGGGAAAACATGGCTGAAACTCAGGCTGTCTAGAGGCATAACTTGCATGCGGGGACAACGTTGTTAAGAAACAATATGTTTAAAGATATAGAAAAAAATAAGAGAAAGGCACAAATAAAAGCTATTGCTGTAACATGATTACTTGAAAAGTTTCCATCCCTGAGAAAATGCTAAATGGATTGTTTCTACTTATTAACCTTTACAGTAATGTTATACACAACTAATTAGCAATTAAATTACCTAAATTTATTGATGAACCTTGAAGTTCTGATGTTCCAGTCCTTATAGAGGACTCAAAATTTTTCAACCAATTTTCTATGTGTTTATCAGCTGCATGTTTCTCATCATCACTGCAAGCTTGCAAGTTATACAGACTTTCTCCATGACTATGGATTAAAGATTGGTAGAAAATATCTCCATAGCCATCCATCTGTCAAATAATACAAAGGATTATACACAAAACAGATTTATGTTATTGTTTTAGTAAGTAATCAGTTTGTGTATTATAAGTTTTGTAAAAAAAAATGTATACAAAATGTTTGAAATAAGGGTTTGAAAACATTTCAAGTGAGATGGAAGTTGACAGTCAGTATGAAAATATACCTGCTATATATTTTATGGATAAAAAATGTTCTTGAAGGTACAGTGGAGGGTGCAAGAAGATAAGGTATAAAGGAGAATACTTGGCTGGATAATATTAAAGAATGGACAGGGTGTGAGGTTTCCAAACTCATCAGGATGGTAGAGGATAGAGATGTGTGGAGATCTTTCTGCACCCAATGTCTCATTGTGACGCTACTACAACCCTGACGGGTTATGGTTTTTTTAATTATTATTATTATACCTGCTATTCATTAGTTATGATGATGATCATCAAACTCATAACTCTTCAGGGTCAAAGAGGTGCAACTCTGGATCCATCAACACAAAATTTCATCATGCCTCTCTGTTATTAGTCTTTTGTTTAAGTGTGGAGAATCTGGGAAACTTGTTTAAGTTGGGAGGGAGCCAGAAATGTAATGTGCAGCACTGGAAGGGGGAAACTGACTGCACTGGTTTTCCTATAATTGAGGCCCATCATAGAGGCACAGTGACTCAGGACATGACAATCCTTTTGTCTTGAACATTTAGTTGCATGCTTGGAGCAATAGAGAAGTTTGGCATAACCAGTAGGCAATTGGTGGCGGGGAATGAACACAGTGAACCCTATTTTGTCTGCAGTGGCTTGAAGCGGCACGTAAGTAGAAACCTACCTACCTGTGGTGTGATAGTTATTTTCTGGCTCTGGCAAGGGGTGGGTTGAAAATCCACAGACTTCCCAGCACTATATTGCCATTACAAAATTTAATAACAAACATGATCAGATGTCACCTGGGTTATCACGGTCAGCGGTAGGCAGTGAGTAACCAGGCTGCTCTGGCTGTGAAATTAACTACTGGAGTGCATAAAAAACAATAACATAAACAGACATACACAATACACAACAACTAAATAAAACTAATAGTAAAGAAGGCCAATCATGACAAATGTGCAAAAACATGCGCTAATTTAGATCTAAGAAAAAATGGTAGAAATGCGTGGGCTCTGATCAACAATTTGTCTAGAGATTTAAGAAGACTATATGAGTACTGTAAAACATGGAAGCTGAAAATAAACTGTGAAAAACTGTCTATACCAAGAGTCATAAAGTATCCAAAGAAATTAACAGTCTATGGTTAAATACACAGAATCTGTCAAGAGAAGAACATGCCACATATCTTGGAGTCACACTGGATCAGCAGCTCACCCTCAAGAAGCATGTAGAAAATTTCAAAAAAAACCCCACTGAAATGGTTACAGTTACTGAACAGACTCACTGACACATCCTGGGGATCAGACAAGGATACCCTCAGAGGACTATATCTTGGTTACATACGTTCTGCTCTAGAATACAACAGTGCACTCATGACAACATGTTCCAAGACAAATGTAGAATCCCTAGACAGAGTGCAGAACAATGCCCTACACTTTATTAGTGGAGCAATGAGATCTACATCAACAGCTGCATGTAAAATACATACAAATGTAGAACCCCTTGAGATATATGGGATATGGCTACAATGGAGGCTTATAAAAGAAGCACAAGAATAAATAAAGACCACTTAAAACAAACAACATGTAGAAAACTGGCAACTAAACCACAGAATAAAACAAGTCAGTCATCATCAATGAAATAAAAGATAGCTATCACCTAGCAGAGAAGAGAAAAGAACCAAAGAGAGCAGAAAAATGTTTACCACCACACATTTTAAATTGTTAGAAATCAAGACACAATTAAAAGATAATGCAACGAAAAGTTGTGACCCAGTAAGCTTTATGAAAGCAACACAGAAAACAATAGAAACCTACCCAGAACAATGGATTCATATCTAAACAGATGGGTCTGCTTTCAAAGCCACCATCAAAGCAGGTTATGGTGTCTATATAGATAATCCAGACAAAACATCTGATGAGTTCTTTGATGCCTGTGGGGGAGATATGTTCTAACTATGAAGCCGAAATAACAGCACTAGAAGTTGCCTTGTACCACCTGAAGACCATATTTGATGCCTATCAAATGATGTCCAAAACATTGTGATTTTTATAGACTCTATGTCCGCTCTTCAAGCATTAGAATGTGACAGACATTATAAGCCTGAAGAAGTTCAAATATATCACCATGCAAATCAGTTGCTTACATCTTATGAAGTCAGAATTGTTATGCAGTGGATTCCTGGCCACTCAAACACACCTGACAATGACAAGGCAGACAGACTAGCAAAGAAGGGAGCACAACAAGAACAGCCATATACACAACCGAATATGTATACAGTTAAAATGATATTGAAATCTGTGAACAAAGAAAATTGGATGAATAGATAGGCCATGGGAAACACTGGGAGTGCAATCTATAAATATATGACCAGGCCAAATCCTAAAGACAAAATCAACCTCCTGGGAAGGAAAGACCATATCATCTACGACTTCGCACACTTACAGCTTAACAATCACCTGAACAGAATACAACCATAATACACTCCATGGTGCCAACTGTGCACTCATCCCTATGAAACTGTTGAACACCACCTTTCTGAATGTCCTGTGCTGGGTGACATCAGGAAAATGCTTCTCCCTCCAGGGCCAGATAAATGGAACACATATGGGACAAAACAACAGCTCACAAACACATGTACATATCACATAATGGCATTGGGTCAAAGGGCATGACCTCTGGTCAGCAACCAACCAACTTATAATTTCCAATACAATATCTCTTGGTTTTGGACAATGTACCTTTGTCCTATTGTAGTAGACTCCTAGGTGAAGGGGAATACAAGATGTGTCAACTAATCTGACAGAAGAATAATGAGATAGCTGGCTCAGAAGTGTGTTCTATGCCTCTGACAGGAAATGGTAAACCTGGGATACTGGTGCACTGGAATGTCTCCCATAAACATGTATCCATAATACCCCCCCCCCCCAACACATCCATGCCTTAAATTAGTTTGGATGTCATCTTAGGTTTCACAACAGCTTACATCACCTGAACAGTTTCACAGCTGAGAAGAATCTCCACCTCTCAGCCAACACACACAGCCATCTGAAACATCACCACACAAAATTCTAGCTCAATAACTGGAATGTAGGGCCACTGGAGATGCAGCCATTGTTGATGTTGCAATATGAGTATATGCCACTAGGGTATAGTAGAAATTAGAGTACACATTGAATGCATTTGGAGAAGGCAACACATGCTAGAGGAGTGGTGCTGTGTAAGGAAAAAGCTACGGTGACAATGTCTCAAATATCCAACTTGAAACAGGCAGAAGTGTTGTTCATGGTCGAGAACACACAACAGATCAAATGAAGAATCTGATAGCAAAACATCTCACCACAACAGCCTACATTGAAAGTAGGAGCCATGATTCAGGTAGTGGACACATCAACCTAGAGCAGGTACTCCTGGGTATGAAACAAAGCTTTGAATACAGTTCTCCACTGCACAAGGGAAAAGTGTCAAACAAATGTAGGGAGCACATTTGTTCAAATCTGCTAACTGAAGCAGTGTTGAGACTCGGAATCTGGATATTATGGGCAGTACAGATGGGAAGAAAAAAACAATATGTACTCACTGCGCAAAACTGAAATCCGACAGGTGAAGCTTCAAACGAGGTAGTAAAATTTTGCTAATATTATTAGCAAAACTTTACTACTTCGTTTGAAGCTTCACAGATGGGAAGCAAGTCATCTTTGAGAAATAAACAAACGAAGTCTAAACTGACTGCTTCTGTTGCCCAACATGACTCATACAGAGAGAATTTGGTTCAGTATCAAGGGCACAGTGTGCAATAATATTGCCTTTCTTACACAAGATTTATTTGCCGGCTGCAGAGCTACTAATTAAGATAGGCGTAATTCACCCACTTCTGTGGGTAATAAACTCCATGGCTAAGATTGATAGCACAGATTGTGCTTGGTAATGGATTGGAAAGCCATCACCAGTAGATGAGGCGAGCACATGGGAAATACACATGTCGGTACAAAACAAAAATCAGTGGACATGTTTCTACGGAACAAATAGCAAACATAATTAAATGGAACGAAATTCCAATAAAGTCGCATATACCAACGCATCCAATATTCGACACATTGCTCGGCGAGAGCCCCTGACCACTAGATCGGTATTTTAAGTTATTACTTTTTAAGTTTCCGAGATAGTGCAATATCTATGAAATTAAAAAGTTGGTATGTTGTCACGTGATTTGTCCACTGATTCTTGTATTGAACCCACATGTCAAATCCCAAACTCATAATGTGTTTGTTATGCTGTAGGCAAAAGAAACCACATCTATGAGGATGAAGCAACCTCAGTCTAATTTGACTTGCTGTTGCCCAAAACGCCTTATACATATGAAATTAGGTCTGCGACTTAGGGACACAATGGGTAATGAAGTTGCCTCTCTACAGCTGCAAAGCATCTGAAAGGTCATCTGAAGATACACAGTGAGTAAGTTACCCAGACAAAATAACTCATTTCATGATAAAAACTCCCTTTGAATAAAACGCTTCTTAAAAAGGTATTACATCTGAAATCTCTGGGTATGAATCCACTGAGAAACCACCCCAATGCACATAGGATCTAAGAGCAAATAAGTCATAAGTCCTCAGGATCTAAAGAAACAGTCCTCTTAAGGGATTTTTCGCCAAGTGTATCCTGGTGTTCATTGTTTGTTTGAAATTATCTTCATAAATTACGAGAGCTAAAGCTATTGTCTCACATGGTGTAATTGGACGGGTCTCTGGAGTAATGTTTTTATAGCTTTTTTCATACCAATAAGACTTAAACTTTCAATGATATGCAATGCTTTGAGAAAAGTTTTCCTACTCAGAAAGGGATGTATGCATGTAGATAGCATGTTCCATAATTCTGTATGCAGACATCCAATCACATCTACAGGCAACCATTTAGTGTTATCAATGTTAGCCACTTTTAACTATAGTCCATTAAATGTATGGCTTCAATACAACCATTTTATTTACTATGAAATGCTTATATTCTCACAATATTTTTTTTCTTGGTATATTTCTGTTGTTTGCAGTGACCATTTATTTAGAATATCATTGTGTTATTATACTCTCTATACTGAATGTTATTATATTCTCTATACGTGCCTGATAAAATGTGCAGCTGTCTTGGGATGACTGGTAATATGCAGCAACACCGGCAAGAGATATCTCAAATCGCTTGTCTACTTTGCTCAAGTCACTTGTGTAAGATGTATGACTGCTTTGATAACAGTCCCTGATTACAAAAAACATTCACATTGTTATTTCAAGAAATTCTAAATACTTGGAACATATTATAAGATATGCTCAAAAACACATTTTATTTGTGAGAACATCACATTAATAGCTGGGATAATAACTAATAACCTCTTAGAGTATCACAGAAAATAAACTTAGAAAATCATTGTTCTCTCCCATTGGGTCATAAGTTACACAAATTTTGCAACATATGGTTTTCAGATTTTTTAAAATAGAAATAAATACGTCAGAGATATTGGATGAAATTGCCTTTTCTTGTTTCCCTTTGTAAAGTTTACAAAATTTAAAGCAGACAATAAAAGCGCAGGAATTTATGAAGCATTTATCTATAGATTTGGCAACAAATGAAAATCCAACAGTCCGCCTTCCTAAAAGCAAAGATAATTCTCACTTGTTAACAAGATCCCAATTAGAGTCGTCGCTGTTACTGCTTGGCCCTTTTAGTCACCGCCGGAAGTTTTTTCTTTACTTGTTTTGTTGCAATCGATATTACATTTTTAGTTTGCGCTGGGTTTATTAGAAACCGTGACCATTGCACCAGATGTACGGTTTAACTTCCTGTTTTCTGTTTCAATCAAAACGTTCGGGCGTAAGACCGATTTATTACTAATTTATTTAATTAGCGAAGTTTTAGACCTAGTTTTGGAAATGGAAGATATTATTCATATGTATACTGATGATGACAACTGTAGTTAAGATGGAAATATGCATGATGTAGATAATTTGCGTATCAAATATATATGTGGAAAGTGACGTTCCTTGTTAGATAGACCTAATGTTTCCGACAAAGAGATGGAAATTCGTGGTACTAATTGTGACATCACGAATTTTGCTGGAGTGATGTAGTGTTTTTGAGTAGAAGTTGAGAATTTTGTACAAAATGTTGAGTACATAATCTTGATGAGATTGCCACACATTATGAATACTTTAGGATCATTGTCCACAAATAGTTTATCAATTTGCAGCCAATCTGACAAATTTGTATGTAATATAACGCAAAGAGCAAACAAGGAAAGAAGACATGTGCTGGACATCTGTAACTGCCATTGAAATAAAAAATCATTTGTATATTTATATTATGATGGACCTGTGTATTTTGCTTGAGTATGGCAAGTACTGGAGTACGGATGACGGGTTCAACATTTTGGGCATATCACCCTTTTGGGAAAAATGAGATTTCAGAAAAAATCTCAACATTTTTGTGACACTATGACTCCTCTACTCAGCACCCCCATGTTAAAAAAAAGAAATTCACCACATTATATTTAGTTTGACAGTTCATTATTTAAAACATATATGTATTAAATTATCTTTGATATAGGTTTATGCAAGACTATTCATTTTTCTGTTGATCTGCCAAGTCTGAGTGTGATATGATGAATAGTTTGAAAGAAAATGCAATTTTATCATCATCATATCCATAATTTGGAGGAGTTGTGACCCTTGCCTTAGTGATGGGGATTGACAATAGGGAAATCTCATAGTGGTGAAAGGGTTAAGAACATGTGCCTAGTCTTGATCTCCTTTTTATGGTCATCATCATCAAGTGCCGGCGGAATGGCGTTTGTGATCATATTTCTCCATGTACATCGATCTTTCATATATACCATCATCTCTGTTAGTGTTGTCAATCGAAGCCATTTAGTCACTGTCCAATCAATCGAAGCCATTTAGTCACTGTCCAATATCTTTTCTCTGGGTCTATCCCTTGATCTTTTCCGTTCTATCTTTCCTGTTGTCACCATATTCTCAATGTCTCCTCTTCTCATTATGTGCCCAATAAATGTTGACTATCTTTTTCGTACATTCTCAATAATGCATCTTTTCACATCCATCCTTCTAAGACATTCTTCATTAGTAATCTTTGCTGTCCAAGGAATGCGTAACACTCTTCGAATAAACCACATTCCTGCTGCCTCCAATGATCTTTGTGATGTCTTATTTATTGTCCATGCTTCACTTCCATAAAGAAGCACTGGTTCAATGTAGCATTTGAAGACATGTTTTCTAGTATCCGTCGATATGGAATTGTTGCACAGGATATTTTTCAGTTTATGGAATGCGGGTACAGAGATAAGGTACTGAGTTCGATCCTCACCACAGGCAATTGTGCATCCGGATCATTCAGAAAGCAATGGCAACCTACTGAATGTATTTATATTGCCTAGAAAATCACCACAGCCAACAAATGCTGGGTTGATAGCTACGTCCTGGATGCTACCAATTTTTTTTTTTTTTATGGAATGCTGCTTTTGCTTGTCCTATTCTACTTATAATTTCGGTCTTGCATTTACCATCTGAAGTTATTAATGTTCCTAAATATTTTAAACTATTCAAATATGCTTGCTTTAAGTTTTTCTCATTTAATACTATTTTACTATTTGGTGGGGTACTATTTCTTGATATTATCATTGTCTCTGTCTTTTTTATGTTTAAACTAAGACTTTTTTGTTCACTTTCTATCACCGTCCTGTTTAACAGATCTTGGAAATGTTTGTGGCTTTCTGCTATCAACACAGTATCTGCATATCGTAGATTATTGATATTGTGCCCTCCTATTTTAATGTCTGGCATATTCTTAAATGATCTCAAGATATTCTCGCTGTAAAGAGAAAGTAAATCTGGTGACAATACACATCCCTGGTGTACACCTTGTTTTATTTGTGTATACTTTCCAGTTATATTATCCACTTTCATGGCTGCTTCTTGTTGCCAGTATATATTGCGCACTATTCTAAGATCTTTAATGTCCATATTAATATCCTCTAGCATTTTGATAATCTGGTCATGTTTTACTTTGTCGAATGCTTTGATGTAATCAATAAAGCAAACGTGTATATCTTTCTGAACTTCTAGTGATCTTTCAATTAAAGTTCTTAATGTATATATGGCATTTTGTCTTCCTTTCCCTTCAACAAATCCAAACTGTTCATCTGTTATTTCCTCTTTAATTTTCTTACTTGTTCTTCTGATAATAATCCTTAACAAAATTTGTGTTATGTGACAGGAAAGATTTACTGTTCTATATTCTTCACATTCTATTGCTCCCTGTTTCTTTGGATTTTAGAAAGTCATCAGGTAAGTGACCACTGTCATAAACATCATTATATAATTTTGTTATTACTTTTATTCCGATGTCTTCCAGCGCCTCTAGTTCTTCCATGGAAATATTATCAGGGCCTGTTGCTTTCCATTTTTTCATGTGTTTTTATGGTGTGTAACATAATTTACTATTTTTGTAATATTTGAAATAGTTGGCATAATAGGTGATACAAAGTCAGTTCAGTGTTCCCACTAACTGAGACTTCGGACATCGCTTCTAGTCCAGCTAACTTTCTCAACTGTAAAATACTTTTGGTTGTATCTCATCTTCCTTTAAATGTATTCAATATCATTATTTGCACCCTCCTAAATAACTGAAATAAAACAAAACTATCCTCTGTTGATATATTTATATAGAAAACAAGCAGAAACAAAATTGCAGATCAACAACTGGTCTTACAAAGATGGCTAAATTTATTTATCAGTTGATCAGATTTATCAACACCATTCATATATTTTATTTTGCAACTAAAAATGGTCTTTCAAATTAAATCTTTCTGAATTGATTATTTTATTTCATATTCCTTCCAACTATTGGTCCAACTATGAATTATTAAACAACAAAAAAATATTTATATTATCTTTCAATTGCATCAATAAGACAATCCCATATCTCTGCCATTGATACTGCCACCCTCAGTGTCTTTTATTTCATTTCTTAGTTGTTCATATTCTGTGGAAACTCTTTTCCATTAAAATTATTTTTCTACAGGTTCCTATTGCTTTTGAAACAAAATTTCAGTGCAACTGATAACTAGTATAACAATATGTATCCATGTACAATTGATAATCCATATTGAAGAAACTAGAAACAAGATTTATACTTGCTAATCCAGACTTAGACATTTTAGTCTGCTTATCAAACTAAACGTAACTATTGAACTTCTATACTTGTAGAATTTCTCCAATCACTTCTGTATACTAGTGCAGTAAGAAGACTATCGTTCGTCCAACGACAGCTACATAATTGTTTATAAATTGGCATAAAGTTATCTCATCTGTAGCAAAAATAAAAGGTAACAAAATGTCAATGGAATCATAAACCTCCTTCTGCCCATTCATGTGATCTTGCAAGACAGATGCAGGACAGAGTTATTATCAGTGTGCTGAAATTTTGACAATGTGGTAGACCATGGACTCAAGCTTGAGAAAAACATTTATTTCATGAAAGAAAACTTTACATATGATAAACCTGTGTTTACACCTTTCAATACAATGTTCTACATTTGTTAACATCAGTCAAACAAATTCCACAGCAACCATCATCTGTCAGTTTGTTCCTCAATTTAAAACATAAATTAATACAATTTATAGTTAAATGCTGCTGTAAATAAGATATATTTAAGTAAAAATTGCATTGAAACAGTCTGTACTGTTCACTGGCTTTAGTAATTGGGTTAAGGATTAGTTGGGTTAATCTATTATTAATTATGACAGGACAAAAGTTGCTTATTGATCATTACATGAGTGTTGAAATTATGTATACAATATCCTCATCATCATCCAGCTTTATGTCTGTAAGCACAAATTCAGTATCAGCATTTTAATCACTAAGTTCTGACACATTTTCAGTGTCAAATATGACTATTTTATAGAGATTTTTTTTTACAGATTTAGAGATCACTATTTGACTTCAGCTTACTAGACAAAATCCAAGATGGAAGAAAAACTAAAAAGGTTAAACTTTGGAAATTTGTGCATTAAATGTAATAATTGATGAAATATTATTGAAATATAATTCTTTTCTGTGAAATTTCAAATGCAATCTAGATTTAATCATTTGGAATGCTTTCAGTAGATTTTGATGATGGATAATTATTGTACTGGGACAATAGAAAAGGGGAAGGGGGTGTCATTGATCACAAAAGATCGAAATCCCAATATTGAAAGTGGTTAGAGTTAAAATTACCCAATTTGAGATATCTTCCATGGCAGAACAGAACTCGTAGGACTGCATCCACCCTGAAGACTTATGGGGAAACACATTACTTCTGGTGGCTGCTGGGATGCAATAATAAGTATTTTCTCTGTGAATAAATACATGTACAAATAGAAATATTGCATTATATAAATCTCTAACCACATAATTGCATTGACATTCATAAATCACAAAGTAGCATTCGCACAACAAAACCAGACATGTGTTACTGGGACTTGAAAGGGGAGTAAAGAATTGCAATACTGTGATTTGCCATGCATGTCTAAGAGGTGACTATGGAAGTTTTAGGTGTGGAGATGACTGTCCCATCACATAGAGGGTATAAATGGCCCAGAAGCCATGCTAAGTCAGATGTGTCAGACCAAAAGGCACATATATTACACTCAAGCAGTAAACCATGATATAATAAATTCCACTCTCTTTATTCTATCCTGGTAAACTGCACAAGTTTGAGAACAAATGCAGAAGGTGGAGACTGTTACAATTTACTATTGTACTATGTTACATAATCTGTTGATATTTTTCCTGGCAATTTAATGCTACAAAATATTTTAAATTCATAAAAGACCTTCAATGTCCCATAATATGATAAATATTAAATTATACTTGAATCTTATTTAGATGAAATATTCCAAATGTGCTACATTTTTAGAGCTAAAAGAATATCTTCATCCAAATTTGAGTATTAGAGGACCAAGAGTTTTGGATCTTGCTCATTTAGGGAGTTGGTGGGAATTAAACTATGCATTTTGTTATCCTGTAACATAATGGAGGCAGCGTAGAGTAGTGGTTAACGTACTTGATTCACATGAGTGGCCCTGGGTTCATTTCACAGTTGAAGCAAAATTGTTTTTCAGATCAAACGGTTTCAGGGTCGACCCAGTCGTAATTTGGTTTAATTCGGGAAGTAAAGACAGTGAGGGAGAGGAGATGGCTACCGCCCGCACATAACAGAGCCACTGAAATGTGAGATCGCTAACACCTCACACCCCTATGTCATTAATAAATGATATGGGTTAACTTTACTAATATAATGGAAAACATGGGCTTTTCACACCATCTCATATCGTGCATTAACATGCACCACGTCAAATATGAATTACGTTATGTCCCCATGCATGCCAGATTCTTTTGTGACAATTGCATAATTTATATAAAATGACTGACCCATGTGTTTGATCTCCTAGTCTTATTACATTTATAATGTTATTTTTATAATCAAACTAAAGTAATCATAATATCGCCAGTTAAAACTATATAAAACACATTAATGCCATCTGTTAAAATTACAAACTTCAAATAAATTAAAATAAACAAACTTCTGAATTTAAATACCTGGGAAGTATATTCACAGACAACAGAAAATTAGACACAGAAATTGAGAAAAGATGCCAGAAAGCAAATACAGTGATACACCAGCTATCACCATTACTGCTCAACGCAAAGATCAAGATGGAAGCCAAGAGACAGATGATAAACAGTATTTTATGCCAACACTTTGCTATCAATGTCAGACATGGGTACTGACATTAGTCTAGCATAGAAAACATGTGCGATGAAATGCCTGAGAAAAGCTGCAAGAGTGACCAAACTAGACAAAATAATAAATGACAAAATCAGGAGAAGAATCGGTATGACCATGCACAGAATACATCAAGAGACAACAGATAAAATGGTTTGGACACCGTATAAGAATAAACCATAAA
This sequence comes from Meghimatium bilineatum, assembly GCA_034231615.1. NCBI lineage: Eukaryota > Metazoa > Mollusca > Gastropoda > Stylommatophora > Philomycidae > Meghimatium > Meghimatium bilineatum. Next base: position 71,789,052 of record CM067298.1, on the reverse strand, counting down.
GAATATGTATCCACCTATATTGGAAGGCGTCGCTGGAACTACATCAGACATGTGCTGTGAATGGATACCAAAAGACTCCCCTGTCAAGCTTTGATGTAGTTACCAAGGGTCAAGATAAAACGAGAAATACCAAGAGAGACCTTACGTAGAAATATTACAAGAGAGCGATTCATCATGAGAAGATTGAGATATAAGGCTAGAGGAAGATCTAGAAGACGGTTAGATAATATCAAGACAACCCCGAACAAATATGGATTAAACACAGCCAAGGCAACACATCTGGCCTTGGATAGACAGCTAAAGCTCCCTGTCACCACCTCTACTCTGAAAGGCAAGTGTGGATATTATAACCATCATCCACCTGGGGATAAACAATAGTTAAAATTAAATCAAACATTTTTATGTCCCTTGCCTTCTCGATCCAATCTTGACTAGATCTAAAAAAAAAATGCAACCTCAGACAACGTGATGTATTTTCAATGTACAATCTAGACCTAAAATTCTCTATGTCATTTCATAACGAAACTAATGTGTTCATATTATCTTATTTGAAAATAAACGTAATTACCATCAATTCCTTGTGATTATAAACACAATCCATAAGAATTTCAATAAAAATGGCTTCCATTACAACTAGATTGCGTTGATTGTAACATTCTGACTACACATCTAAAGTTAGTTAGTTGTCAGATCATAATCACTGTAAACTGGACACGTCCACAGTTGCTCTGATCTCTCACTGAGTGTATCCGCCACAACACTTCTGCTGACAGTACTGGGCCTATGCTGGCTGACCATATTCTTCTGCGCTCTCCAAAATGTTCACTTCTAGCAATACTACATTTCAAACCCTGATCTTTAATTATGGCCATTGAATAGGAATAATCATCCATACTAGTCTCACACTTGCATGCCATATCTCTTAAGGAGTTCAAAATGTCAGCTCAATCCATTGCCCAATCACCCTGTGCCATAATCGCGCATGACGCCAGGTGATCTGCTATTTCATTGCCCGGGCATCTACATGTCCCGGAATAAAAATAAATGTAACTTCTTTCAGTCTCACCTTTCTAAAGGCCTCAATCCACTGTTTGCGAATGAGACCCACTTGTACCTTTAATTCTAATCATACTCATAGAGTCACTCAATATGCAGACCTGCATTACCTTCTGTGTGCCTACCCACTGAAATGTCCTGGTCACCGTCATAATCTCCATGGTCATGCTACTCGCAACAAAGGCCCCACTCTCCTCCCTGATCGTTTTACCTGCGCACTTAGCTGTGATGACTCAAGCACTGCGAACATGTCTAATCACAGATCCATCAGTGTATATAATCACATCCCCTTCTTTGGTATTCTCACTGACCAAAGCCTGCACTTCTTTCTCGAGACTAACGGGAATTGAACCAGTCCGTTCAACGGCACCAAATCGCCTAGCAACTATTGCACACGCGTTCTTCCGTACTTGACTAACCGCATCTCCAAAAAAGAAGACCTATTGGCCCTTGTATAACTAATACGGATATTATGTTATATGTTTGTTGCTACTGAGGATATTTCAATACCTGTACGGGATGTTTGTTGTTGTTGTAATAGTCCTTGTCTCGATCGGTCCGTTCGGGTGACTTTGTGTGCACGGTTTGAATGGCTTGATGAAATCACTTTTTTTTTGGGAGATGCGGTTAGTCAAGTACGGAAGAACGCGTGTGCAATAGTTGATAGCCGATTTGGTGCTGTTGAACGGACTGGTTCAATTTCCATTAGCCTCAAGAATTTTAAAAAATTGTCTTCTGGCATTGTCCTTCTTAAATTCACTTCTTTCTCCACAGATGTGGGACACCATTCACTGCATTCCCTGCTAAGTGATATTACTGCTCTCAAACAAGCTTCGAAATCTGTGGGAAGACTTATCCATTACACACCTGCTGCCACATTTTGCAATCTGCACACACTTTGTATTACATTCTCAACACGTCCCATCCATGACTTTACTCTCTTAAGTCTGCTGCCTTTAACTCAGTCAAGTAGGTACAGCATAACTATTGTTGATGTATATCTTGTGTATCCAAGAATTATACGAATTGCTGCATTATGGATTCTATCCAGTCTTTCACCAAATTTGGTACAAAACAAATAACAACCTTTGCTCACACTGTGCAGCAGCCATAACCTTCAATGACTGCTAAGCCTTTGCATGCTCTTATGATAATGTGGTCAACATGTTCCCTGAAACTCAGACTTCTGTCAAAAAACACATCCAGATATCTCATTGTGCTGGTTCTTTCTAAACTTTACCCGGCCAACGAAACTTGGCATTACACATCTAAAATTCTTTCCAATCTGCCATTTTACACACGACCTTGACGAGAAAAGGAAGCTACATTTGTGAGCAGTGGTGCCACTCTGTTTTTCCCCCAGATGAAAAACCCAAATTTAACTTTTTATCATAGTTAGAAAATTGCTAAGAGAATCACAATTCTTCAACCAAAGCGTTGAACTTAATACACCCAGAAGTTAATACACATCACATATGTGTGTTTATTTGCACTGATGGTGTAGTAAAGGTTAAAATGCTTTATCAGGAGCAACAGGCTGCTGTCCATCTCACAGGAGAAATATCTCACTGGTTTGAGGTCCAAAAAAAGAGTCAGACAGGATCCTTTCACCATACCTCTTCAATATATACACAGAAAACATCATGCAAAATTATGAGAAGATCCACATTATGAACATAGTCAACCCCTTAGTATCAGACATGAGATTCCAGAATTTAGGTATGCAATTACATCACCCTAATATCAAAGAGCCTCACTAGTTTAGAACACAAGATTATGTCAGTCCAAAATCATACGAGGCGTGTTCAAATGAAAACGGGACTTGTTACACCACGCGTGATAGAGCGCACTGATATTGATGACATTTTGCACTAGTAATGAGTATCCAATAATTTACATACGGTCACGTGTTCATCTTCCCAGCATGCATATGTGCTGCAGAAGACTGTTAACAATATGGCGGGTGTGATTCCGAACCCGTCCAAAGTGAATCAGCGTGCTGTGATCCAGTTTCTTTCATTTGAAGGATGTCAAGCAGTAGACATTCATCGGAGAATGAAGGCAGCATATGGTGACAAATGTTTGTCGAGGACCAGAGTGATGGAGTGGGTGCGTATGTTTAAAGACGGACGTGAGTTAACGGCAGATCTTGCACGGCCAGGTCAGGCGCATATTGTTGCAACAGAAGAAGCCATAGCCGTGCTTGATAAAGCAGTACTGACTGACCGTCGTCGGAGCATTCGTTCGCTTGCAGAAGAATTCCATATGTCAATTGGGACAGCCCACATGGTTGTTCGGAAGAAATTGAACTATCGGAAGGTGTGTTCACAGTGGGTCCCACGGATGTTGACTGACCACCATAAGGAAGAACGGATGGGGTGGAGTTTGAACCACCTGATGCGTTACAGGGCAGAGGGTGATGCATTTCTGTTGAGCATTGTGGCAGGTGATGAATCGTGGTGCCACCACTATGAACCGAGCAGCAAAATTGACAGCATGCAATGGAAACATCCAGGTTCACCAAAACCCAAAAAATTCAAGACACAGGTTTCTGCTGGGAAGGTTATGGTGACTGCATTTTTTGACCATGAAGGGCTTTTGTTGACTGATTTTAAGGAACCTGGTGTCAACATCAATGCCGCCCATTATAAAGACACTTTAGACAAGCTGCATAAGGCCATCAAGGCTAAGCGACCAGGCAGACTTTCTCAAGGTGTGATTCTTCTCCACGACAACGCTCGTCCGCACGTCGCAAAAATTGTGCAGGAAACAGTGGCAAAGAAGAATTGGGAAGTTCTTCATCACCCAGCCTATAGTCCCGATTTATCCCTGTGTGATTTCCATTTGTTCGGACCGTTGAAGAAAGCACTAAAGGGACAGCGATTCAACAGCGACGCAGACGTGAAGACAGCGGTGACCACATGGTTCAGAGAACAGCCACGCAACTTTTTCTCGGACGGCATTCGACGTCTACCTAAACAGTGGGATGCTTGCCTAAATGCATACGGAGATTTTTTCTGATGAACCCAGGTGCATTCTTATTCACAAGTGGTTGCTTTGTTCAATTCCGTTGAAAATATTAAATTGCGTATGATACTTTTTAAATAAATCCACAAGTCCCGTTTTCATTTGAACACGCCTCGTAGCTAGGCACAAAATCTCTTCCTCAATGCAAAAAACACAAAAATAATGCATTTTGTCTGAGATGAAATCACACCTACAATAGTCATTGACAAAGAACAACTAGAAAATGTCAGCAACTGTGAATATGTTGGATCAATCAACACCACAGAAGATTGCTCTGCACAGATCAGAAAGAGATTAGCAATGGCCTGATAGATGGAAAATATATGGCAAGGTGCAAACAGAAAAACAAAATTACAGCTATTAAGAAGTTATATCTTTTGAGTCAACATATGATTGTGAGGCGTGGGCAATGGCATCTGCAATGGAAAAAATATATCAGTATTTGAAATGAAATGCTATAGAAAGATCCTAACAATATCATGGACAGAAAGATGCCAATGCAGACATGAAACCAGAATAAAACTGCCACATATCAAAACTATCATACAATGAAAGCTAATCTATTTCTGACATATAAAAAGACACAATTATTTAAAAAGATTAACCATGAAGGGAAAAGTTATAGGAAAGAAAACAAGAGGTAGACAAAGACTAAAATGGACACATGACATCAAAGACATGCTCAAGACACTAGAAGAAGCTGGGCAGCTTGCACAGAATCGAGAAGCTTACAGAGTGGCAGTGAGGAAGTTCTGTAAAGGAAAGTTCATATAGATAGATATTCCATTATTTAAAAGATCTCTCCAAATATCTGTCCATTATCTATGTAAATTTGTCACTTGCCATTTCTATAGATATAATAAAATTTCTTCATTGTCTTTCATCCTGAATAAATGAATAACTAAGCATCAAGGAATTATTGATAAACTTCAAAGGTAGCAGATGGAATTTGAATCAGCCAACAAATTGCTCCACATCACATATGTTACCGCCTGAATCTTTTCCTCACCCTGAGAAAGACTTTTTAGCCAAAATATCATTTGTGCTTCTATTTTGTTCTTAAAGCATTGTTCGTTTCGTTTCCACATATATTTACGTTTTTATGTACTTTCTGACCTTCCGGCATATCATTTCCATATTTCCGTTGGACGTTGTGATAATTTTTCTATTCGTCGTCTTTTAATGTTTTGTTTGTGTCTTGATAAAGACCTTTTGGTTGAAACGTTGAATATGATTTGTGTGAATATGATTTGTGTATTGTAATTTTTATGATTTCTTATGTGATCATCATTGCCCATCATTACCCACTAGTGTTAGATATAGTCTATGGTGTCCCATTGAGACGATATATAAACCTGTGTTTTACGTAAGTCTAATTGTTGTTACGTTTCACGCAGTTACCTTGTATTGATTGTCATATTGAAGTTTATTACTGCAACTTTTCGTCCTGTAAGTACTTTAAAGTTTTAGTTATTAGTTTAGCTTCATTTTCATCCATATCGTCTGTTACCATGCATTCTGTACAACACTTCGTCAACTGTGTGCGCTATTATGCCATTGTTTCTTTCAGCCTTTTGCCGCATGACATCCGTAATACAGCCACTGAACTGGCTTTGGTTACGTTCAAGAAGACCAAATTCTTCTGTCACCGCCATTTTCTTGTCACTTGTGACCGTCGTCATGTTATCCCTAAAGGATTTTCCTCCAAATTTCATCCATCTGCCGGTTTCTTGTACCCACGTGAGCAGCGCTCACTCCAACGCATAGACGACAAATGCGCTTTTCAACGCATGCGTATTATATCTTCTAGCCATACTCATCTTTTATCTGATCTCGACTCTTCTAAAGTCTTACTTTTAAAACGTTTACAGTTCCTTACTTACAATAACATTCTACTGTACTCCCTCCTTCGGGGTATTATCCACGTCCTCAATGGTCAATTATACCAGTTTATGTGCACTCATCACAACAATAAACTCAATTCTCTTCAATCCACATCTCACGTTGTTTTCCCCCGTTCTAGCCCTGCTGTAGCCAGTTCTCTACTACCTCGTTTCACTAATCTCTCTGACATTCCCACTTCTCACCTGACTACTAATGCTGCTGTTCATCTTCCTGGTCATTCCAACGCACCGGTTGTTCGCATTCCTCCTGACCTCAGTCTCTCTGATAGTGAAATTTCTGTTCTTAGCAAGGGCCTCAAGTTCGTCCCTCTCCGTCCTACATGCGATCAATACTCTCTTCTTCAGGATATCCACAGCTACCATCGTCGTCTTCGGCTTCATTATCATTTCTTTGGCAAAGTTTCATCTTGTACTGACGATTTGTTTTCTAGATATGAACAGAAGAAATATCCCTGGACTCCAAAGCCTGGTGCATCTCAAGCTCTTGATCTTTACATCAAGAATACTCTCCATGACATTAAGTCACTTCATCACAACCGCATTCGTCGCTCAAACATCACCCCTGAAGAATCTCGCGCCTTGGCACATCTTCGTCGCCGTGATGATATTGTCATCAAACCAGCAGATAAGGGTGGGGTCGTTGTGGTTTGGCGTAAGGACCTTTACCTCCAGGAGGGCCACCAACAACTCTCCAATCCTTCTTTCTACACTGCACGCACATCTGATACGACCGTAACTAACCAGAAGGTTGTTAACAACACTGTGAAAACCCTTATCCTTAACAATGACCTTCCTACCACTGCCAAATATCTTTGCATCGATCAAAGTTGTTTAGGCAAACCTGTTTTCTATATGCTGCCTAAAATCCATAAGGCATCGAATCCGGGTAGACCTATTGTCTCTGCTTGCTCTTGTCCGACTGAGCGCATCTCCGACTTCCTTGACAGCATTTTTCAGCCGTTAGTCGAACAACTGCCTTCATTCTTGAAAGACACTAAGCATGCCCTAACTATTTTTTCTACCGTCCAGTTGTCTTCTGACCGTACCTATCGTCTGTTCTTGCTTGATGTCTGTTCTTTGTACACTTCTATACCCCATGCAGATGGTCTCAGGGCTCTACAGTTCTTTCTTGACAAGAGTCCCCACCCCTCTGTATCCACTTCTACTCTTATCCGTCTTGCTGAACTGGTGCTTACGCTCAACTCTTTTGAATTTGATGGACACTTTTTCGATCAGATCAGTGGCGTTGCCATGGGAACCAAAATGGGACCTAGCTATGCGTGTCTCTTCATGGGACATTTGGAACATTTAGTTTGGTCTACCTATGATGGCCCGTTCCCATCTCTTTTCCATAGATACATTGACGATGGGATAGGTATCACCGACATGTCCGAAGTTGAATTGTCTCGTTTCATCAACTTCATCTGCAGTTTTAACCCTGCTATTCAATTTACATCTAATATCTCCACTACTTCTGTCAACTTCCTTGACATCATTGTCACCATTCATCCCCCTTACCTTAGCACATCCGTTTACTATAAACCTACTGATGCACATGGCTTTCTTCTCTACACTTCTTCTCATCCTCCTGCTTGTCGCAACTCTCTCCCGTACTCCCAGCTTCTTCGCCTGCGTCGCTTATGTAGCGATTACGACGATTTTCTCGACAAGTCCTCTGAGATGATTGAGTTTTTCCTTAGACGATCGTTCCCTGACAGCATTCTTTCTTCCGCTTGGCTCCGTGTGCGCCATTTGTCTCGCCTCGATACCTTGACTAACTCTCAGGGTTCTTCCTCCTCCTCTGATAGGGTTAAACTTGTTCTTACCTTTCATCCCCATAACTCTTCTGTTCGATGCATCATGCTCAAACATTATTCTCTTCTCCAGTCTGATCCTGACACCCGTGACGCTTTCCATGACTTACCTCTGGTGGCTTATAGGCGTGATAGAAATCTGAGGGACATCTTGGTTCATAGCCATCTTAAGTCTTCTGTTCCTGACCATTTTGGCACTGTTTGTTGCTCACGTGTCCGTTGCTTTACATGTCCTTATGTGGTTCAGATGCGCTCCATTTCATTTCCCAAGGCCACTTTCTCCATCGATGAGGCCTTTACATGTGAATCCCGTAATGTCATTTACGTGATCATATGTAAACGCTGTGGCAAACAGTACATCGGGGAAACCGGCCTACGATTGAGCGATCGTTTTTGTAACCATCTTCATGCCATCAAGCACAGAACACCCACTCCTGTGGCCACACACTTCAACGGTGACGGTCATCGTGGTGCTTTGGATATTCAGGTCACCGCCATCAGATCTTGCACCACCGATGATAGATCTAGGTATGCTCTAGAAAATCGTCTCATTTTCCAGATGGGTACACTCAAGCCTTTTGGACTCAATTCCGACCACTCTTATGTCTAGTACTGGTTTGGTGTGGTCTTTGTCTTTATTCTTTTTGTTCCGTCATTTACTCACCTTTTTGTTCGTTTCGTTTCCACATATATTTACGTTTTTATGTACTTTCTGACCTTCCGGCATATCATTTCCATTGGACGTTGTGATAATTTTTCTATTCGTCGTCTTTTAATGTTTTGTTTGTGTCTTGATAAAGACCTTTTGGTTGAAACGTTGAATATGATTTGTGTGAATATGATTTGTGTATTGTAATTTTTATGATTTCTTATGTGATCATCATTGCCCATCATTACCCACTAGTGTTAGATATAGTCTATGGTGTCCCATTGAGACGATATATAAACCTGTGTTTTACGTAAGTCTATTTTGTTCTTAGTATCTTATTATAACTATTAGAAATGTGACAACTTGTAGTGACAGAAACCCACTGTCGACAAATGTCTACACCGAAGTAGCCATTTATAGATATGGACAACAATCGTCCATGTTTATTTCTCATCATGCTCTAATAGTGTGTGTTGGAGCTATTGTTCTTTAATTTTCTGCAGCGATTTAAATACAGTCATAATGTATTTGACCGTTTCATGCTTGCTAGTCGAACAGTGTAGGCCTAACTACAGTACCGCCATTTTTCGTTAATTCTTCACGGATTATGATTCAGATAAGGGTGGATTTTAAAGATTTTGAAGGTACTGTAGATCAATGTATGTGGTTTGAGGGAGATTTTGATAATATTTAATAGTGATGTAAATACATTCATTTACGATAAGGAATTTGAGGAGCTGTGTTTTCTACATGTAGGTCTACGCAAGACTTTGAAAACGTAAGTTCTTTGTGTGCATTTAAGTCTACATTCCTGATTTTGGTTGTTGGCAGAAGGAGCAGTAAGGAATGGAGGAGGTGGAATTTTTATAAGACTCAAAGATGGGAAGACAATATCAAAAGCTCTTCCAACCGGAAAACACTCCTCTAACTTTAGATACCATCACAATGTGGAATAATGGGAAATGAGAAAAATGGGAAATTTTGCGCTGTCAAAAGCAGGAAGCGAAATGGAGCAACACAGACACTCACTGTCTTACGGAGAAGCAAAAACAATAATCCACAACACATACACAGCAAAGTGGAAGAAATAAATGGAAGAGGAATATAAAAATGATGCAATACATCTCCTCCAAAGATATCAACAAACCACAATTTTTCGCCTTAGAACCAGGCCACTGAAGACTGTTGGGTCACCTTTACCGATTGAGGATCTCATACACAGATGAATGTTCATGTGGATCCAGAACCCAGACCCCGGAACACATACTTCAGGACTGCTCAACATACAAAGAGCAGAGACAGCAGACCTGACCAGAAGATACAGACTTGAGGCAAAAGCTATGGGGCAGCCGCTCTGACCTGGAGAAGACAGTGGACTTCGTCTTGACGACAGGCCTGACAATATAGCATGACCACAGATGCTGAACGCAGAAGAAGACACACCATAACACTGACACACAGGAGGAAACAATACCTCCAAATCATATACAGCATCCATTTATCTCTGTTGTCTCCGAATTTGAAATCAATAACTCAATAAATAAAAACATTATGCCAAAAAAAAAAGCAAACACGTGCAGAAAAACTGGAAGTCATAAAAAAATGACCTGGTGTCAGTGGAAGTATGCATTATTTTTAGCTGGGCTGCTACAGGTTAATTTACCTATTTCCATTGACCCTTTGCATTCGCTCCATATTACCACAGTCCTCATTTTCCAGCTTGTTGGACCTATCCCCTCTGAGCGGAAGGCTCCTTCAATAGGCATTGCACTTGGCCAAAAACTGAAGTCTCCTGGGTATGAAAGAAAGCTCAGAAAAACCACCCCACTGCACATAAGTAACAGATAATCTCACGCAATTCCTGGGGTTATCAATCAATCAATCCAGCTTGTTGGATTACCCATAAGACTGATGCTGATGCTAGTTATGCATATTTCCCAGAACTGCTGCCCTGTATGATGACAGAAACTTTATTCATTGTTAGTCTCTGGCAAGAAACAAAATGTAGACTATTGGGCCAACCACTGTATATAAATATTTTAATTTATATTTGCAAGTGTATGAAAAAATACAGATGTAGAATTCTCACCATGTTCTGTATGCATATTCTGTGGATGCAGTACTTGAATGTATTGTGGGCTGGATAAGAATTCAGTACTCCACTGAAACACCTGAAACATGTATTTTTATTCCTTATTTAACAGATTTACACTTGATAAATTTTGTTTCTGTTAATGCCTAAGTCGGACAGCATCTAACTATCCAGGCAACACATATTGTGTAAATGGCTTTGGGTGGAGGAGCACAAGCCGTATCCTAGGATGAGAAAATTCAATTTAAAATCAAATGGTGTGCAGGGCAGACCAGGCCCTTGGTTTACAAATGGTTTAGATTGGAAGCACTGATATGTGGACAGATATCGAACAACCTTGATGATTCTGCAGCTTGCCTTGTTAAAAATGTATTGGTATTACCTTTCCTTTTGAGTTAACAAAGCATGCAGAGAGAAGGATTGTGCTGCATGGGCAACATATGGTCTCTATATTTCAGCACAGGCATTTTGTAATGGTGAAGTATACTCCATTAATGGGTATTAATGGGTCTTAAAATCAAATTGGGAGAGCAGTTATGTGTTATAAGTCCTTGTTGATTGGAGTAGACAAAGGGTGCTCAAGACTATCTCTGATGGTGGGGACACTTTTGATATCATTGACCAACTAACATTCTTCTTAAGCTGGGCAACCTCCAGGCAATAAGGTGTTGACCTTTGCCTGCTTCAATAGCTGCTTGGAGTTAGGACAAAGTTTTTAAAAAGAGACTCTTTCTGTCCTGAGACAAGCTAGAAAAGAAGTGCAAAAGACAGCCAGACAATGTGCTAATGACTAAGCTATTGAATAAGGATATGTAGATATTCAGAATGCTAGTGACAAAGGTAACATCATAGATGTGTACAAAGGGATAAAGAAAGCCATTGGACTAAGAGTGAAGAAGAGTGCATAGCTGAAAAATTAATCTGGAGAGATAATCACTGATGATGATATAATCTCTATAGCTGTGAGTAGGTAGCTCTTAATAGCCTTTCTGAAAAAGCATAGATCCACTTAAGTTGAGTAAACAAGGTTACACATATAGTATGATATGTGTTTTAAAGACATGGTTGTGTTTAGAGGGAGTTTATGGATGCATATTAAGTCCCTGAAGGGAGATATTCCAGTGTGACAGTATCCTAGTCCTGCCAAGAGTGTAGCATATACATCTTGGCCAACTAGTTTATCACTCCTCTGTCAGATCTGTTGACTTATCTGCAGTGATGGAACACCTAGCATTTCCCACCACCTAGGACTGCCACAAAAGGAAAATGGTGCAATATTTACTGGCCTGCATATCCCTGTCCTCCATGATAGAAGAAAAAGTAAGAAATCCAGATTAGACATACAGTGACAATTACTTTTTCATGGTGACAAGTTTTCAGTGCATATCTAACTTTTCTTTTCTTAGTTGTATCCTATGACATCCCTGAAAAGAACGGTGGCCCTATTCTTTGCACCCTGAACTCCCTCCCATTGCCACATGAACGATCATCCCTGATAGAAGGAAGCAGATGGAAAGATGGGCAGAGCACTATCTATTTGGAAAACACAATAACTTGTATATTTTTTTAAAGAGATTTTAAAATAATTTGTGCAAATTTAAATTTAAAAAAGCATACTGTAAATATGTGTGCAATTTGTTTTTGTGTATGTATGATAGGAGAGGTGTAAGGAAGTGAAGAGGTTTTTTTGAAGAAAAAAACAACCATATTTGGGTGTTTGGGAAACGCTATAACTGTTTTGTTTTTAGAAATTTTAAAATAATTTGTATACCTGTAAATAAAGAATTGAATACTGCATATATTAGTATAAGTTTTGTTTGTATACATGTCATAGAAAGGTGTGAGAAGTTTGCAAAGATAAAAAAAATGAAAAAACATCAAAATAAAATATTTAATTACTTTCTAACATGGCAACTGTGAAAATATCATTTTACACACACTAACACACCTACGTTTATTGTAAACATGTAGTTTCATAACCTAACTAACATAATATAGCTGGGGAAATAAATAAAACATATACAAGTAACTTTACGTGTAGAAAAATGAACTTTAAAGTTTGCCTAGTGTTGTCGGCAACCCCTTGTCAACACTTTAGCATACTTGTTCTATCATGTCATTTCATAACGAAACCTGACGTGTAACCATATTTGATTTGACAACACATGTAACACATAAGAATTTCTTACTATCAGAATCACAATCCAAAATGATTTTCGTTTAAAGTCTGCTACACCGACGGTGGAGATGAGAGGGTCCGATATAATCAGAACCTCATCCTTACAATACCTGGGTGTGCTATTTGATCATAGTTTGTGTTTCCAGGAACACTTTGATCATGTTATCATTAAGGCCCGCAGAGGACTTTCAGCTCTGGAGTAATGGCAGCAGCTGACACTAAACAACCACAGCTCGTAATCTTATACAAGGTTCTTGTCCTCCCTGTCATTGAATATGCATGCTATATTGAATAATATTGAATATCACCGCCAGTCACACACAGATTGAGAGGTTGGAGAGGATTTAAAACGAAGCGATGCACATCATTCTTGAATGCACAAGGGACTATGAGACTGTGTGGCTATGAGATTTCTCCTTGATTTTCCTAGCACATTTCATAGAATTAATATGTGGCGTGCCAGTGCATATCTTAGAGTGCGTTCTGACATAGACCAGCGAGCTCCCCCTCGTGAAGGGAAGCAGGCTTAAGAGAGGCAAATCGTGGATGGGTCGTGCCGAGGATACCGTTAAACATATCTGCACCTCAGAAGACATATCTCCTAGGGAGGAATGGATACCCATTCCTACGTTTTTTCAAGAAGCAGTCAGTCACGACCGTCACTACACTCAACAGAGAGTGCAGGAAACACAGCCACGTAAGCGCGGATGCTAAGGTCAAGGCACTAATATGTGAGAATGCTGATGATTCTGATGTGATTTACACGGACGGGTCAGTCATCCATCACCAGAAATGCGCATGAGCCTTTACTGTCAGTTCAAAAGTGAAATCAGTACACAAAGTCAGTGGTGTTTTTTCTGCAACAAAGAGCAGCCTAACTATAGAAGTATTTGCCGTAATGCAGGCACTTTACTGGCTCGAATGGCAAACCTATTCCCATGCATGCATACTAAGTGATTCACTGAATATGATTCAGAAAGTCAAAACAGGTGATGTACGTAGAGAATGGGCGGAGTCATTGGAGAGAGCTAAAATGCAGGCATCACTATGAAAACTCACGCTTATGTTTGTCCCCGGACATGCAGACGTGGAGGGAAACGAACAGGATGACAAATTAGCTAGTCTCGCCACCACAAGATAGTCAGCCTATGGACTGAGTAGACATACTCACTGCTCTTCGTGAGTCCTCACGATCAGAGGATTTTGAGATGAATGAGCATGAGTCAATATCAATAATGCAATAATTGGGAGTGAGAATGGGCGTGGCCTGAAGAGAACCCCATACAAAGATTTCAAAAAGAGTAGCGAACCAACAAAGAACAGGAACAATCAGCCGTTATACCCTGAGAGATTTACTGAAGCGGAGATCGGAGCACCTATGGACGTGTCCGGTGTGCAAAGATGATAATCAACATACCTAATGATTTTCGTCAATTATACATATTGATGGCCATTGTAATCTGGAAAACCTATCTGGAAGAAAAAAAGGCAGTAAAAGAGATTGTACAAAGTACTGAGGTATTTCACTTCTAAGCCACACTGAACAATTTTCAACAGATTTCTAGAAAGAAGGTTACGCACATTCATAGAACTACAGCGTAGCAACACTCAAATGGGATTCCGTAAGAACAAAAGCTGTACAGATGCCATTTTTACACTCAAGACAAATGGCAGAAAAAAAACAACTGAAAACAACAAAGATTTGCATATTTAAGACTTAATATTAGCTTAAACACCACATCCACACATCAAGACATAGTGGTTTTATGACAACCACCACAATGGGTTTTATTCCAAGAAAATTAAATCACAATTGTCACAAATCCACAGAAATGTGAAACACGACTTGTCAAAACGTCATCTTGAACCAGAAACTATCACTTTTCACAATACTTATCTCTATTACAGGTTCACTATCTGCTCACTTGGCTGGTGACACAACCACCAACAGACTCAGTAATTCTATCAAACTCTCAAATTATGCTGTGCAAGATAGACAAGTATATGATCAGAACTGAGTGGGTCCCTCTTCTCAACAATGCGCAGAGTATTACATGGATCTACTGTAGAGGTCATGCTGGGGTCAGGGAAAATGAAAGAGCTGATGTGTTGGGTGGTAAAGCCTTGGTGAATGGCACTGAGATAAGAAGAAGAGACAGGATTAAATTGATTAGTCATGTATACCCTACGAAAAGATGTGGTCGAGTGAGACAATGTACATATTCAGAGAATGGTAGAAATGGGAGAGACTAGAGGCAATGGGAGAAAGTGCTCCCTCTCCATAAAGATCAGGAGAACACGCAATCAGCAACTGGCTGGGACAAAGAATGTATACACTTTTAGATGGCTGCTGGAACGGCAAGCAAAGCATATATGGTATTGTGGTTTCAATCCAGGGTCATAAGTTATTTACAAGTGCTTTTTTACAAAGATCCTTGGGGATTATCTATACTGACTTTTTTACAAAGATCCTTGGGGATTATCAATTGAAACCACAGAGCTGTGTGCCATGAGCAGTATTCTTGGCAGGTGGTGTACCACTTCATTGAGCATATAGGATATAAAAATACAATTAATGAATCCTCTGTCTTTTAGTCTGAAGAATGAACTGTTGCATCATGGTTTGCATCTTGGCTATAATATCTGTACTTTTTAACACAACAAATATGACCAGCATATACACACATATTGAAACTAGTGTCTTAATAATCTCAAAATAATGGTACCTTAATTGAAAGCAAATAGTAAATAATATGCATGCATGGATCACTGCATGTCCTTTTTATGCAGTATGTATCCTGTAAGTTTCAAAGACAACATGGAATGATTAGCATGTCCTCATATGATGACATGAAAATGCGTGTGAAATGTTGACTTTCTTTCTCCTTGCACGTACCAGAACACAATCTTTGGGAGGGATGAATATGGATTCGTTTCTTTATTTTCAAATTCTGAACTGAAATTCCTTTTAAAAGTTAGAATATTAGGAGCCAGAGTAGATTTGCTTCCATGGCCTGTTGTACAAAATATTCTTCCATGTTGAAATACAATTTTTCTACCACAAATGGCTTCCAGAGTACAAAAGGAGAACAAAGAATAGCGATACTGATAACTGCTGTGTGTTGCAAAGAAATTTTGGGTGTGGGAATAGCTGTCCATAGAAGGTCAAAGTGACCCAGAATCAAATACTGAAGTCAGATTTATCAGGCCAGAAGGTGCAGATATTGCAGCCAAGTTTAAACCATGAACAATGCATTGCACTTCTATACTACATTCTGTTTATCTGCAGGAGTTTGTGAACCACAAAAAGAATAAAATTGGTACTTAGGACTTATTTACCCATATGATTTTCAGCAAATGTCATTTGTGTCTGTTTGTAAAAACCACTTCTCAGTTTCCCATGACATATTTGCACTACTACCACCACCACTACTATTACAATATAAAAGCAAAAAAGTTAGGCATGGGCTTTCTCACATGATTTTTTGCGCAAATGTCATTTGTACAACCTGTTAATATTAAGTTTCCTAAATTAAAATTATGCACATTCTCCCCGCCACTGTATTATTTTTTTAAATTTGCGTTATTTTTGGTGGGTGTTTTAAATCGCAATAGCATTTTTGTTTTTAAAGATTTTAAAATACTTTTTGTGCATGTAAATAAAGTATTAAATACCACATATATTTGTGTTAGTTTGTTTGTTTATGTATGTTATGAGAAGTGTGAAAAAGTTGTAAAGATGAAAATTGAAAAAAAAAATTGAACAAAAATATTTTGACTCACCTATACTAACCTATCTGTGGCAACCCTGATACTTTCCTTCATATCTTGTTGATACATACATAATCTAATCTATTGTATTTATGCTGTTTATAACCAAACTAACATAATTTTATCTGTGCAAACAACAAAACATGTAGATGCCATCTACTATGTCGGTCATTCTACATTACATCTAGGCAGACATAAAAATAATAATATTCAATGCTGATCTGTGGCACCCCTGATAAAATTTTACTTATCTAGACCTATTGTATTCATGGTATTTCATAACTAAGCTAATGTTCTCATAATATTGAAATAAATAAAACACTGCTAAAACACATAGATGTTACTTACCTGTAACCAGGCAGTTCAAGATTAGGCCTAGAAATGATGAGATCCGAAATATAATTAAATTATATCTTATTACATTTAACCTTCACCACGCTATCTGCGACTATAGTCGAAAGTTAAAACATATTTTCCGTAGCTTTTTGCGACTATAGCCGCCTGTACCTCTATACCTTTTTGAACAAAAATATTGCAATTGTAAACAAACATTAACCCGGTGAAATGAAAATAGACCTAACTAGCTCCCGTTTCCGCTAGTGTTCAACTAAATAGAACATGTTATAGATCAGCTGTGACTGTTCATCTGCCGATACAATTTGTAATTTGAAATTCAGATGTGTTTTGCGTAGCCAATAATTTTAAATCAATTGACATGGTTCGTTACAAAGACAAACGTTATACATACCTGTCAACCGGTTGAGACTGAAAACCATAAAAAAGTTATGAAAAACCATAATTGAGCACGAAAAATATTAAAACCATACACAATGGTGAAGGGGGGCGCTCCATCCGAGCAAAAAAAAAATTAATTAATAGGTCATCCCTGTTTTTTTACGGGTAGTTTGCCTTTGTTTAACATACACAGTCATAGTGTGGGAGAATTATAGAGCACAAAGACTAGGCCTATGTATCTGTATGTAACTCTAATTCGTAAAAATGAAAAAAAAAAGAAATATGAAAAACAAAGAAATTTTAACAGAAAATGGATGCTTAGATCCGTTTGAAACTATATAACTTTTTGGAGTTCTCTATAAAGCGTTCAACAATAATTTAAACTATCCATGAATAGCGCACGCACATCATGCATTTATGACCCGTAGATATTGTGCAGCTATAACGAGCAGGGACCGTGCATCTATGAATAGCGGAGAACATGCATCTATGAATAGCGGAGATTGTGCATCTGTGAATAGCGTAGACTGTGCACCTATTATCGGCCACACCTGAAACTGGACGAACTTTTAGTTTTTAGGAGATATCAATAAACCAGAGGTGGGTGTGTTCACTGTTCACGCCCACTGTAAAATCAA